>MTQE01001141.1:29704294-29730959 GCA_014337955.1 Aspidoscelis marmoratus | reverse complement strand
ATGACCTGCCCTGAGACCTTTGGGAATAGGATGGGGTAGAAATATAAAAAATAAATAAAAGGGATTTGTGGGATTGTTGACAAATCACCTCCATTTGTACCATCTGGAGTGTAACCCTTCTCCTAGGAAATGGAACTCACTTGATGTTAATGTGCTGATTATAGATCAAAAATAACATTCTCTCTGACTTTTGTCCAATACAAACAGGTTATTTTTGCTTATTAAAGAAGAAGTTTTGAGAATACAAAACAAGATACACAAGAAAACAACATTCAGGAAACTTAGTTCTACTGGATGATTTTTGAAATTATATGGGCTAAATGCAAACTTCCACACCATCTATAGGATTTTTTAAATAGTTACCAAAGCAAAATAGCTTCCATGGTCAAATATGGGAAGTTAGTACCAATAGTTGGTACTCACCGGCTACTGGAGTAAATGATGAGTAACTAATTACTAGGCCAATTTGCCCTTGGCCCCGTAGTATGTGATAAGTTAACATCTGGGCAAGTGTATCTGCACTTGTAGGAGGCATTTACAACCAAGAAATGCCTCCTGCTTACTCAGATGTTAATCTGTTGTCAACTAGCAGTGGTGGACAAAATTATGCACCACATGCAACCCACCCCTTCCCAGTCCCGTTCCACCCACGATCATTTGCACCATTTCCAGTGCGAGGGGGGTCATCTGAGGTGCTGCACAAGCGCGCTGACACTTCAAATGACCCCAAAGGTAACTGCTCATGTGCAGAGTGTCATTGTCACCGTGTCGGCAGTAATGGCACACATGCAGTCAAGCCAGACTCCGATCCAAAGATTGCAGTGTAAGTCTCCGGGCACATGGAGCTTTGTTCAATGTGTCCAGGTGCATGTCCAATTGCCGGCAGGATACTGCATCTTGCATCTGGAGCTTGGTATGACTACATATGTACCTACACCATCAACATGGCATGTGCAGTTGTGTTTGCGGTCATCTGAAGTTCCAGGTCCAGAACAGGTAAGGAATGGGACTGGGAAAGAAAGGGTTGTGTACCACTGCTCGTCAATGATAGGGTAACTTCTGGTAAGGCAGGAGGCATTTCTGGGTTGTAAATGCCTCCTGCAAGTGCAGACACAGTTTACCAAATGTTACCCTATTATGAATTATGGGGCCAAGTGTGAATTGGTCTCTGCCTACAGCCCATCTAGTCCAGCATCCTGTCTCACAAAATGGCTCACCAATTGCTTGTGAGAATCCTCAAGCAGAAGACAAAGGAAAATTTTTCACTTGCTCTCAAATCCTGCAAATGGCCTTTAGAGGCATCCTGCCTGTCTCTCCATCTTTGAGGCAATACCTGTTAAACCAGAACAGGGCAAAATAGACACTCCAGTAGCCATTTACACATCTGTCCCCCATGAATTTATCCAATCCTTTCTTAAAGCTATCCAGGCTGGTTGCTGTCACCACCTCTTCTGCTAGTAAATTCCATAGACTAATGACCCTCTGGGTAAAAAGATTCATCTCTTTGCCCATTAGCTTCATAGAGTTCTGTCTGGTTCTAGTGTTATAGAATCATACAATCATACAATTATAGAGTTGGAAGTGATCTCCACCATAATTGATTTCAAGCCCCTTCTCAATGCAGGAGAGGGAAAATGAAGAAATGCCAGGCAGAGATAAGCAATCGCTTGGTTATTTTGGGACTACACTGGAATTGCCACAAATATAGTCCTGGGAACTTGACAGGTTTTCACGCACATTTGCAGGCATCCTGTGCATTTTATGCACTTTTCCACTAAAATATAGAATTTTATACATTTCCTCTGTAAAATACACACTTCTATGTAACAGCTGAAAATTGAAATTACACAAGATTTAGGAGAGAACCCACAACTGGATTCAGAATTTAGTCTTTCAAATGCAGACTAAACAAATTTATCTCTGATCCCAATTTGGTGGCAACAATTTATATGACTGGTAGCTTTATTGTAATTCTGGTCGTATATTGGAAACAGACAAAACAATAAAAGGGTACAAAACTATTAGCCACGGCCCTAGCTTTGGCACAGCTTTGTCACTTTTATTTAGTACCAAATGCTAGGAGAATAAACAATAAATCCTTTCCACACTAGGCCTTACTCTGGGTTATACTGTATCCCAGAATGGGGGTGTGCTGTCTGCACTGGCATATGGATGACAGGCACCTATTCCAGGAGATCTCCTACAATAAGGCCAAGGGAAGAAAGGGCCTTAGATGTTTATTTAGTTCCATCCCTCTTTTGTTGTATTTTAGTGAAAGCATCTGTGATTAATTGTCCAGATGCAGAAAGAGGTACCATATGCTTGTCAACTAAACACCCAACATCAAACACCAGAGCTTATCTTTCTCACTCCCTGTCGGTGGATGTCTTGTGCCTCTGAAGTATGACACTGATAGACCTCTGAATTGTTTATTTTAAGAAACAACGGCTAGTTCCCACTATATGTGTGTCTAGGCTGATAGAAAGAGGAAAGCAAAGTAGAGGAAATCCAGTACTAAAACATTCTTGAATTAATTGGTGATTTGCAGGCTGATTTGAGGCATTTTTGCTACTCATTTCTGTGGGATACTAACCCATGGACGTTATGTTCCAGGATGGTGTCCAGTGTTCTCATTGCAAGCACCAGCCCTGTCCCAAACTTAACTCAGACTTACCTGGGTTGTTTGAAATGTGAACCATCCTGCCTGGAACCATCCACATCACCGGAGCAACTGTCATGTGTGCTGGGCTCTTGCTATGGTGATCAGCAAGACAGCACACAACTGCACAGCTGCAGCCGTGCTGTGCTGCACCACCCCACTCCAATGCAGCATTCTCATACAGAAATAATGCCAACACTGCTTACGGGAGGATTAAGCTCCGAAACAGTTTTTACTGCTCAACAGCTAGCAGTCGCCAGGACAGTTCTGGACTGGATTGGGATAGAAGTAGCACTGTGGTACCTGTATGCTATATCCAAGAGTGTGCTGAAGCATTCCTGTCACCTTAGTGCAAACAGAACCTGGGCCATTAATTAAAACTGCCTTGCTCCTCACCACTTCCTTGGTCTGGGCCTGCATGGAAGGGCAGAAAAGGCCTTTGTTTGAAAGTGTTGCTCCTGTATATGGCTATAGGCTCAAGATCTTTCATTCTGGAAGCTCATCTAGTCATTATATGACTTTTCTCAGAAATGGTCAAATCATACAGTATATGATGGTAGAAAACGCGTGACTGTAAATGCTTAAAATGTGTGACTTAAAATGCTGAATGCAGCTATGGAAGGTTGCGTATAACTTGGATTGGGTAGTAGCACTCAAGAGGATGGAAGAGTTTTTTCTTCTTGCATCATGTTTCCAATCTGGGTTACTGTTGCTTCCTAGTTACTAATTTCCAAGCAATAACATTGTTTACGGTTAATGAGAAGCTGCATAGAATTTTTTTAAACAAACAAATTTGGTGGTCTGCAAATTTCTCCTGCCCTATCAGAAAAGTGATAGTTACAATCGAGGAAAAGACAGAGGAACTTTCTGTTTTAAATCTTCAAAGAAATGTATCCTAGATACAAATGAAGACTAATTGCTTTTTCTCACCTTCAGTTTCCTGGGATCCAGTGGCCTGATCCAGCCCAAACTTACCAGGCACTTCAGTATGTGCCGGGTAAGTGAAATCACGGCAGTCATCTCACCACAGCAACAGACATATGTGCCAGCTATTGTCATGGTGATCTGGTAGCGTGGTGTGCTGCTGTGCCCCATGCACCCTTTGCCCAGAAGAGGTGTAAAAGGCGTGTGCTGGCACGTCCATGAGGAACAGGAGTGAACCAGAAGTGAAACGTCAATAAAACTAAATGGACTGGTGTTTATTTGTATCTGTTTGCATACCTGAAGATTGAGGTATGCACTACTTTTGTGTTGTTCAGGTAGGTTTAAGGAAGAGCTAAAGCAGTTAATTCAGATTATGGCCCATTTCTCCTTTTATCAAATACTCTTGCAAATGTGAAGTGAAATGCAGTTTATTTACGCTAAGCAGCCACTGTTAAAAGACACAATAAAACCTACATCTTCCATATTCAAATCTCAGCTACCTTCAACATCAGGGAACTGTAAGGGCCATTATTACAGAGGGGAGAAGCTGCCTCTGTTTAAGGAACAGAGCCTTTCCATTCCTTCTCTCTTGCTCACCCCTAAAATTACATACTTTCTGGCCTCCACTGCTAATAATAATCATTAAGATTGCAAAATTGTGCAGAGCATTTGTCTTCCTATTTATTTTGTGCTAACTGATCACCCTCATGGCCCTGCATAAATAATAATAACCATATTAGTACATATGGTGTTTGCTTTGCCTTCTAAACACTTTGCAAATATTCCCTGATTACTAATCCTTTGCATACCTTCTGTGAGCCAAGCATTATCTCCACTGCAGTACAGTATGCAAAAGGAGGCACTCTAAGCTGACATCATCGTGGGTGGGCTAGAAGTCAATCATATGTATATTGGAAGCTTCCTAAAAACAAATCGTTTAGCTGATGAGAGAACTAATTACCAAGCAAACATTGTGGCTGGTAATCATGGTCAAGTGTCCCCAAGTCAGAGACCTATAAAAGAAAACAACAATACAGCCATGAGCATATTTATTTAAGGGGGGAAACAACTAATTGAGTTTAAATATGTTCTGCATAGCCCTCCATAAGATTGCCCTGTTGGTCAGTCAACTCTGTAAAAAGGGAAGAAAAAGCATCTCTAAGTTAGTGTACTGCAATGTCTAAAACACTGGAGTAGAGTATGAGGAACCTGAGCTGAAATCCTACCTCATATATGAAGCTCATTTGAGACCATGTGCCATCTTCTGCTTCTCACCCTTAACCACCTCACAAATCTTCTATAAGGATAAAATGGAGGAGAGGGCAACTTTGTGTGCTGCCTTGCTTGCCTTAGAGAGAAGGAAGGATATAAATACATAAAAATACATTTAAAGGATTTTGTTCATTTTATACTTCGCTTTTAATACTTCACTTTTTAACCCCAAGACCCTTGGATATAGGGCAAGATAAAAATTCGAGTGAGTGAGTGAGTGAGTTTGGCAGAGAATGCAATAAAAGTTCTGGACCCCTAAACCATGTTCCATTTTTCAAAAAAATATATGAAACTATGAGCTGGCTAGGGAGCATGGACAATGCTGTGTTTCCTTCTTCTTTCGCTATGAATCATTCCTGCTGTGGCAGGGTTGCCATTACCACATCACCAGGTATTTCCTCATATCAACACAGGAGCACCCAATAACAGCAACAACAAGCTCATTTAGTCCAGCATCCTGTCTCACACCGTGGCCCACCAATTCCTTATGGGAACCTCAAGCAGAAGGCAAAACCTTCCACTGCTTTCCACTCCCTGAAAATGACCTTTATAGGCATCCTCCCTCTCCCTCCAACCTGGAGGTAGTACCTAGGCATCCATTCTAGTGGCCATGTATAGAATAATTTATGTAATCTAATTTTTAAAGATATTTTCCTCTGAAAGTGAAGTCGATATTTTAAGAAGAATTTTTAAAGCACACTTTTTACCGTGTTTGTTCCCTCCTTGGGTTAAGTAGTCCAGGGCCTCCATCTTACGTAGTGCATCTCCTTGACACAAGACTGCTTCCTCAGGTAAAAGTTGTACCCATGCTTTTTCTGAGCTTAATATTTCCAAGCCCTACATTACATTTTCAGAGACAGATGTGTCTCCATGTTGGGAAATGAGAATGTGGGAAGCTGCTCTGATTCAGAAGCCTGCTAATTGCTGCTTTCATTGATGACTACAGGAAGACATAACCACTGGGACTAAGGGAGGCCATTTCCTCTTGCTGGACACATCTTCTCTGGAGCTCCTGATGATTCTCATGGAAACATGGTTCTGTAATATTACAGCCTTATGTGAGGAAATTGTCTGAAGTAATGATTTTTATATTTTAATGTAATATTTGTCATATCTTTCATTGGAACGAAATTAAGATGAAATTAGAAATGAAAATAACTTTAATTACGAATGGTATGATTCAGTCTGTTGTAAATCCCCTGGCATATTATTGTCCGCAAAATAGCACTATTTTCTGATAACAATTAATAAAATTAATGTTCTTCAGGTTATTTTCTCACAGGTCCCCTTACTAAATGGTTTAAAGATGCTGCAGGCATGTTGTGCATTCTGTCCATCACGTTGCACATATCTGGAGACTGTCATAACGCCATCATGATGCATATGTTATTAAGCTTCTTTCATTTGTAAAGCTTTTTGCGTGTTTCCCTTGCAGTATTCCTGAGAGGTAGAGTGCTACCATTTCCATTTTAAAGATGTGCTGCTGATGCACAGAAACAAGACCCTGCCCCAAACTCCTTGCTGAAGATGGAACATAAAGCTTGTCCGTCCCGATCTTACTTGTTGTCCTGTTCTTGAGTCTCCAATTGCTATTAAAAGATGTGCCAATCTAGCTGCTGTTTCTGCTTCAGTAATCATAGCCATGCCATTTGTGGCATCCTAACTGTTCAATTCACAGTTGAGAAACTGAGGCATGCACCTGAAGATTAGCTGCCTAGATCCTTTTAAATCTAGTTTCAGTCTAAGCTTTAGCACTAGAACAGTTTTGCTTAATTGATGAATGATTTGTGCCGGGAGGAGAATGGGAGCTATTGGGCAGGAGAATTAGGACTGATAAGGGTAAGTATTTTTTCACCCAGAGAGTCATCAGTCTATGGAATTTGCTGCCAGAAGAGGTGGTGACAGCAATCAGCCTGGATAGATTTAAGAAAAGGTTAGACAAATTCATGGAGGACAGGTGCATAAGTGGTTTCTAGAATGGAGCAGGTGAAGGTTTTACTTTTCTCTTCTGCTTGAGAATGCCCATTAGCAGTTGGTGGTCCACACTGTGAGACAGCATGTCAGACTAGATGGGCTGTGGCTTGTTCCAGCAGGGTTCCTCTGACATTTTTATAAGTATGAAGGGGGGCAAGATCAAGGCTGGAAATTTTTCTAGGACTTTTACTGGATTGGAATGCTGTTAAGTATACAACCTAGACCACATAACTGGGACAAGAATTGGGGAATCCACATTCTATTAGTTCCACTTCTGCATTGATGTGATCTTCAGAAGGGACTTCTGGGTATTTTTTTGCCTAGTGGCACTAATACTCTTTGGCCGTGTCTTCACAGCAACCTTATCTCCGATTCAAAACATTTTCAATCCTCGGAGTCTGCACGGCAGTTTGGCTTAACACGCTTTTCCTGTGTTAAACCACCCCAAAGCGTGGTGAATCTCAATCCTGATTTCAACAGGTCTCACTCTGGATCGTGCGCTTGAAATGTTTTACATTTTTTACTGTGTGGACTGTACCATTTTAAGGGATGAGAATCCATGTTTAGGGTTTCCCTCTCCCAATAGCTTGCTTCCAAAGACAGTGATTCCAGTGTTAAAAATCCACCTTTAACAGCAGCGCTACACTGTAGAGATGGATCCACTTCAACCTGATAACAATGTTGCAATTTTGCGCAATTCTAAAAGTTCTGACTTTAGAAAGGAAAGGAAGGGAGGAAGGAAAGCAGTTGAATGTGAATGTTTAAAGCAAAGGGGCTTTAGTTGCCGCTGCTGCTGTGTGCCCTGAGTAATGGGGAGAGGAGGGGAAAGAATAGCTGGCTGGCTGCCTGCTGCCATTTTTCCTCCATCCATGAAGCGGCAGCCACCCAGCCACCCATTTAGGCTCAGTGAAGGGGTCCCTTATGGGTGGCGTGTCCATGCCAGGAGGAAGAGGGCAGGGCAGCCCCGAAAAGCGGCTTTTAAAAAGTAGCCACTTGAGTCCCCCCTTGAGTCACGTACCCCACGTACGATCCTCAGAATCTGGATCCAATGCGACTAAGTTAAAAGTAATGGGAACAGGCAAATTTGCGTTTGCATCCGATTCTATTATTTCGGTTTAGGGAAAGCGAAATAAGCTTGCTGTGGGGATTCACCCAGTGTTTCCTGCACTGTTTATAAAACAGAAATGAGGAAGAAAACAGAAACAGTCTTCCAGAGTTTTTGTATGAAGTGCCTGCAATATGTAGGGATGTAGGTAGGTACAGTTCTTACAGCCTGTTTTTCACCAAAGGATCCAAAATAGGCTACACATATCAGGAATTAAAACACAAGTTACTTTAATATAGTATAATAAAATTGATTAAGACAGCAGCATAGTATGGCATTACTGAGTCAAAGAGAGGCTTGGGAAAGTGGCACGTCATAGCCAATTGTGTAATGGAACATGACATTTCTTGATAAATCTTGCACAAGGAAGGTCATTTCAGAAACTTTTCATCATTTGAAGTGTTGTATGTCTGTGTGTGAATAAGAGACAGAGCCAAAAGACCTTTCCAACTTGTGGGGTAGATGGGACCATGATTTGGTGTAGGTTTCTGCCACACACACTCTAGTGCAGAATAGCAGAGGCCCCTCACTCTCCTAGTACATTATATCTGCATAGGATGGAGTGTAGACTGGGTTAGGGTGCCCAACATGGCACCCTGGTTTGGTCTACCTCTCTTTTGAGACCTGCTGGTGTATCAGGGGTTAGACCAAACCACAGAGGTGTGCAGGGAGCATGCCCCCATAGTCCATTGTACCATGGGGGTCCCATTTCAGTGGCACAGAATAGAGCACTGCTGAAATGGGCCCCTCAGGAACTCCAAAGGGCCAGGAACATTCATTTCTGGCTTTCAGAGAACTTATAGGCCTCACACCACCTCCATAATTGGTGTGACCTTCAGAGCAGGTGTGGGAGCTAGTGTGAACAGCAGGTTTCAAGGTGGTCCGGTCTACCACCCACTGCAGAAAGACCCTCTGATTCTGTCTCTTGCTCACACTCAAATGAAATGTTATAAGAATACAGCAACCTGATGAAAGGTTTCTGCACCAGGAGTGATCGATTTCAGCCTGGGACAGGCGGCTTATTCTGGTACAGGAAAACCTGCAAAAGTAACAGCAAAACTGGCCAGAAAGAAGGGGGTTTCTGCACTTGCTTTCACGATGCATTAGAGACTAACGTGTACTAGCATTCACATGTAGGAATGCTAGTCCACGATAGCCTAGCCCTAGTGTGAACAGAGACTTACCTGTGTCCAGTTGTGTGTCCGATCCTCCGCAGAGTGCCATCATTTTGGTTGCAGCACCCTGCACAACTTCACTGGTGCTGTCGTCATGCCACTGACGATGTGCACACACAGTCATGTCAGGGGTCACTTGAGGTGCCAGCGCACTTGCACGGCACCTCAGATGACCCCTCAGACCTGAAACAGTGCAGATGGTCACCATATGGATGCTTCAGATAAGCTTTTGGTCATGTTAGGCAAGTGTTAGTATGCTTGTGGTGCACAATTTCATGCTCCACAGCTAGTATGCAGCTAGTCAGCCTCTGGGTAGGCAGGAGGCATTTCTAGCCTGTAAAAGCCTCCTGCAACTGTAGGTTGACCTGTCCAGAGGTTGACTAATTGCATACTAAGGCTGTGTCCCCCTGCAAGCTGTTTGGCACTGTTTGGGCTCGCATGGGGCAGGCGCGGGACCGAGAACAAATCTCAGGCATCCCTATATCATTCCCGGCAATGTGGGGCACAGATGGAGGCATCCCCATGCAAACTGTGCTGAACGCTGGTATGGGGGAGCAGCGCCCCCTCCTCTCCACCCCCTCTCTCATCATTGGAAGCCAGATTGACGTCAGCCCACCCCTGTTCCACATCCCCCCTTCCTTAGCAGCACTGAAAGCCAGGACTGGGCTGGGAGGCATGGAAAAAAGTTAAAATAAAGCTTACCTCATAGTAACAAATTTATTTTTTAAAAAAATTAAAAAGACCGAAAGCCGCCACAAGGTTTAGCGGCAGTAGGCGCTTGAGCAGTTTTGCGCACCTCCGCTCCACTGGGAACTGCGAGAATGCTGATCAACTTTAAAAGGCAGAAAATCAAGCCTTTATTTATGATCACCTTGCTGATCAGGCAAACGGGGGTTGGAAATAGAACAAAAATCAAGCCATTATGCAGCCTGCCTTGGCATTCCGGGGTTGGAATTGCTTCCGTGGAAATGCCAAAAAATTTAAAAAAATCAAGCCATTATCCAACCTGCCTTTGCAATCGGCATTTTAAAAAGTCAGCGGCTGCGATTTTCAATGGACGGGGCAGGGGCAGCAAGAACACCCCACCTCCCAATGACGTGAACACCAATCTCCTCCCCATTAGCACGCAATCCTCCCCATGTGCAGTCCCGGATCGCTGAGTGATGCGTGCTGGCCTGCCTAACTGTGCTGAGACTTATTTTCTGAGGTATCAAATTTGGCACCCTCCTGGCATGGTCTGGGGGGATTTGGCACACTTTTTGCGGGCCAAATCCAAAACGCATGAGAACGTCCCTTGCTGATCCCACGTTCCGAACCGTACCAAAGCAGCTTGGGGACGCACCCTAAGAGGCCAAATGTGAACTGGCCTAAAGAGAAAGCACTGTTAAATGTGGACCTGAAGTGGCTTCACTTTGCAAACTTCACACCCTGAGTGCCGCAGTCGACTTTTCTGCCATAACCCAGACTTTCTGTATATTTATCAAATCCCAGCCCGTTTCTTCCCATTTAGTCTTTATTTGTATTTGTAGGTGAACAGTGGTCTGGGTTATCTGTGGCTGGAGGAAGTTCCTGCCCTTTGGCCATCTTGGAAGAAGGGGAGAGAAAGCCAGAAGTCAGGTCTTCACTACTGCCACCCACCAAGCTGTTTAACCCAGGGTTTCACGAACTATGGGTCGCGACCCACTGGTGGGTCATGAGCGAATATTGAGTGGGCCCTGCCTGTAGAACGACACACCAACCGACCGAGCCTTTATTCATATTGGTAACGGTTAAATTTCCTACAGGTGGGTCCCGAGTTGGTAAACTTATATTAGATGGGTCGTAGCCCAGACAACTTTGGGAACCGCTGCTTTAACCCATTTGAGTCTTTTTGTTTGTGCATGGGGATTATAAAGCAGAAGTTTTAAGAGATTTGCCATCTTCAGAGTCTTCTGCCCACAGGGCCAGTGACCATTTGCGTACCTTTGCTCACTTATCTGATGGTGGTAGCAGCAAATACGCACTAGCATGCTGGCATCCACTCACCACTAACTGCGGGGGCAGCAAGGAGTGGCTTCTACTTACTGCTTATCCACTGGTGGGGGGGCAGCACCCACACACTCACTGGCAGCAGGAGTCAGCCCTCACTTGCCCATTGCTGGCAGTGCTGGTGCCCATTCACCTGGTAGCAGCCACTCGACCACCAGCAGTTGGGGGCAGCATCCACTCATCCACTGTCAGCAGGCTCTTGCCAGTGCTCAGTTGCCCTCTTGTTTTTTGTTTTTTTGTTTCAAACTTAGTTCAACTGATACAAAATAATAATACTTACTTTCATGAGAACACATTCAATAACTTACGTAACATCAAACAACTATTGACTGTTTACATAGTAGCAGCATTGTGATTGTTTTACTCAGTTAATTACAGCATAATATATATATTTCTTTATATCCAAGGCAGCAACCGGTAGCAATATCACAGAGGCTATTATATTATATTAGTCAAGTAGGAATTTCACAATATCTATTGAAATCCGTTTGTTGTCATTTAGTTCATTTAATTTTGTTATAAATGAAGAACATACTTCTCTGTATATAGAGAGTGGTTTAAACCCTTTCAGCTTCCTACATTGCAATGTAATTAATTCATTTACTGCCATTTCTGCCAATTTGAGATACCATTCTATTATGTTCGATGTAGTCTGATTTTTCCGGTTTCTTGCAATAATTTTAGGTATTTTTCTCGTGTGTACACGTGACCAAAGCATGGGTGGTTTTTGTTCCAAATTATAGCCCATTGTTTCTCTGTGAGTTGTATGTTCAGATCTATTGTCCATTGGTTTTGTATGTCGGTTATATCTCCATATTCTGTTTCCAGTAATATTTATATATTGTTGCCGGCCCACCTTTTCCCATGTCTTTGAGAATATCAAATAGGTTTTCAAAATCTGTATTTAGCTTATTAAGATGTTGTATTATAGCTGAACTTTGTTAAGGTTTGTAATAAGGCTCTGGACTGAAACCAAAAGATTTTGTTAGGTGTTAATGTATCAGTGATAATTTCTTGTTTTCATTTGCCGTCTTGTAGCAGGAGCCGGCAACCATTCATCCAGCAGTGGCAGAGGCCAGGGCTCACTTGCTCAGCAGCACCTGCTTACTCAGTGGTGCCCACTGCCAGAGGGCCCAGCAGCACCTACATGTTGGGGGCAGCATCTACATGCCTGTCAGCAGAGAGGCTTCTCCACCAATACCCACTTTTCATCACTACCCTCTCAATTACCACTTCTCTTCCTCAGTGTCTTGTGTTTGGATGTGAATGAGGAGTGGGCAAATGTACTGAGAACACTTGAAAAGGTGGGGAGCTGCGTGGGAGAAAGTGTTTGCTCTAACTTTCCTTTCTTCCCCTACTTTGAGAAATGAATGTATGTGTCTTCCTAGCTTCCCCCCTCTCACACACGCACACATATTTTCCCCTCTTTCCCCACCTCAAATAAAGCAAGAAAGACAACAAAAAAGCCAGGAGGCAGCAGGAAGAAATAGGAAGCTGTATCCTGGAGGAAGAAGCAAAGAGTGGAGATGCATTATAGTTGCCATGCCTTCTGTGTAGCAGTTAAATCAAATGTGTTGTGTTCTGCTTTTCAGTGCAAATACAAACTGAACCCTTAAAAAAAAACCTCCCCCATGATTGTCTGCTACAATTACCTACCAGCTCATGGTAGGAGATGCTGGGAGTAGTTGGACTTCCTTATCAGCCTCAGCACAGCACACGAGACAAGAGCAGTGTGAGCCAGATACTATTTGCCGCACGTGTGAACAGAGAAAGCTCAGTGTCCATTTGATTTAGGGTGGATAAAAACAGCTATTCCAACTGCTTGCTCTTGATCCACCTTCAGCTGCAATTTGAAGTTCTTCCTGTATTATTAAGTGAACAGAAGCTAGCAAGACTTGTACTTTTGTTCAGACAGAGATATCCCTTTCTGATGACATCCTCTAGCTAGACCAATGTTAACTTTGTATGTTCCTCTTTGATGTCCTACAGGCACTGAGGTCAATATCTGCTACCTGGACTGAATTCACATGCATAACACTCCAAGGTCTTTGCTGAAATCCTTTTGTGACTCCTTACTAATGTGATCTGCTGAAATAAAGCAAGCAGAGAATAAAAAGAACCTCCTCTGTTGTAGCACCCCACTTATGAAATGTTTTCATCAAGAAGGTTCTTGTGATTTGCCTAGGCCTTTCTGTGTAAAATGTAAAATCTGACTGAGGTGTCAGCAACACTGGGTTTTCTTTGCAGACTCCAGATAGCATCTGTCCACATTAAATTATGACCTTCCACACAGGTCCCATTCTATTCTTGGCATAGTCTGCCATTTTGGTAGTGTGGGTTCATTCACTGGTATCTATATCATTCAACGGCAGTTGAGTTCAGGAATATAGGGATGTATTTGCACCACAAATGCTGGTATATCCTCCAAATTTACCACTAGTGCTTGTGGTAGAAGGTCCATCCTGGACAGTACAAATTGCCATGAAAACTGCTGCAGCAACTTCTACTGCACATCCAGCCGTTGCCATGGTGATCATGACTCGGCCTTTATTTACGTGACTGCAGCCATGTTGCTCTGCTCTGCCCTGCCTTGCCTACATGCAGCGGTAACACTGGAAGAAAGTGTGAACACTACATCCAAGAACTTCCCAGCAGGTCCTGGTGAAGCTTGAAGAAGTAACAAGTTTCCAGCTTTGGAGGATCAGGGTTGCTCTCAGATGCTCTGGGGCACTTTGAGATAGAGGTGGCACCATAGTGTTCAGTCAGATCATCCAGCGCCCCAGGAATCCCTTATTTTATAAAGTGAAGACCAAGAGAACAAGTCCATAAACCCTCCATTTTCTTTCCCTGCCTTGTTTAATTTTATATCTGTTAGGGGTCAACCTAGCACATGGAAAAGGAAATGGTCAGAGTGATTCAGCTGCTATCCTCACCTCCTCTGCACTTAAGAGGGTCTTTATGGACTGGTTCCAAATGTCTTCCAATTTTAACACATAAACATGTGTACTCTCACACAGAGAGCCATAAGTGCTTCAGCGAAGCCTCATAAGTTCAGAGGTGCTGCTGGTGATGGCAACTAGATTGTGGTGGCTGTTTCCTATTACCTGTGTTACGGGAAACCTAATAGATATAAGATGTAAAATGAAACAAGGCAGAGGGGAAAAAACTGGGAGGAGAGATTCCTGCAGAAATCCAATTCAGTTGAAAAGCAGCTTGTTTTGCCAGCAAGCGTAATGTCACAAGGTTGCATACTTGCCACTTTAAACACTGCAACCTCACACCCACTGCCTGTCTGCTTCACTCATTCCTTAGATCAGCTCCCAATTGTTTTGTTCTTTCAAAAAAAAAAAAATTCTCTCCCTCAGACTCCACCTTGTGCATTTATGTATAAGTTTGTGTGTAGGGGAGTGTCTAAAAGAGCCACCATTCAGAAATCTTTTATCAGCTTTAATATATTTTAGTGTTGAACTCCGTACTGGCAGATTTTCTATCTGGGTGAGCTGCTGTGTACCTTCTGTGTGCCATTTGAGTTCTTTATCAGCTCTCCCAAGCTTCAACTATGTGTGTCTCCTGAAGAAGGCACGTCTTGCCCCTCATCCATCCATCTGTCCGCCCGTCCATCTGTCCATCTCTACAAAGAAACAAGGCTCAAAGAAAGAAGAAAGCATATCTCCTATGATGGAGCATAGTTGTTTCTGCTGAGGTGAGTTTCTGTGCAAGTGAGCATAGTTAGTTTGGAATGGAATATTAGAAATATAAAAGTAGCCCAAGAATAGCCTTTCTGCCTCACTCCCTCCCCCTTCCTTCCTTCCACTAATCTTTTGCTGATCCTATTCCTTCCCTTCTTCCTTTTCTCATTATATATTTATCCATTTTGCTGCTGATCTGCACAGGTGCCATTCTGCATCAAGTGAAAACTACCTCCTCCAGAAAACTTTCCCAGAGAACCATGCACAGCTTGCATAAAATCACTACCAAAAGGTAACCGCGTTTGACGGGTCATGTCCTATGGATGGGCAATGAGAAAATCCCCCACTGAAGTGGGTACCACCAGGTAGTCACAGGAAAAGAGGAAGACCATGTGACACCTGGCAGTGAACATTTGTAAAATATCTTGAATAGATGGACATAAACTGGGATGAAGCTTTAAATCCGGCTGTTGACTGGAGTTGGTGGAGTAATCTTGTTGCCTAATATGCTACTTAGCATGGGAAGATCTAAGTCTGAGTAAGAAAACTATGGGCAGAAGTGCCAATTAACTCCCACTAGTGACTGGGCAGTGTGAATGGCAATGGAATGGCCTATGCAGACTGATCTCAGCACAGGAAAATAGACAGGTGTGATTGAGGTACTGTGCAATTACAATGCATTATATTCTCTAGTTGTGGTTATTCATTCAGCAGGCCAAGCACTGATTATGATTTAAAGCAGTCCCTCAAACCTGTTTGTAGGTCTGTTCACTATATTGGTAATTTCATTCCTTGAACTGAAATGGCACTGGTGCTACAGTTTTTAAATTATTAAAGATGTTATTTATGGCTTTATCTTAACTTTATGCTGCTTGAGCGATCTATTCCTCTAACAGTGTGATACAGTTATCTATAATAAAATAAATGTTTAATAATAATATGTAATGCCTATAATAAAATATAAATAAATAAATAAATAAAATGGTGAATATTCTGCTTTCATAGCTCTTTTAGATCTCTGCTGCCTAAAAGCTTCTTTCAACAAACAATATCACATGTCAAAAGTTCTTCTCTGCTGCTATATTCCACAGCTGCATCTATATCATTTTTCAGTTATGTAAAAATATATGTAATAGCATACACAATCATATAATGGATCTTATTGCATTTGGTTCTGCAGAGTTTCAAGAGCATTTACTCTCTGGATAAGGAGAAAGGATTTATCATTAATGTGATCAAGAAATAGCCAGTTTGGCCATATGTAGGGCTGCCCCTATGAAAGAGACACTAAAATTATGAATAACACCCCCTCCCCACTCAGATACTGTTACTTTTTAATCTGTTTTTATTATGATTTTATTGTGACCCACCTTCAGATTAATGGCTGGCTGGCTGGCTGGCTGGCTGGCTGGCTGGCTGGCTGGATGGATGGATGGATGGATGGATGGATGGATGGATGGATGGATGGATGGATGGATGGATGGATGGATGGATGGCAGGTGCAAACAATTGTATACCATATCATTATCAAATATCATCAAATTCAACTTATTACAGCAATAAGATTTACAAATAAGTTTTACAACAGAGACGAGGTCCAAAATTATTAATATTAAAATCAAACGGTGAAAAGCTGGAGAGGATGTCGGAATAAAGGTATTTTTCTCAGTTGATACTGCCCTCAAAGTTGATTCAGGAACTACGGACCTGACTTCTGACCTTTTTTCAAAATATTGATCTCAGTGTATAAATGAATTGTCATACCCTATTAAATTGTAATTTGCTATCTTCAGTGTTATAATGTTAAACTTCTTGATTTTTATAAGATTGTTAAAATATTTGTAACAAAAAAATTTGTTCCGTAAAACATTACCTATCAGATATAAAATGGGTCTTTGTGAGAGACTGGCTTTGAAAATCCCTGTTATGGGTGTGCAACGAATGCAATTTTCGGATTCAGTTCAATTTGAATCAAATATTCGAATGTCTGAATTCATACGAATAGAGAAAAAACCTAATGTATTCAAATTCAAACCGATTTGAATATATTTGTACAAATATTTGATTTGTATTTGAAGATACAAATGTTGACAACATTTGTATGTGTCTGTACGTATCTGAATTCATTCGAATGTTAAAAAAATGAATGTATAAACATTCAATTTAATGTCCGAATTCAAACAAATTCAATTGAATTTCAAAAGCATTGAATATTCTTGCATATTCCTAATCTCTGCACATGACGTAAACCCAAATTAGGAGAGGAGAGTCACTCACCAACTCAGATGTTTTATTTCTAGTAATCTGGATAGAGAGCTGTAACAGCAAGAATATCACATATATAGGCCATGTCCCCATGCACTCCATTTAGTCCAAATTGGACTATATTTAGTCCGAATAAGGAGCCGAGTCCGAATTGACCCGTCCCCATGCGATTGATGAAAGCATGGGCTCAGTTCGAATACACCTGTCCCCATGCAAACCGTGCTTAACCCCTACTTGGGGAAACAGCATCATTTTCTCCCTCCCCCCTCTCCTGATAGGAGCTGGGTTGATGTCACCAACCCCTATGCCACCCGCTGTAGTGAGGGCAAGGAAATGCCACCCAACGCCCCTTCCCCAATCACAACTGCTGGCTAACAGTGATCAAACACAAACAAGCCTCTTCTCTCTAAGGTCCAATTACCAGGTAAAAGTAAAAGAACTGATTGCCCCAGTTTGACAGGTAATGATGCAGCAATGAGAGGGGGTCATCTGGCCCTTGCTGTCCCATGAACCTCTTTCCGCAATCCTTATTCCACCCCCTCTCCCCGATCGCCAGCAAGCAGCTTCTGAATTTAGAAGCAGTTTAGCAGAGAAGTGCTTCTCTGCTCAATTGCCTCTAAACATTGTAACGGCTTTGGTTAGCCTTTTAGATGGCAACCAGCTTCTGAAGTTTGCCAGCTAAAAAGCTAACCAAAGCCACTACAACGTTTAGAGGCAGTTTAACTATGGTTAGCTTTTTAGCTGGCAAACTTCGGAAGCTGGTTGCCAGCTAAAAAGTTAACCAAGGCCGCTGCAATGTTTAGAGGCAGTTTAGCACAGACTTCAGAACCTGCTTGCTGGGGTGGAATAAGGGTTGCAGGAAGAGGCTTGTGGGACAGCAAGGGCCAGATGACCACCACCACCCCATCAATGCATCTTTACCTGTCAAACTGGGGCAGTCGGTTCTTTTACATTTGGCCAGAGATCGGATCACGGAGAGAAGAGGCTCATTTCTGTTTGATCACAGTTTAAAAATGGCCAGCAGTTGTGATCCCCAATGCACAGGACAGGAATGGTGAACACAGGATGTGAAACCCCACCTCCTAATGACACCAGAGTCTATCCCCTCTCCAAATAGCCCAGGAGTGTCCCCATGCACAGACTCAGCCCCCCAAATGATGCGGACTTCGCTCCCAAACTGTGATGAGAACAGTTTTTTTAGGGGACTAAATTTAGTGCGGATTTGGGCAATTTGGTCTGCATGTAGCCCAGTTTGGGGGCTTTGCATGGGGATGCTCTTTGCCAAACTCAGATTCAATTTGGAGTTTATAGTGCCTGGGGACATGACCATAGAGAAAGAGAATTACCATGTCTAGGTGCCTGTTTTTACACCCAGATATACCTTGTGTGAATGGTTGTTCTCTTCCTAACCCACTCAATTTTTATGAGCTTTTGTTTGCATATTTTAGTCTATTTTCATTTTGGTTTTAATGTTTACTTTTTTCATTTTTTTAAATTGGTGCAGCTGAGGCCCCTGGCTGTCCCTGAAGAAGACCGATTGGCTGTGTTTAGAACCGTTGAAGCACAGGGCCAGTTTTGCACAAAAATCCCTTATAATGAAAGGAAATGCAAAATGCCAAAGTGAAATGGAAGATTCATTATCCTTCTCCTTGCAGGGACAGGAAAGCCAGGCAGAGGGATGCATTTTGAGAGTGGACTGTGTTGCCCAGCCAACTATAGAACAAAATGTTGCCCACTAGGATATGTACGAAGAAAGTACTTTCATTCAAAAGTTTAAGGTGCTTAGAGATCCAGACATTTTGTGGCCTCCTCACATTCCTGGCTTTTTTCAACTATAGCTTCCGTAGTCATCTCGCCACCCTGGTCCTGCAACCCATGTCCACCCTCTAAAGCCTTGTTGTAGCAGCAGTGGAGCATGAGAAGAGAAACAGACTGAGTGGGGCAGGGAGGAGGGGGGAGGGAGGATGAGCCTTTTCCGAATGATGGAGTGGTGGAAGGGCGTGGCAGAGGGACATGGGGGGAGCAGCAGCAGGGCATGAACCCCTTTGCCATGACCCTCCACTGCTTGCAAATGCCCAGAAATAACTGGTGGGCCACTGTGTTGCCGCATCCCCATTACAAGCTTATTTCGCTTTCCCTAAACCAAAATAATCGAACCGGTTGCAAACGCGAATTTGCCTGTTCCCATTACTTTTAAATTAATCGCGTTTGATCCAGATTCTGAGGATCCTATGTGGGGTACGTGACTCAAGGGGGGACTCAAGTGGCTACTTTTTAAAAGCCGCATTTCGGGGCTGCCCTGCCCTCTTCCTCCTGGCATGGATGTGCCACCCATAAGGGACCCCTTCACGGAGCCTAACTGGGTGGCTGGGTGGCTGCTGCTTCCATGGATGGAGGAAAAATGGCAGTGGGCAGCCAGCCAGTGATTCTTTCCCCACCTCTTCCCATTGCTCAGGGCACACAGCAGCAGCAGCAACTAAAGCCCCTTTTCTTTAAACATTCACACAGAACCTCAGCTGCTTCCCTCCCTTCCTTTCCCTTTCTAAAGGTCAGAACTTTTAGAATTGCGCAAAATTGCAACATTGTTAATCAGGTGTGAAGTGGTTCCATCACTACAGTGTAGCACTGCTGTTAAGGGTGGATTTTTACACTGAAATCAATGTCTTTGGAAGGAAGCTATTGGGAGAGGGAAACCCTAAACATGGATTTTCATCCCTTAAAATGGTAGGGTCCCCACAGTAAAAAATGTAACATGTATCAAGCGCAGGATCTGGAGTGAGAAGTGTTGAAATGAGGATTAACATTTACAATGCTTTGGGGTGATTTAACACACGGAAAGCATGTTAAGCCAAACGTTTTGAATTCGAAATAAGCTTGCTGTGGGGATTCACCCTGTGTGACAGGATGCTGGATTAATGGGCCGTGGCTGATCCAGAAAGGCTCCTCTTTTGCGTAAGAACATCCAGGGGCAATCCTGGGCTCTTATCTGCTGACTCTTCACTTTATTGCCCACTTCCCTTTGTTTCTTTTCCCAGAGCTGCTAGCATCCATACGAACATAAGAACATAAGAGTAGCCCTGCTGGATCAGGCCGCAGCCCATCTAGTCCAGCATCCCGTCGCACACAGTGGCCCACCAAATGCTCATGGGTATTTTGAATAGCAACAATAATGTGAAGAGATGGCAGATGAGATAGAAGTACAAAATAGAATAATCAACACTATGAGAAATCTGGCATCATTGCTGGTTTTCCCATAATGGTGATATTACAGATTTTTTTTAACAGCTATCCTGAGGCTGCATTGGCATCAGATATATGAGACATTCCCAGACTGGTGGCTTTTTGCCCACATCTGGAGGCACCCAAGTGCAGCTGGTTATCTTATAGGTTATCTTGTGGCCAGCTAGCCTTATTCTCAGAGTGTGTATGTTGGTTCAAAGATTGTTGAAACAGAAAGTGAATCAAAACTTTGCAAGTTAATTGGAGAACCAGGCCCAGTTTTGTTGAAAACTTTCGTGAACATTAGGAAAGTGAAATTTTTCCTGTTTCTTAAACCCTCTTCTACAGTAGCCTCTCAGCTACTAGAATAGCTTTTCTAGGAACGACACCCTTGTCTTCTCACATCATCAGCTTGCTTTATTATAATTGATAACTCCTTTCACTCAGTACTTCTTAACTTTGCTGCCCTGACAGGCCTCTCATCTGGTGTGCTGTGAATTGACACTTTCCAAATAACATTGACATAGCTGTGGTGTGGTACCACATGACATTCTGCTTTTGGATCTCTCTGCCAGAGTGTTCTGTCATCGGCAAGCTCAGTGGAATTCCAAGACCCAAGTGTGAAATGCGCCCTTGTCGATATAATCAAACCAGGGGGAATGGAAGCAGCGAAGATTGTTGCCTTCCACTTCTCTCAGATATCAGTTCTTCCTCTCTTAATTGCATGGTGTCCTCTCAGTGGTTTAGGAATGGAGAAACATTCACACATAAAACAAAATATATTATTTAAAATTATTATTCATAATTAAACATTGTTGCTTTCCAAAATGAATAATCATGCAGCATATAAATTTTTCTCACACAACACACACCACCTACTTCCCTCTTGCATATTCTTATTAACAGCATTCACATCCTGCAAACGCTCGAAAGTAAGCACTTGTTCACCCTTGCTGGCCTGGTCTGGTATAACAATAACAATACCAGACCAGACCAGTAAGGATTAGAAACGTGCGTCAATATTCGTTACATTCACAATTCGTACAAATTTATATGGATTTGAATATTCACATTCAAATCGAATGCTGGCTATATTGGAAAATTGACATTCAAATCTGCATTCGTTCAAAGCGTCATTATATCCACGAACGTGAGGACCTCCTTGCCACAGTGCCGCTAGCAAGTGGCTGCCCAGTCATTTCCGCAGAAGATTTGGATCTGGCTGGGTGCTGCTGGAGAAAGTGGTCAGCTGCCAGAGAGCATTCAGATCATGTGATCGGGTGACAGCACTTCCAGGTAAGATTCAAATGTACAGATTCTATACATTTGAAATCTTATTTTGAATATACAGATTCAACATGTTAATAGGCACTGAAGAGGAGCAGGTAAAGTTTTTGCCTTTAACCCTTTCTGCACGTACCTCTCCATGGTCCAGTCCAGTGAATCTGGACCGGCCAGGCCCACAGGTACAAACCATGGAAAGGCGTAGCCTGCAACAGTGCCATTTGCTTGATGGTGCTTTTCCAGAAAAGCTCCTGCCTCTGCTTCAAAGCTTGCACAAGCATCAGGGCTAGCTCCAAGAGATTAAAAGGGCTAGGGGATCATTTTGGCCATGCGTTTTGGTAGGCCACTGAAATGAGTCCCTGATAGTTCTGAAAACTGAACTGTGACTTCTGCATGCCTCTGTAGTCTTGATCAGGGCCTGCTGATCTGCCAGTAGACCTGATCGGGATAACGCTCCATTCAATGCAAACAGAGCATAGTAGTGGCTAGGTGGGTGCACAGACCTACTAATGTGTGGATCAATGAGGCCCAGAATTGATCCACACATTGATTATGGGGACTCTTAATCGGGATTACAAAGAAATGCAGAAAGGGCCTTCGCTCTACGAAGCCTGAAAAGGTGTGTCAATTATACTGAGATCTTTAGGTAAAGGACTGAGGGTAAATTAGCCAATCATTTTACGCTGGTCTCTAAGAAAAACATCAGTCGTAACGCTGTTGTTTGAAAACTTGTTAAAACTACCTTGAAAGGCACAACAATCAAATTAACATGCGTTTATGGGAAATGCCAAAGTTGCACAGCTTGTTATCACTTTAGTGTTACAAAATGAATGAAGGCTATGTTGTTTCACCCATATAAATAGCACAAGCTTGCTGAATTAGATTGCTCTGCTATGAATGAGCCTCATAAGATCTTGTAAAACAATCTAGTACCCATGGACCTTATCCTCCCTCGAATCCAAGTGGAATTTTCACAAAGCTTACAGATAGTTTTGATCTGAATTAATCAGCCTTTCCCCCTAAAAATAAAAGGACATTGTCCAATTGTTTTTGTTTCTTAAAAAGAGGGGGAAGAAAGTGGTGCTGCCTGGATCTAAATTTGTGGAGAAAGCACTAGGACTGGCTAGTTTAACAAACAAAAAAACCCATTTTCTCCTTCCTAGCAATATTCTTTCCAGCTGCAGATAATCCAGGCCAGCATTCTCACATCAAAATACCATGCCAGATTAATGGGGTGGGGGAGAAGGACTGCAAGTGAATAAAATTCACTCTGCAAAAACAGAGGACTACGCCAGGAATATAGAATCATATCCCAATTTTAATGTGATGTCCATGAACAGAAAGTAGAGCCTACAAAAGACATAGCGGATCTATTGTTGGAATAAAGTTTCTTTTTGTGTGTGTCGAAGGGAATGGAAATTCCCATCTTTGTGTTTTTTCCTTATTGTGTGTGGGTGAAGTCCATACCACCCGGACTTTTAATAAATTATCTATTACTTAAGAACTCTGGTATGTGTTTCTGGATATACTTGAATGACAGGAAGAGACTGTAATCACATGCAAGAACTGAAACCAAGCCTTTTCTTAGACATACTGACATAATCAGCAAAGAAAACAGGAATATGTGAGTTTTGTTTTCTAAATAAAGGGAATATTTTCTTTTACTTTTATAATGGAGAATGGAAAGCAGAAACAGAAAGTTTCTTGGCAAATGTAGGGGGCAAACTACATGTTATATGTGATTGTCTGTAATTAAACCCCAACGGGAGGACTATAAACAATGGTATGAAACTTCAAGGGAGTCAGTAAAGATTAGATATTAGGAAAAAGTTCCTGACCGTGAGTCAATGGAATAGGTTGTCATGGGAGGTAGTGAGTTCTCCTTCACTGGAGGTCTTCAAGCAGAGGCTGGACCTACATCTGTCTGGGATAATTTAGGAGATCCTGCACTGAGCAGGGGGTTGGACTTGATGAACCTAGAGGTCCCTTCCAACTCTATGATTCTATGATTCTGTGATGTTGGTGCAAAAAAGACTCAGGCATCCATGAACTAGGACAGAAAAGCAGCAGAGTTAAGGTCAGTGCTTCCTGCCACTGTCAATGCTCCCTGCCAGCTGTTTATTTCTGCAAAACAGCTTCCATCCTTTCTGTGATAGACTTTCAGTGGTGTGGCATCTGTATGCTTATCTTGAAACTTATGTATATGCTTCTCTGGACAGTAATTGCAATTTTGATGGTCCAAATGGCATGACATAGAGGGTGGGAAAACAACACCATACCAGAAATTTTGGTGTGGTATGTTTATTGAGAAGACAGGTCCAACAGTGGAAATTACAGTGAGCTCTACTTTCTGCTTTATATTTTACAGATATTGCATCATCATTTGCATATTCATACCATTTTCCATACTGCAGAACAGCTTCAACGTTCAAAGTATCCGAGAGAAGCAGATGTTGACAAACTAGAACAGATAGGGACAGTCCAGAATGTTCTGCTACCTAAAGAACAGAATGAATCCCCAGTTTCATGTACGCAAGACAACTGAACAAGAATGTGTACCTTAGGCCCTTTCTGCACAGCATCTTATTCCTAATTTTATCCAAAATAAGGGCTTCCCATCCTCATGCTACTACAGACTACAACATATCCCAGGCAGTGTCTGCCATAATCAGCACCAGCATGCAGATGGCAGTTTCCTATTCTGGAATATATAATCTAGAACAAGGCTCAGTCAGTGCAGAAAGGGCCTTATATTAACACTAACTCTAACATGGTCTCCTCCTCTGCACATGAATGCAGTGGTCCAGGATAGGAGCTTCCTTTACACTAGTTTAGGGCAAGAAAGGCTGGACATACGGACCAGATAACTTACGCTGCATCCACATCTACAGCAGCAAGTGCCCCTAGGCAACCTCCAAAGCACTGGGGTCAAACAGCTGGGGTCCCTGCTGCTGTACAGAATATTGAGAAGAACCCTGGAGGGCCTTCAGATGCTCTCCTGTGCATCCTTCATCAGGGTGCTGAAAATTTTATGCTGACAGCACTCCTGTCCATCAGGGCACTCATTAAAGTTAAAGATAAGCCAGAGGTCTAGTCATTGCATCTGGTGGAGAGTGCAAGCAACGCGTAATTATTTTATTTCTTTCCTGTCTCAAGAAAAGCAACTGTGAGTGATCTGTTTTTGCACCCTCTGTTTTAAAAAGAGAAGACTCGACTGAGGGTCATTTTGGAATAATTTATTTTTGTTTATTTTATTTAAAGCATTTTTGAAAATCTCAGAAAGAAGCATCCCTCTCCTCATTTCCCACCACTGAAGGATCCACCACTGCATCTGTGATACCTTCATTATGAGAACATGAAATGGGTGAATCTTCCTTTAAGATTTATACCAAGATCATTTGCTAAGAAACGTCCCAGTGCATTGGACCTGTAGTCCATCCATGGTCCACCCACTCCAGCAGTCTGCTCTTACAATGAACAGCCGGTTGCACACAAAAACCCACCAGTGGGCCATGAGCTCCCAGCTTGCAGACAAAGCAGAGACATATGCTGTTCCAGGGACTGTAAATGCTAATTGTTATATGAATCTGGCCATGCTTCCATATTCCTGCCTCACCTCAATGCAGCTGTATCTGACAGTGGCTGGCACTATTATACCACGGCATGGAGTATATTGGAGTGGAAAGATGATTCTCAGAGACTTCTTCTTACTCAGCTGTATTGGTATAGTAATCCTAGTCTAGGAAGGAACAAGGAAATTAGGGCACAGAGAAATGTCTGTTGGCACCAGGCAGAATCTTCAGCATTGATTTGTTTGGGCTGAGCAAACAATAGAGTTGTCCTTCTAGGAAAAAGGTGGTTTTCCTCCTCCTTGAAAGTTTTGACTGACTATTTAAGTTCTTCATCTAATTTCCAATCTTCCTAGCAATGTATGGTGAACCATATACCAATTTCCCAGGATTGTCTCTTGGGGGTGGGGGGCTGTCAGGGAAAAAAACCCTTCAGCAGCTGCAGATGAACTGAAAGGCTCTGATGGCTTTGTTCAATTAGATATGTCGTGTTCACACATAACTTTCCACATATAAGTTGTGCTTTACCTCTCCACAATGGCTGAACTTTTTGTTTATCACTAAATAAAACATGCTAACTACAAAGATCTCAGTTTTCATATATTATTAAGTAGGGACTTCTGTTTTCCATTCAGCAAAAAGATCTAAAAATTCTTTTTTAAAAAACACCTATAATTCAATAGCAGAGGTTTTTCCCCTGCCTATTGAGTTCTACACATGAATTTCAGCCATAGAAATAATGTCAGACGGCACAAAGGTGTATGGTGAGGATGAGGAGACTGTAGCTTTCCACATGTTCTTAGGTGTCAGGACCAGCATGTGCAGGTCAAAATGCAAAGACACAGATACTTGCTCCTGTAGCATTGATTGATAAAAGATCAGACAGAAATGAGCACCAGAAAGCACGTAAATCTCTCAGCCTTTCCTACCACATTCAGTCTTCCAATAGTCAGTGCATAAACATCCCCAATTTCTCTCAGCAGTATAATGACCTTGGCACCAAAGCAAACCCAATTAATTATTAACTGCCATGTTCTTATCGCCACAACAAGGGAAAAGCTGTGTCAGTGAAACAAGCGAGCAGGTATGGCCTGGTATCACAGATTTTGGAAGATGGCAATGCAGTGGCTAAGCTGACATTAGGTCACAGGTAACATCATTCCTAATTATTGGCCCTTCCAGATGAGGCTGATTGGAACTGGAATCCAACAGTCAGAGGTACCTTGCCTATAATGCCAAAGTAGACAGCATCTTGTCCCAACCTTTGGCCACATCTCCATTACATAGCCAAGACTAGGGGTGTGCGCGATTTTTTTTTTTTTTGCATTCGAATTTCATTCGATTCGATTTGAATGTTTAAAATCCAAATGCTAAAAAAACTGATTTGAATCTGTTACATTCAAATCTATTCATTCAAATATTAGATTCGTATTTAAAGATACAAATGTCGACGACATTCGTATGTGTTATACGTATCTGTACGCATTTCGTATGCATCCCGT
>MTQE01001141.1:29673014-29694320 GCA_014337955.1 Aspidoscelis marmoratus | reverse complement strand
GATGGATGGAGTGGCGGGCGCTGCGAGCGCGCTCCGGGCGGCGGTGGCGGGCAACAAGGAGTGCCAGGATGGATGGATGGATGGTTGCTGCTGCTACTGCTGCTGCTAGGAAGGGGGAGGGGAGAGAACAGGCCGGATCGGACAGGGAATCCCCGGCGGAGCATGGATGACGCAAAGGGAAGGGAGGGTGGGATCCTGGGACGGAACACCAATCACAAGAGAGGGGGTGGGCAATGGCGGGAGAACAGGGCTTCCGTCTGGACTCCCAGGATTGATTCCGCGTTAAGGCTGCAGTCAGAATGCTCTCGGAACCAGATCAACTTGCAAGTCGTGTGGACAGCTTTGTTCCGTTTCTTTTATTTCGAATTCTTTAAACCGAAATAACGCATGCCGTGAAGACGCGGCCGAATTCTTGTTGCTATCGTTCACTGGTTCCTTTGTATCCAGCTCTTTGTAACTCATGGACCACAGCATCTCTGTCCTCCACAGTCTCCAAAAGTTTGCCCAAGCACATGTTTCCATTTTTTCCCCATTTCCATTTTATTTGTATATTGCCTTTCCAAAAGAAAATTTGCCCGAGGCAGTTTACAACAAACAGAAAATATACAATGGAAAATAATAATCAAAACATTATAATAAAAATACATTACAAAAATCGCACCTCATACAAAACATTGTAAAATAAAGCAAACACACACACACATATACCCTGAGGCCAAGTGGAGTCCAGAGCAGCTGACAAAACACCACAGGCCCACAAAGATCATCTCTTTCAAGATGTCAGTGCCCATCCAGGCTGGAGAGTCATCCAGAGGGCAGTGTGGTTTAGGCTGCCACCACTAGACCACCCCCAGGAGGGGTGGCATAAGCAGCTGTCCTTTATGGTCTCTGGTGTATCTGAGACCAGATGGGGCCCAGAGCAGCTGACAAGAGTGACCCATTCCTGCAAGGAAGCAGCTCCAAGTTATCAGGGCCCATCCAGGCTGGAGAGTCACATCATCAGCTGCCATCCCTTCTCCTTTTGCCTTCAGTCTTTCCCATCAGGGTATTTTATAGTGAATCTTGGCTTCTCATTATCTGCTCAAGGTATTTGAGCTTCATCTTCAGTATTTGTCCTTCCAACGAACAGCCAGGTTTGATTTTCTTCAGAACTGACTGATCTGATCTTCTTACAGTCCTAACGACTCTTGTTAAGTTTTCTCCATCATCACAATTTGAAAGCCTCGTTTCTCTGGTGCTTAGCCTTCCTTTTGGTCCAACTCTCACAGGCTTACATTACTGTAACTCCAGCCCACTTATCTTTATAAAGAAGAAGAGTTGAAGAAGAGCTGGCTTTTCTACCCCGCTTTTCTCACCCACTTAAGGGGACTCAAAGTGGCTGTCAAAGCTTTTCTATTCTTCTCCCCACAACAGAACACCCCGTGAGGTAGGTGGGGCTGTGAGAGCTCAGAAGAGAACTGTGACTAGCCCAAGGCCACCCAGCTGGCTTTGTGGGGGAGGGTGGAATCGAACCCAGTATTCCCAGATAAGAGTCTGGCTCCCTAACCACTAGACCAAACATAAAAAGTGTGGCTGGGGAGCTATTTGGAGAAATCAATGTAAAGAAAGCCTTTTTCACATGGAGAAAGCACGATTCTATATTCTCATATGTATTCAGATGGTCATTTCTGGGCATGTTTCATCACCCATATTGGACCTCCTTGTCTTCTTTTGCTTGTTTGGTCTTGTAGTTAGAGTGCAAGATCCTTATCTCGTGGTCACAGGTTTGATTCCACACTCCTCCATGAAGCCAGCTGGGTTACCTTGGGCTAGTCACAGCTCTCTTTCTGAGCTCCAACAGCCCACCTACCTCACAGGGTGTCTATTGTGGGGAGAAGAACAGTCACTTTGAGTCCCCTTAAATGGGTGAGAAAAGTGGAATATAAAAGCCAACTAATATTTCATCATTCTACATACAGTTTTATGGTATTTATATATCCCCCTTGCCAAATGCAGGCTGCAGCCACATTTGTAGGGGTGCAGACATGGACCAAAGTGTTCAAATACATCTGAATGGCCTTGGGGGTCATGCCTTTACACCCATGTGTCTCCAACTGGCCCCTGAGCCACCCAACTTCCCCATAAGTCAACTTACCTACATGGAATGGTTGTTGGGCCTATCCTGTCTCCCTTCCCATGTCTGGAATGACAGGCAAGTGACTTACCATGGCAATTTCCAGCTGGGCCATTTCTGTGTCCAATCAAATGTTTGGAGCCATTTCCAACGCAGCAGAAAAGCAGCCTAGTCAGAAATCTCAGACCTGTGGAACTTTTATTCCACAGCTGTGAAGCTTTAAGGGCTATGAGGCATGCAGTATTTGTTTGCCATGCCTTTAGCTGCAGAAGTGGTTTGCACATATTTTGCTCAGCTTATCTCCAGGCTGCATCCTGCTCCCATTGCAATGCAGTCACACATTCCTTAAGGTCACTCCTTAGTATTAAGAGGTTTGAATGGGTCAGCATTTCTGAACTCTGCTAGGTTTCACTCATTTGGAACACATTCAGAAAAGCAACTTTTTCCTAGCTCACCCTTTGGTGATGGAATGTAGAAGGACCTTTTCCACAAGGGCCTCACATTATGGAGTGACTTCTCTCAAGTGTATTGGGTGCTATTAGTGCACATTTTTGAGTACCTATTTGAGATGTGTTTTTTCATCATGCTTTCCAAAAGGAAAAATAAAGATTTTTTTTTAAAAAAATGACTTTGCATCCAGTTTTACTCATGATAAGGTAAATGGTGAGTTAAATACTTAAATAATAAGTAAGTAAGCAAGTAAATAAATAAATAAATAGTGCTACTGGTGGCCAGGTTTAGATGGAGCCAAAATGAAAGTAATTTTCTGAAATGGTATAATTTTCTTTAAACTACACCATTTCAGAATGCCTACATGTGCTCTAATACGAGCAATCTCAGGCTGGACATAGGAGGCAGGTAAACAGACATTATTAATGATGTCTATAGTGATGTTTTTACCTCGTTCCTCTTCTCTGTTCTTTTCTTATTTGACAATGGCATCTCTTCCACTCTGACAGGGTCAACAGTGAGCCGGGAAGATTTCCCAGCCCTCACTTGGTGAGCTGCAAAGAAAAAGATTCATTCAGGTGGCTTATTGCATATCTTCCAGTATGATCTGGAGGGAAGAATGCAATGATTTTAACTAATTTGCTTTCTTGGACAGAGGGTGATTCTAGCAACTGGGAAATGTAGGTTCCTTTCAGCAAAATGGGCTTCATCCACTTCATCTACCTGTTGCTGAAGCATCCTTTCCGCCTAGCAGTCATTCTATCACAATGCAAGGTATCATTCACATTTACCTACCTTATCCTTAGAAGGCAGCTATCACACTTTCCAGCTCAGAAGACGGCTCCAACTCCCCCCCACATTCTGAAAGAAGTTCACCAATTTTTTTTCACAAGACTTAGTTTGAGATTCTTCTGAACAAGTTTCAAAGGAACTGCTTTATGTGACTTGGCAATGCACACTTTGGGTCCAATTGGTCCTTGCTTCATAGGAATGAATAGGTTTGAAAACAGACCCCAAACATTTAGTTGTGCACGTGGCCCTTGGTCATTTACAGAAATAAATTTAAAGGAATTCGCATTTGGAGTTTGTGAACAATAGCAAACCAAGACAGGAAAGGCTCCCATTTCTTCCTGGAAGACCAAATAATACTGCAAAAAAAGAAAAGAAGATCATGATTTAAGGGTGTGCAAAACCATGTTCTGAATGCTTTATCTATATTCAAAATGGCCACCCATCTTGTCATCATGGCCATGTTTGCTAGGCAGCATGTTTAGCAACCTTTCCCTAGAACATCACATTTCATGAAGTATTGAAACTAGCATTTTGCAATTGAAGGTTAAACTGTCTATGGTTGTTCTTTGTTAGTTTATTGTAGTTCTTGTCATAGTGATGTTTCTACTGTTTTCTGTACATTTATTATAAAATCAATAAACAGATTCCAAAAAAGTGGCATTTTGCACAGCCGTGTCAGGAATGTATTCTGATGAACTTTAGGAACAGAAAACTGTTTTCCATGAAAATAGAAAAGAAAGCACTGACCATTCTAAAAGTTATAGTCCAATAAGAAAACACGAAAGAAAAGGCCATTTGTATCTTTTTAAAGCAAATGCTCTTCATTTAATGAGCAGGCTTCTGGTCTATTGAATTCACCACATCTCAAAATACAATCCATTTTGAAGCCAGCGTTTATTGGGCCCAGGTTCTTTAAACTATTACATATACTTGCCTGAACAGTGAGAAGAAAGCTGTATTTATCTAGGCTTTGGCTCATAGACTTGCCCAGCTCTCAAAGCGACACTTTGGTTTACTATAGATTTATGATATGGCGCAAGAAGTTTATTAAATGTGTATGAATGATGCTGTAGTACATCGTTATTTATGTGTCAGTAGATGGCACTCTTTCTATGAAAACCATCTGCATGTGTGCTTTACATCTCTTCATGCATCTTCTTGTAATTCACTAGCATTTGTTAGCTCTGCACTGGGAGGGAAATTCTATCCAGGAAATAGAAGAAGCGTAGAACCAAAATGTCAAGAAGGGTACTTTCTAATGTAGACAGATTCAGATATTCCACATGCTTTTGGTTTTACTGAACTGTCCTTCACGTCTCATTGCATCGATGACACTCCTTAAGCTATCGAGTTCCTGCAACTTGCTTTCATCAACTTGACCCCTGCTCATGAGTTTGAATTGAGATCGTACCAGTGCTGGTCACTCCTGGATTGTTATAGGTCGTCTTGAGGCTGTCCCCGCCTTGGGCCACGTTGTCACACATTTCTGCACATATCGATCTAAGCCTCCTTTATGGAGCTCTTGGCTCTCCGCCCCTTTTGCTATATCAAATATGACTCATTTCTGATTGGATGCCATTCATGTCACTCAAGGGAGGCAAGGGTGTCCATTCACGGTTCTTTTTTAAGCCTGCACCTTCATGCTCCCTTCCTTTTGTATGTGCTTTTCTTCTCCTTGAAATTAATTTTTTAAAAATAAAAATAAATTTGTATAAAACACTAGATAGAGGAATCAACACATAATCTGAGGAGAGGAAGGGAAGGTGCCTCACAAACTCCGCACGTGCCAATTAACCGAAGGAAAGACTGAACCCCACCCACCACAGCACAATTCAGCCTCCTTTAGCCCTCCCACTCACACAAGGAGGAAACAAAGACGGCCTGGAATTCTAGGCCGGTCTGAGTCCTGGCAGTCCTGTAAAAACAGGACTACATTCTAGGATGGTCTAATTGGTGTAGGCCGGCTTGGAAAATGACTTAAATAAAATTAATCTGAGTAACACAACCTGGGGACCAACTCAGGTCAACCTCAAACTCCCGTGTGACTCTTGAGGAGTTTATTGACCAGTAAGAACAATGTCCTTGGAGTTAAAACGCCTGCAGTGGTCTCCTCCATCAGACTGTTTCCAGTTTCTGAGAAGCTGAGCAGCAAACACCAGTCAATTATCATTGTTTCACTTCTATTGTTGGTTTCAACATTGATATCATGCATGACGTCAAGAAAAGATAGTGCAGACCTATAATCTAAAGCAATATAAACAAAGAAATAATAAAAGGCTTCCTGGAGATGTTCAGAAGTTTGAAAGGGAAAGTCCATGTTTCCTTTTCATCCTGACCATTCAGGGGTTGAGGGGTGTGTATGCCACTCACCTGCTCCTAATTCCTCAACTCAGTTCTGTATAGCACAGCTACGAGCCTGTCTAGGAATGATATTTCTCACCCATCCATGTGCATGAACTTGCAGTTATTCGCAATTGAAGGCAGTTTGCATATGCTCAGAGGCACTCTTTTAACATTCTTATTAGACAGGTCCAAGGCTAAGCTTTGACAGGAGAGCCAGTTTCCAGGGAGGCTGCATCCAGCCCATAGTGAACTACACTGGTGGGAGTGCCTGCTGTCCCATCCCAGGGTCAGTGCCAACCTTTCTACCACACGACTCCCCTCTCACCTTCTTCAGAACTAGGGAACTAGAGTTATCCAGTTTTGGAGATGCAGCACATGGGACGGGATTTCTGTTGTGCTCAAACTGGTCTGGAAGTTGGGCAATTTTGTGCAATGGAGAATCCTTCCAGCTAGATCACAGCACCGATAAGTCACTTTTGTGTCTACCGCGTAACTACTCCTCAGCAGTGGGAGCAGCTGAGGGCAGTGAGTGTCTTCAGAGTTCTTTCTCCCACTCTGCAGACAGGAGAAAGGAGGCTCCTCAAGCACCCTTGGCAGAGTGCAGAATGGCTGTGCCTCCCACTGCCTGTGTGGGTGCAGCCAAAGAACTAAGCCTTGCATATTGAAAAAAGAGTTATTTCCTTAATCACCCACTACAACTAGATCCCAGGCTGCTTTAGTGCAAAGAGATCTACTGAAAAGAATCATGGTCACCTGTCAGGGATCTTAGTTTTTCAGGCTTTGGGTTCCATAAATAAACCACAGTGGCTCTCTTAGGAGAAACAAATGCAAGGCATATTTTTGCACACATTGGGAAGCCAGAGAAACGGACATCCTTGTGTGAGATTTATTAGAGCCAGATGACAGTAGGAAAGGAAAACTGAGATGCCTCCTTCTCACTTGTAAGTATGTGAAGCTTGAAGCTGAAACCAGGATGCATTTTTAATGATGCAGTAGGGAAAGCTGAGTTTCTTTAACTAAGACTAGGCAATGAATACAGGCTCTGCAAACTGTCTGGCATGCCACAGATGCATTATTTACAGCATCTTCATTTTTACCCATTTTAATTTTAAATGGGCTGCGCAGTATGATCTTAAAAAGAGACTAAACTGCTCCTACCCACATGTTTTAGGTGTCACCAAAGGGTGTGTGTGTGTGCGAGAGAGAGAGAGAGAGAGAGGGCCGGGTGGAAGATGAACCTTGTTAAGGGTTTTGGCTTTGATCCTACCCTTGGCTTGCAAGAAGATCCTGCTGGTTTGAGTCTGTGGGACAGATGGCAAATGGAACTGGGGTCAGCAATAGCAAAGAGAGATTGCTGGAAATATGCATGTTGATGATGATGCAAATGTAATATGCACAAAGGGCAGATTTGCATGAGGGTTAGAGCTGTCAGGCCACCTGTGTTTTATACAACCGATGCCATTTATTCTTGTGGTGTCAAGTCAATATGCTGCAGTACAGCAAATGTGAGGTCTTGGATGTGGGAGACCCAGGCTCAGAATGGTGCCTCGTCAGCAAACATGCTGGGAGTTTATTGGGCATGCATGAGTTAGATTCCTCCTTCTCTGAGCCATACAGCTTAGAATTTCTAGGACTCCTTACTTTATGCATGGTACTCTGTGGATAGATGTTCATTTTTTAGTGAAAAGTGAGACTGGATGAAGCCTTATAACCCTATTCTACTTTTTCTCCAAGTTGCACAAGACAATAACTCTTTCTTGTAAGAACCCTTAATCAGGATTAAGGGCCCATGCAGTCCTCATTCTGAGCCTCCCCTCTGCACGCTGCTGCAGATTAAGGAGGCCCTGTTCCTCACTGGTCTGGCTCGATCTGCATTAGATAGATCCTGATCTGGATTAAAAGGCCTGTAATCTGGATCTCTGGTAGTACTGTTTAATCAGTACTACTAGAGGGACTGGAAGCTTTTTCCAGAATATGAGAAACAGGCAGATTACACAGCTCTGTGTTCTGGGATTACCGGAAGGTGATTTTCAACACCACACCTTAGCACACTGCTGAAAAATATCCTCCACCACCCAGCCTTAAGACATGGAATTTCATTTCTACCCTTTGGAGGCATAGGGGTGTGGCTGCAAAGCTCACTGTAGTTTGGGCTAATGACTTCGCCCATGCCTCCCAACGGTCTGGATCAATGGGTCTGGTTTGTCCAGACCCATTGATCTGGAATAATGCCAGGTAAGTGCAGAAAGGGCCAATAAATATCCTCTTATTGCTTCTCTTCCTGTTCCTTTTATGCTTTGTTACTGGTGTTCATGTCCTCAGAAATGCCAGAACGAGAGAAATCGTAAAGCAGCAGCAGCAGCTACTTCACTGATCAAGACGAAATCCAAGGAAATATTTGGGATACAGAGACACTTTCTGCATTCCCATACAAGTTTCAATTCAAATTGAATCTGTTTTTGGGATTGAAAGATTCCCCCCCTTTTTTTATTACCAGATTTTATGAGGATTATCCTGCTAAAATCCACATTTAAAAAATCCTCACAAAAATTGTTCTCAGTCCCCTTTTGGAGAATGCTACTGGACTATTTGGGGCAAAGGTTTATTCTTCTGGCCAATGCCTGACAGATATGGGTGGGCTTTCACAGCTGGTAAGATCTCTCATGTCCCCTTGGCATGCCTGCTTTGAACACACTGTAATTACAAGAGATGTGATCACACAGGAGGGGAAAGGAAAACTTTTTTAAAAAACCCAGCCTCAAGAGATACATTGGTAGCAAGGTTGGCATAGCAGGGAAAGCTAAGCTGCAGACCTCCATTTACAGAGGAGAGGGAAACTGAAAGGGAGAGTAATAGCCTTTCTCTCCCCAACCCCTCCCATGTGAGCTTTCTTTATTAGCCTCCATTCTGAAAGGAAGGGATTGCTTTGCACTCTGTTCATTCACTCATCTGCTTCAGCACACACTTATAGCCTTCCTAGTAATGGGAATGGAGGTAATGTTACTGCAGAAGTCTGATTTGAAAGGGAGAGTGTAAAAGGTATGATTGTTCTTTTGCTCAGCTGATTCAGTGGGACAGGCTTAACAGGGATTGGTCAAGCGGCAGAGATTAAAAGGTCCTGTTTCTCTGGGGAGTTGGGTGGTGAGTGTGAACAGCAGTATTTGGATTCAGCCCGTATTATCATCAAGCAAATGGGGACAGCCAGATTGCACACTCGGTCCTGAATCCGGATTCAAAAAGTCCAATCCGGATTTAAAATGTCAGGTGGGAACAAGGCCTCTGAGTATTCACTCCTAATCAAAGCTGTATTTGGAGGATGAGGGTGGGGAAGGAACTATATACTCACACAGGAAAACATGGCAAAGGTGAAATATATGAGAAATATTTCATCTGCATCTATATTCACACACAAACACCCATTTGCTTAACAGATGAGAAGAATCAAAGTTGCTCTTAAGCAGCAAGAAGAGGTAGGAGCTCTGCTTCAGAAGCAAAGGAATCCATTTCAGTAAGAGGCAGAATGTCATAAACTTACTGGAGATGGGTAATAGCTGGGCTATGAATGGTAGTGTGAATCACATCTAGTGCAGCAGGGCCTCTGAGGAAACAGGGTTTGAGATGCTTGCCCAGAGAGAAAAATTTCATGCCCTCATGCCAGGCACTTTGGGGACAGGGATGTGATGCACAGTTTGGGAGACATTGTGTACCACTGAACATCAAAACTCTGTACTTCAGATACTCAAACAGTGTACCTGGAGTGACTAATGGAGTCATGGCTCTTTAGAGAAGTATAGGATCAGAGATAGGAAGAACCTTAGAAAAAGTTGGAAGATCAATTGTCCCATAGGCAAAGCACAATAGATCTATAGTATTGGGAAGCTGTTTTGCTACTCCAGCAGGGCTTTTGAATTGCCACAGATAAATGTTGTTTAATACATGTAAACACTGTCAGAGTAAAACAAAACATTTTAGTTGTGAAGTCTTTATATACGGTAGTGCTTGGGATCCTTAGGTTATATTGCACAGACAGATTACCCAGCAGTTCCTGCCAATGAATTGGAGGGGATCCAAACCCTACCTGGCCAGGCTAATCACTTCAGCACCTATTTATCATCAACTGGAACAATCAGTTACCTGCCTTTCCAGATGCTCTAATCCATCACCATCATCTCCTTGTTTGTATACTGTCTTTCCATGGTTTACAAGCAATTAAGATATAGGGGATTATTTTAAAAGCACAAAGAAATAATTAAACAAAGTACAAAAACAAAATACAATAATCATATCAGTATAAAATATAAAATGCATTTAAATTTAACCATCAGTTTGGTTCTCTGTTACCATTTGCTAGAAAATGCATAAAAGTGCTTTGTTCACTCATTGCTAGTTTTACTAGCTACAGAGGACACTGTAGACCTCTTGGTTTACGCTGGTCCAGCTGAATACAGGTGATGATCACACTCTCCCGACCTCCTCATCAATATTAATAGAATGTGCTGTAATATATTAAGTCCCTGTTAAAAAGGGTGAAGGGCAGGAAGAAAAGTAGGGAGACCTTATTGTTTGTTGGATGCCAAGTCAACAGAAAGAATGGCAACCAAATGTATGGGTTAACATCCTGTTACTTGGCCCCTAGATGCAGAGAATTTCCAGAATTGTGATAACAAGGGAGAAGGAAAAAGTGTCAAAAGGTTCAATGGCAAATAGGAAATAGTTTGACTTTCCACCCTCTCCCCTGAAGCCTCAATCTGAATGGGAACTTTCACAACACTGATTCCTTTTTTTTTAAAATCCAGTGTTGTCTGCTGCAGACTCATCCTTAATTTTAAAGCTGCTTCATTTCTTCTTCTGCTCTCAGAATCCACACAGCAAAATCCATTTTCATACCCTTTGTGAGCTATTCTGCCTCTGTGTGTCCCTCCCTGCTCACTTGCCTGGAAGGGAGGGCAGAGGCAGGCCTTGGAAAGATCTCCAGTGGCTCAGCACAACTGCCCCACTTGAGAAAGAGGGGTCTCAAGGCTTTGGTTAGCTTATTCCACCCCTGCTCCCCAACAAGCAGCTTCTGAAGTTTGCCAGCTAAAAAGCTAACAAAAGCTGCTACAATGTTTAGAGGCAGTTTAGCAGAGAAGCGCTTTTCTGCTAAACTGCCTCTAATTTCAGAAGCTGCTTGGCGGCAATCAGGGAGCGGGGGTGGAATAAGGGTTGCAGGAAGAGGCTTGTGGGACAACAAGGGCCAGATGACCCCCCTCATTGCTGCATCTTTACCTGTCAAACTGGGGCAATCAGTTCTTTTACACTGTTTGATCTTTAAAAATGGCCAGCAGTTGCGAACCCCAGTGAGCACAGGACGTGAAACCCGCCTGCTAATGGCATGAGCGTCAATCTCCTCCCCTAATAACCTGGGAGCGTCCCCAATCCTCCAAAGTAATCCAGGCTTGCCTCCTGAACCACAGCAAGAACAGTTTGCAAGGAGAGTTTATTTACCATGGATTTGGGTGATTTGTTTTGCATGCAACCCAGTTTGGGGGCTTTGCATGGGGACGCTCCGAGTCGAATTCAGATTCGATTCAGAGTATAGAATGCATGGGGATGCCCCCTAAGAGACATTAGTTGAACCTTCAGGATATTAGAACATGTGTCTTTCTGTTACCCTTCAAACTCCTCTAAAAGAGCACGGAAACCCTGAGCTTTGGGTTCTGTCCATTTTGAGTTCTCTGGAAGATGTTTATCAAGCATTGTCAGTCTACTTAGCAAGAAGCAATTAAAACCCTGTGAAGTCAATCTGGCTATAGGAAGAGAATAATTCTTACATTTTGTTGAGACAAAGCAAAACAGCATTAGTGAAATAGACTGGAATAGCTAGATCCTCTGACCGGGGTGAGAGGTAAGAGGCACATTGTACTAGCAACTTGGAAATTAAGAGCAGATAAACATGCTGCTAATCTTACAGCCTTGTCAGGGTCTATGAGGTGCAGGGATGTCAAGTTGATGACCTGGAAAATAGACTTAGATTGTGAAATATCAATATAGAAAGCCCTTCTTGTCTGGCAGATGCTGAGTGGCCTAGACAAAACCAGCAGCATAATCTCTGGGGAACTGTCAGCTCCCAGACTCCTAATTGGTCCATTTTCTGATAGTCACTCACTTCTAGTAGGATTGCCTTTACCTCTCAAATAATTTAGCATTGGCAAGGGATTTATCTGCCCCAGGGTTGTTGCTGTTGTTTTTAATTTTTCAAAGTTGTCTTATAAACAATACTAAGAAACCAATGACCATTCAGATGGTCTAAACATGTATACACAGGAAAAAGGCAGCCAGAACGATCAAGGGGCTGGAACACCTTCCTTACAAAATCAGGCTGCAATGTCTGGGCCCCATCAGGCGTTTAAGAGGTGATGTGATTGAATTATATAATGTAATGCATGGTGTAGAAAAGATGGATGGAGAAAAATCAGGAGGCACTCTATGAAGCTGATGGGATAGGAAAGTTAGGATTGACAAAGGGAAATATTACTTCACCCAGAGGATCCTCGTTCCATGGAATTTACTAGCACAAGTGGTGGTGACAGCAACTAGTCTGGCTAGCTTTCAGAAAGGATTAGATGGACAGGTGTATCAATGGCTACTAGAATGGATGCTTACATAGTACATCAAAGTTGGAGAGACAGATAAGATGCCTCTAAAGGTCAGTTACAGAGTGTCATGATGAGCAGGTAAAGGTTTTGCCTTTATTTTCTGCTTGAGAATGTCCAGAAGCAATTGGTGAGCCACTGTGTAAGACAGGATGCTGGGCTAGATGGGCTGTGGCTCAGATCAAGGCATTTGACAGAAATGAAGACAAATGGAGGAGGTGCTTACAGCTGCTTACAAATGCTATATGTATATAAAAACAATACCACATATTCAAATTAGTGAGTGTAAAATATTCAAGTCATATACTGATATCCCAGTCCAAGGATCTATTTAACCCAGCTCTTACCTACAAAGCTTCAAGGGTGTCAATAAGGATTCAAGCATTATTCTTTGTTTTATTCATCCCAACACAGAATATGAAGTTGTCTCGAGTTCTTCCCATTCCGACAATTTGCAAGGAATCTGTTGTTTCTGCAGATTAAATGCCCGAAAACGCAAACTATCCCCATTTGGATTAAAAGGGGTCTCGCTCTTAGGGAAAGTGGATTTAGAAATACTCCATACTATTTAGCAAAATGGGAACAGAGACAAATTTTGGGGGGAAGGAACCATGCTTTAGGGGTGTTCTCCTCAGTTTCTCCTGATCCAACGATAAGCCTTGATTTCCTCTGCCTAGTCCCCTCTTCCCCGGGCTTTCTGCCATTACATGCTAAGGAGATCAGGCTGGCTGAAAGGGGGGGGTGAGGGGCAGGAGGTGAAGAATGAACAGAGCCTGCAGTAGCTACCAATGTAACAAGAGATCAGACCAAGTGAGTCAAAAAGTGTCTGATTTTACAAAGAGGGATTCTTTGGCAGCGATCATAAAAGACTTCGGTGGCTCCCATCCTGGGGTTGCAAAGTGTGTTGGCTCCTGTGCAAAATCCTCCCTCCCTCTGTCCCTCCTTCCTTCCTTCCTTCCTTCCTTCCTTCCTTCCTTCCTTCCTTCCTTCCTGATCACCTCTGCAATCCTTGCCTTTTGCCTCCCTCCCTGCCATTTTGTGCTGATCTGCCCCCTCCTCCCTCCCTCCCTCCTTCATTCCCTTCCAGATCGCACCTAAGATCCACGCCTTTTGCCTACTCTGCCCCCTCCTGCCTGCCTCCTTTCTGTAACAATACAGCACAAAGCTCCATTAAGAAAAAAGGAAAACTGATATTTAATGTTCTACTGTCTTGTTAACAGGAGAAATAAGTTGTGCTATGGGGAATACAAGATGGAGGGGACAAGTGGTGAACAAATGCTGCTGCCAAAGACTCCATAATCTGATGCAGGGGGGGCAGGTTTATATAGAGGGTGGGATTTGAATTGCTTACCCCAATGAAGTCAGGGTATGACGATGTCCAATTGCTGACTGCATGGGGAGGGTTCTGCTGAGGGGAGGAGAGAGGGGAGGGGGGCTCTACCCTGCTGGGCACTGAAGAATGAAGAGTGAGTCTGCATTATAAGCTAGCAGTGGGAATGCAAAAAACCAGACCTCACTGTTTAAAACCAGATTAAATTGCTGAGTGGGAGCTTGGCCCCTGTGGCCAAGCTCTGTGCCAAGCAACATATTTGAGGCCCTCCAATTATACAGTTTTAGAAGTTTTGGAAAGACATGGCTTCTAAAAAGAGACCATTAGTTGATTAAGTTTCTATCTAGCTTATTTTAATGCTTATTTTATGGCTCTTTAGGACAGGTTAATTTACTTTATTTCATTATATTGGTTTGTTTGTTTGTATGGGTTTTTTTTAAACCAGCTTGAGTTTCTTTGGAAAATTAGGCAAGAAAGAAACTTTTAATTAAAAGATAAAGAAATCTGCATGTCACAGCAGGGACACTTCAAATTCTCCAGTCTGAAATACTAGAGACCAAACCCAGGACCATCTGGATCGGAATCATGTCCTTTCCCACTGAATTCACAACCTTCTCCTTGAATAGCTCTATAAACCCTTCTGGAGACACATCACAAATACGACCAAAAACCATCTGTTTCTCCTTTCCTCCCTCCAGGGACGTGCAGAATTGCAGTGTGTTAGATTTTCATTTCTGAGGGAGAGGCTTGGGATGACTGTCAGGTCCTATAAGCAGCATAGACCTGTTTCCCTAAGCAACACAGACCTGTGAGCCAGTTTAGTCTAGTGGTCAGGGAGCTGGACTCTTACCTGGAAATACCGGGTTTGATTCCATTCTCTCCATGAAGCCAGCTGGGTGACCTTGGGCTACTCACGGCTCCTTCTGAGCTCTCACAGCCCCACCCACCTCACAGGGTGCCTGTTGTGGGTGTGGGGGAGGGCAAGAATAGAAAGCTTTGTCAGCCCCTTTGAGTCCCTTAAATGGGTGATAAAAGTGGGGTAGAAAAGCTAACTCTTCTTCTCTCTCTGTTGCACTTGGTGCATCCTTGGGAGTAAGCAAGCCCCGTTCTCAGTGAATTGTGGCTGCTGCTGCCATCGTCCCTTTCTTCATGGGCGGGGCTGCATCATGACTCCCTCCCCCCAAACTGAAGTAGAGCTGTAACTCCTCCTCTGATTGCTACTCCTTCACTCCACATCACATTTTACACACAATCAGATCCTTGGGGTATTTTCTTTATTCTGTGACTTCACTCTCAGAAATGTCGGTTCATGTTGGAGGGCTCAATGGGAACCACAAAAATTTCAGAACAGCTGCAACAGAAGGACGGCTCCTGTGATTTTGATGAAATAAATTAAATGGATCCTACTCCCAGTCACAACCTTCACGTAACCAGAAGTTTTCTTTACTTTCTTTCATCTTAGAGAAGAAGAGAGAATTAAAAAAAAAATTGTGACATGATTGTCATGAATGATTCATCAGAGTATATTTTATTCCAACTGCAACACATCTCTGCATCAATACCCCTGCAGCAATCCTGCTGTCTGTGACAAAGGGAAAATAAAAAGGCACAAGGGTATAAGACCTCTTTGTCACCAGCTCATATACCTTTTGGTAGTGTCCACACTAGGCCAGAAGATAAGCCCAAGCAACCCTGCTGTAATGCCTCATATACATTGAAGACTGGTATACTGGGAGGCCATACCTCCTAGTATAATGGTGTGTCTGCATGCGATAAGGCATTACTGGCCTACTGGCAAAAATGGTGCCATTGTCCACACCAGTAGTTTACTACTTCTAAATGGTCCACATAGTGTTCTAGGCCAGACTAGCTGCTCATATGTGGGTAGCACATGAGTGGCTGATTCAGTCTACCAGGGCCAAAAGCCCAATGCTATTTCCCAGATGTTCAGAAGCAGGTCCAGAACTCAGCCACTTCTGACGTCCAGCTAAAACAACCCCTGGCCAGCAGCTTCAGAGGCCGGGAGCTTTAGTTTTCGGCTTCCAAAGCTGAGCTGGGGCGGATAATCCCCAATGGATGGCCCTTGGCATGAACCGCTGGTCCCCTGGCTGATTCTGAGCTTGATCAGCACAACAAAATGTGGAATAACATCCACCGTGTGGAAATGGCCTTTGTTCCTGCTACGCATGTGTGGCAGTCTGGCTGGGGTAGGTCCCTGATCTGCTTGACAATCTTACCAAGCTTCTGGTAGCAAAGCTGAAGTAAATGGAGGAGACACCTCAAACACTCTTGGTTTCTGCAGGGATCTTTGCATACTGAGAATCTAAACCAGCAATTCTTGCTGCCATCCTTTCCCCAGCTCCTGTAGATGGTAACTGTACGGTCCTCTCTAGATGATGTCAATGTACAGAAAGAAGTCATTTTTGTTCTGTAAGTTCACTGTTAGGGCTCCAAATTGGGATCACTATTGACTTGACAACTGCTGCATTTTGTTTAAGGCTATTGTGATATGTGCCCAACCAGCAATACTCAGCAAAACCCTTGCCGCTGCACTCTGTACTAGTTGCAGCTTTTGAGTTAGACTTCAAAGGTAGTCCCATGTAGAGTTCTCATATGAAGGAAACCATGGGACAAATATCTCTGGATGGTGTTATGCCCACTTGGAAAGAACAGGTATATGGGCTCTTGAATTCACTTATTTCAGGTCACAGCAATAGCTAGGAAAACTTATTTTTACGGTACCTAAGGCTTGTCAAACAACACATAGCACAGGCCACTGAATTTGGGTCACACTGGAGTAAGCTAGTGGTAACTTGTCCAAGGCCTGGCTGCATTTGGATAGGCCATCTCATCCCAGGCCAGGCCCAAGTGCCAGCTTTGAAAGCTGAGCACAGTCCCTAAAGCTAGTACTATACCCTCAAGGGCCAGGAACTTTTGTTTCTGGCCAGGCTGTTTTTGTTTGGCACAGCTTTCAGTGCCACCGATAGCACTTCCTACCATTAAAAAGCCCCCGCCCCCCGCCAGTCTATTCTGGACTATAGAGGGATGTTGTCTGCACACCCAAAAGAATACAAATACTGATCCAATTGTGGCTATTGTTCTCCTTGTCCTTTTTCCTATAAAGGTCTTAAGCAGTACAAAACCTCTATCTCTCACCCAATGACCTCAACAGCTGTAGAGTGTGAAAGATATGAGCTTTCGAGGATCCATCCCTTTGAATTCACATCCAGATACAGTGAAATGGGATCAAGGTGATTATATCCATTATGTATGAAGCACAGGGACTCCTGGATGAGGAAGTCTTGTGGGCTTCCTGATAATTGAATTTTCTTTCAAAGATGAAATGTCATGTGTTAATCATATAAACATATTTAACAATCATCTCTTGCTCTGTTTTCAAAGTTTTTACTTAATAATCGGCTCCATGAGTCATTTCCTCTGTCAGAACCTCTAGACTGTCAATCCAGTTCAGTCAGACTTGATGAAAACTTCACTTACACAAGAGCTTTAAATAAACTTACAAACATGCCTACACAATACTAATGTGATTTTTTTATTGTTATTTTCAGTCTGGGATCTTTGTTTTCACCTTGGCTTATGGACTTGAACTATATTCTGAGTTGAGTAGAGGTCAGAGCTTCTTTAAATTTTGTGGTAAATGTTTCTGGTTTGGTAATTTAGTAAACAAAGATGTATTGCAAGGAAGTCTCAAACATGCATAAAGTCTGCTGGCATCGTAGAAAAGACCAGCAGAGATGCCCAAGACCATGCTGAACCCCTGTCGAGTTCTGGTTAAAGACAGGGCAGAATTTCCCACACTGCCTTTAAAGCACTGTTGGGCATCTGGTGTGCATTCCTTTGACACAGTGCTGGGCTGAACTTCTGGGAGCCCACCAGGGCAGCGTTCAGACATAACAAAAAGTGTTCCTCAGAGAGACCGTGCGTGGCTCTTTTGTTCCCAACCTTTTTTATTTCACCTCTTCAAGCACAGAATGTTCGAGAGGGGAAGGGGAAGACTGCTATGTGGACAGTCCTATCCTGAAGCTGTCGCTAAGCCACCTCAGAGATGTTTGTGTTTGCTGTTTCTGATCACAGCCCAGGCATGCAGAAATAATAAGAGAGTCTGGCATGGTTAGCTCCTGGAAGTCCAGTCTAGCCCTGGGTCGAAGCAGCATGTGCTAGTGTGGAGGCCCATGTTGCAGGGAAATGCCAGTACTCTTTAAAGCACTGGTTTTTCTATGGGCTATCTGAAAGCACCTTAGGTTTCTGAACATTTCTGTGCTGGAAAGTTTATCAGCCTGAGCAACTGGGCATTTGTATTAGGAAACAAAATAACATCAAACTGTATGTTTCTCTTCTTACTATTAGCATTAACAATAGGGATGTGCACAAATATTCGTAACATTCAAACTTCGGCTAAATTTGGACAACTGAACTCGAATCGAATGTTACAATATTTGTATGCTAATGTTCAAAGAATACAAAGGCTTCCAGACATTTTTATGAATAGTTTGGACATTTGTTAAACTGAGGAAATGTATCAGATATGTCCTGTACCTGTTCGTATCAGATACTTATCTGTTCGTATCAGATACATATCGAATGTTCTTCTGAACAGATTTGTATCAAACAGAATTTTACCACATTCAAATGCAATCTATTCATACAAATATTGATTTTTGAACATTCAATTTGTTTCAAATTGAATACCAAAAAAAATTCATGCACATCCCTAATTAGTGATACTTAAACCAAGAAAAACCTGCCCTTCTGCAACTTTCCTCATTTGGATTCCATGCAAAATTAACATATAGTTCCCCCTCCCCAATAATAAGCTTCTTTACCTTTAAGCATGTTCCTCACTACAACACCAAATAACCGACCTAGCCTTATTGCCCTCTACACAAACTTGCTTTGAGAAATAGAATCCATTTGCCTAATACGTAGAAAATCCCCATGTCTGTAATCAACCTAAGCCAAGTCCAGAAGCCTTTCCCTCCCACTGCCTCCTCTTGACTTCTCTCCCTTCCTTCAACAAGAACTGAGAATCCTTGAACAATCCTCTTGTTTTATGACCCAGCATGGGGAGCATACAAAACTCGATGTAATTAACGATACTGCAGACTGCCCACTAAGGGCTCTAATAGAAAATTCCACATTTCAAGGAACATAAGCACAGCAGGCGAAAAGGAGAAACCATTCCATCAGCTCGGAGCTGTTGAAATTGAACGGGCAGCTGGAGTGGGGATGGAAGCGCTTCTGATCTGTGTGGCAAACACAGCAAACCACTTCCTCGTTTACACAACCGACCATAATGTGTATAGCAAATGGCTGGCTAGGGGATTGGCAATAAGGCACAAAGTGGCTCATTGTGATCTTGGCGCTTAATATCTAAAATTAGAACGACTGCGACTAAAGTAAACCTGGAAGACACTTTCTTTGGTATAAAAGCTCTTTCTCCTCATCCCAGATACGTGTGGTGCCACATTTTGCAATATGCTCAGAGACACTTAGTTTGCTTGGACTACACACATTTCCTCTCTTGGGACAGAGCAACCATTTTAGATCTAAGCAAAACTTTGTTCATTATGCCAAGATGTATGGGGGTGGGTGGGGGCTTTACTTTGAATTGATAACTGTAAATCTCTAGAAAATGACTCTAATATTTGAGTGTGTGTGGGGAGGAGTTAACTCATCTTGCAGTTTGCTTCTGTCACTTGCTTGCTATATAGAAACTTCATTTCTGCCATAAGCCTTATAAATTAGAAGTATATTTGCCACCACAAACGAGGGGAGGGGAGGAGGAAAAGTTCCTAACCACAATTACCACATAGCTAAGCAGATATCTGCACAAATGAGCTAGAAAATCAGAGACTAAATAGTATAGAAATCACAAGGGACAAAAGTTTACACACATGGAACTATATGAACTGAGGAGAAGGTCACATAAATGTGGGCCAGGGGCTTAAACCCAGGCCCTAGTGATGCAAGAGGTAATTGGAATGAACATATGATGTATGGAGTTGTACACAGAGGAGGAGAAATGTTGTCATCCCTCATGTGTTCAAATGGTAACTTATTAAGAGGGTTGTGTGTACTAGTCTATGAGAAGCAAAAAAGGTAAAAGGAAAAAGACTCTTTGGCATTAGCTTTATGGCTGAGCCCCTTTCACCCTCTAATTTGCTGACAAATAAATACATTTGTACCTTCACCTTGGAGGGGCTGAGCCATGTTTTGCTCCAGATGGCGGATTTGCAGTTGTCTGTCTTTGGACACTGCTTTGGGTTACAATAATAATTCTTTTCACACTGTAATTTTGCTAAGAAATTACAGACTGCCCACAATATATATTTGAAATTAGCACAGCATGTAAAAGGTTTGAGGTTTAAGTTTTGGTATTTTAGGTTAACAAGGGTAAAATAGCAGGTGATAGGAATGACTCAGTGCTAATAGGGCTAAGTTTGGGAGGGAAACACTTTAGTCTCATATGAACCTTCCTGTGTATGTTCTCTTAGCTGTGCTGACAATTTTCAAAAACAGGTATGTTTGGGAGACAGGCAGAAGGGTGGACTGGGAGACAGAGAAGCTCTGTGCCGTTTGCACAAAATAGTGAGGGAAATGCATGACAGGATGCGGACCCTGCCTGCTGATCCCCTGCTAATCTGGAAGTGCTCTCTTACCAATGGCTTTCAGAACATCATGGTACCTTTCTTGCTGATCTTGCATAAGCATGTAGTCGACCAGGTGGGGTGATGCTAAGATTCAGCACCTTCCTATTGTACAGACGCAACCTCAGTTTGCTGCTGCTGCTGCCAACAAATATTGTTATGCCTCGTGTATATATATACATTTATGAATCAATTTCTAAACTTTGCTATTGTTCTTTGGCATGAGAGATTGAATTCTCACATCTGGTCACATGGTTGTTAAGGCCTGGACTAAACAGGCTTGGTAGCATTTGGAATCTTTGGATGACAATGGAATTTGTTTCTTCAGAGGGAGGAGGGGGTGACCTGGTCTTTGGCACCTAATCTAAGGCTGTCATCACACCTGGCTAAACTAGGCCGTCCTTTTAAGAAACTGAATTGAAGCCGTCCTAATCCCGTTCAAACCCAATTCCTGATAATCAGTCCTCAGATAATCCTCAGTTCAGGCTGCTATGCTCAGACCTTTTATGTTATCTCTCCGAGTCTCCTTTACATCTACACTACTCGCATTCCGATAAAGTTCTGTCAATCAATATTGGCGAGGGGGTGTGTTTGGAGTTGTGTAGTGCTCATGGCAAACACAGTGCTAACACAGGTACTGTTGAGGTGAGGGGACTGTGCCCCCAAACAGATGCAGCTGAGGCATATCCCAGCCAACATACACCTCCACCTTTGCAGCCATTCCAATAGGAAAAGGAAAGAATGTAATCTGTCTTTTTCTGCAAAGCTGTGAAGAACTTTCACTTCTCAGTCCTGTTCACTGCAATGAAGTCTTGTTTCCCTTGCACATTGCTGAAGGAAAATGGAAGCTACATTGTCCTTAGGATTGTATTGTTTCTACTCTTACTCCTCTCCCTCTCTCTCCCCTCTCCCTCTTTCCCCTCCCAACTGTGGGGATATAATTTGCCCATCTCAGCTAAAGCAACTCTTGCTAAGCTG
>MTQE01001141.1:29645329-29666985 GCA_014337955.1 Aspidoscelis marmoratus | reverse complement strand
AGCTGGGTGACCTTGGGCTAGTCTCTTCTGAGCTCTCACAGCCCCACCTATCTTACAGGGTGTGTGTTATGGGGAAAAGAACAGAGGGTTTGTCAGATGCTTTGAATCCCTTTAAATGGGTGAGAAAAGCAGGGTAGAAAAGCCTCCTCCTCCTCTTCTTCTTCTTGTCCCCCCTCCCTTGCAAATATGAACTTCCAGCAGAAGTGGAAAGGAATGCAAGGAAGGGGATCACATGTGTGCCACCTACAGCCAGGCACTGGGCAGAAAGGAAGGCTGGATCCACCCTTCCCAGGGTGGTTCTACCCCCTCTAGCCTGATTCTGTGCTTACACAGAGCAAGTGATAATGGACTGGCTCCCCAGGACGTCTTGAGTCCTCTGTAAAAGTGGACTCTGGAGAAGGCAGCTTAAAGAGGCACAGCCCACCCCCAAGATATCTAAAGGAACGCCTTCTTCCATATCGACCTGCCCGTGCCTTAAGATCAAGCTGTGAGGCCCTCCTGATTGTCCCACCACCTTCAATAATGAGGTTGACGGGCACCCGGGAGAGAGCCTTCTCTGTGATGGCCCCCAGACTATGGAATAGCCTCCCCCTTGAGGTGTGTCATGCCCCTTCCTTATATATATTTAGGAAGGCGGTGAAGACGCACCTCTTTACCCTGGCCTTTGGCTGAGCTGCTTATGTTTCCCCCCAGTACAGACACTATTATTTTAAACATACTGTGTATCATTTTATATTTGTTGAATTCCTTTAAAGTCTTTTAATGTAAACTTTATTTTAATCTGTTTGAAAGTTGTTACCTGCCCAGAGACCTTCGGGTATAGGGCAGGATAAAAATGTAAATAATAAATAAATAAATAAATAAGATGATCTCTGAGCAACACGACAAGAAGATGGCCGGAAGACAGCTTTAACTGTTTCCATTTCCGTTTCCATTTTTATTTATATACCACCTTTCCAAACGTAAAATTTGCTCAAGGCGGTTTACACCAAATGGAAAAACAAAATACAATACAAGTTCAATCATTAAATCAAACTATAGCAAATAAGTATAATCAACAACTCAAATCGAAGACAATCATTGCCCAAAGCAGTTTACATGAATCAATAATACATTACATGTTATAACAACTAATACATTATATAGTAATAATAATTAGGGGAAAAAAAACCTATAAAGCAGGTGGGACAGCTGGTTACTGAGTTTTTATAGTCCTTGCAGCAGGTGGAAATGGTCAAGCGCTGATTCTCCCTTCTTCCCTCGTCCATGGTGACATTGGGGCATTGGGCTGGGTGCTGCTGGGTTTTTGTAGTCCTTGCAGCAGGTGGAAACGGTCGAGCGCTGGCTCTCCCTCCTTCCCTCATCGATTGCGGTGTTCATGGGTGAGGTCATGGCCTAAAAGTCTGCTTGGAAAATGATCCCTCTGCAAAGGCTTGGTCATGGTGATACCAAGGTGCCCTGTTGCTAACTGCCATCTTGGTTTGATACTGAAGACTAAAACAAGAATTCTCAGGATGCTTCAGTGTAGGGAAACATGGGTTTTAGTTTACTTTTTCTTTGCATTTTAAAACTTCCTTACAGGAAATCTTTCCAGAATGGGTAATGATAAAACAGACCAAAAATGTTGAACGATAAAAGAAAATTCAGTGAAGACCCAGTTGTTGTCTAACCTATTTATTTGGAATTTCATAATTCTTTGCTAAATACCTGTTTAAAAGACCTGGACAAGTTCTTTTATATTGCTCTTTCTTCAGAATTCAACAGCCAACATATTCTGCAAAGCAGATCTCATTGTACCCTAAAGGTTTTTCTTAAAAGCTGGGCCCAACTTTAATCTGACATGGATCACACCATACTGTATTGTAATACATGGCCAAATCTTGCTTATACTTTCAATTTCATTTATTAAGAAAGTTTGGCAGCTGCACTTCAAAAAACAAAACTCATTCATCTTGGGTATTTCTGTGGTCAGTCAGAAAGCAGAAGCATCAGCTGGCAAGCATTGTGGCAGGTTTTGATACAGATGAGTGAAGTCATCCTTGTGCTTCCAAGATTTTCCACCAAAGACAATCAGGAGTGCTGGAAATGATATTGTCTTCATTTGGCCCTTTCTTTTGTGCCAGCTGTTCTGGGGTACATAGAAGATGTGGAGCATAACTGATGGTATTGATCCACAATGCCTTGTCGGTTAAAGGTGAATAGAGAAACCTTTAAAAGAAGGAAGGAAGGAAGGAAGTTTGAAGAATTCTGCTCTTGCTTGAAAAAGGGGGAGGTAGGCAGATTGAAAGACCTTAATGGAATACATTTGGAAACCATATGGGCCCCTGTCAAAGGCCAATGATTACAGTCCAAATTATAGTGAGATACAGAAAGATCATCCAAGGGCAATGGGGATTTCTGTCAGCCTAAATGATGTTAGTACCTTAAGCCTTTAGCATGAATGGAATGGCAACAGGGGGTAAAGCCTTTATATGTACAATGAGGGAGAAATAATACTTCATTCCACATAATGATAGAGCACATGACCTATACTTAACTGGTTCTACTGTTACTCTAACAGTTTGTCCCACCCAGCACTCTTTGACGTATTTTATTCTATTTTGTTCTGTCCCTACTTGTTCAGTTTTTTCCTATGCAGGCATATTCTCATTCTTATTTTATGTACTGATATAAAGGTGAGTGTAAAAATAAAGGTATCATGGAGTCAAGCTCTTATGGACAAAAATCAGGTGGAGTTTGCTGTTGCCGCCTTCTAGGATATTTTCCAGCTTCCTAGTCTAGCCTATAATAGCGGAGATTCACAGAGAACTTTCATGAAGATGATGAAGAGGGCAGGCGTTCTGACACAAAGAATGTTTTTGATCTCTCTGGACTGTGTGTTTGATCTCCAAATGTGGTTGGGGAGATCAAAGAGAGGCTGACCATCAGAGCCCCTTGCCCCAGTTGGTCTCTCATACTAGGTCAACCAAGCTGAGCTTCTGAGCTCAAACAAGATTGATGAGGGACAACCCAAATAATGCCAAGGAAGGAAGGATCTAATGTATATATTTGAAGAAGCAAATGAAGGTAAGGAGTGGAACAATAATTAGACATGGTACCACCATACCTACACACCACTTTCAGGTGAGTTTGTATCTTTTAAATTTGACGACTCTCTCTCTGTGTAAATGAAGACGATAGAAGCAAAGTATCATCATCAGAGGAAGAAGTCCGTTATGGACTCAAGAAGAAAATCTTAACGGTTACTGTTTATTTTATTATTAAATATTCTTATACAGTTAAGTGAGGAGCAAGTTATTATTTCTAAAGATACTTTGGCCCTTACTGCACTGGGCCTTATTCCAGATTATTCTTGGATCTACTGTAGGCTGCACCAGCATGTGGATGGCAGGCCCCTATTCCAGGCTATAAGCCAGAACAAGATCCAGTGCAGAAAGGGCCTTTGCAAATCCCAAAGATGGAACATGGTGGAAGTACGTTCCAAGGAGCTCCAGGCAACAAAGGCCTTTCAGGAGCTTTATATCTCTCTGCCTTCCTCCTCTCCTGCGTATTTTGTACAATACCTAATCCAGCTTCATTGCTGGCTAGGCTGCTACCAGCTGCAGCTGTGCTTGAGAAGATAATTTTTCACATATTCAGCCCTTGTTGATTTTCCTTCCTGCACACTTCCTGATCTTTAGTGGCTACAATATCCATTCTTGAGCTCTGATAATAAATATTACTTGGCTAATGGCTAGATCAATCTGTGGTTAGAATATATCTGGAACGCCTGAGGTCTTTTCCTGGCTTTGGCATTCATTCAAAGGGTAGGTGCAAGTTGTTGTGACAGTTCAGACTACTCTGGACATGTGTGTCTTATTTTGCAGAAGACAACACACTCGGTTTGAAGGGGTCATCTGTCTGAAAGACCAACAAGTGCAGCCTTGTTAATGTGTAGCTATCTAGCCAGCAGCTGGAAAACAGAAGGCGCGGACACACACACAACATGGTCTGCTGTAGTGAGGCCTGTGGCATTTTTATGGAAGATATAGGGTTCAATGCAAAGGTTGCACCTATGTATACTAATCAACATATGCAAATCTGATGCAAAGCTGTGACCTTTTTAAAGCTATACTCTACTCTAAGCTAGGATAATTACTCATGGTCCGTATCCAACATATATGTGTCAAGAAGTGCATTCTTTAACACAGCTCTAAGAACATCTGAATGTTAATTTGTCTACCTACCTTGTTCTTTGCCAGAATTACCTCTTTCTCCTGCAGAATGATTCTTAAAGAGGTACTAAAATACCGGCTGTATTCATACATTATAGGATGACTCAGCAACATTAACTAAGTTCCAGCTTGCTTTGTTACAGACCGATCAACTAGTCATGGCTATTTGTTTTCACAGTTTTAAATAGAAGTTTTATTTCTTTAGTTTCCCCCGCCCCCACATAATTACTTTAAAGTGTCTTAGGCAACATCTGCATAAGGCCTTTATCACACTTGAAATCAACTTGATGGGGCATTGTCTGCACCACAGGAGTGTTCCTATGGTACAGGATAGGCACATTCGTATGCTCTAGGAACATTCCTTGGCTGTACTGTAAGGGCTCATCAGAGGACTGTAACAACAGAGTGATGGGAAGATCTCGTCTAATTGCTCTTCCTCCCCCTTATGCCATGGGTACCTTGATGTACTCTGAGTTTTGCCAATCATGGGAAAATGGCTGACTTCTGCAACCATTTCCCATTCTCTGCAAAAGCACTCCAGGGGGACATCAAATCAGGAAATGGGAGTTTCCTAGGGCCTATTCCCACTCTGGCCTCTGGTATCTGTACCAGACTTGTCCTAATTGCATACCAGAGGCCTAAGTGAGGATAGGTCTCTGATTGCTGCACTCTTTATGCTGTTGTGCAGATGTATTTTTAGTTGTTTTTAGTGTACTACCTGCCCTCGAACCATTTGCTGAAAAGCCATATACCCAAATAATGATGATGATGATGATGATAATGGACACATGCTTCAGCCTGGACTATGCATGGAAGCTGATCTTATCAGCTGGGCCTAAGATTTGCCATACTGGGATCTGGTTTGTATAGGTGAAAGTAGAACTGGCAGTTACATCAGATCCCTGCCCATACAAGGTAACAGGACCCAGGACAAGGAAATAACCTTTGTGGTTGAGGGCCTCTCTTTTTGGAACTCATGTCCAAAAAAAATTCAGGTGGTTCTCTTCCTGTTAACATTTTTAAACCCTTTTTTACATATCTTTGATAACAGTTGATGGAGTCACCATAATTGATTATAATTATTTTATTCTAAGTTTATTTTTACTTTTAAAATGAATAGCATTTTTATGAAATCTGTAGCATATAAGGGACTTTTCAAACTTACTCAGGGGACAGGTCCAAGGGGATTGCTGGAATTAATTGTTTGCACTTCAATCTGCTATAGCATCCCGGCAGTGAACCAGTCTATTCTCAAGCCTTACATGCTTGGACACATTAAGTCCCCAGGCATCAGGAACACGTACATCAGGTTTTGGAGCTATGCATACCTAGCACTTCTGAGTGTTACACAGCAAAGAGCTGCTGAGTTTGGATCTTCCAAGGCTTATACCACTCTGCACACCAAATAAGATATTCAGCCTCCAGACAAGGCCAGGAATGAAGCAGGGGCATGTCTGCACTTCCCTTCCGGTCCCATGGATGGAAAAGGAGTGCAATCAATTAATGTTGACTAGCAATTGCTTGTCAATGTTAGCTCACCCCCGCACGATCAAACTCTTATCTCCATTCAATTGCCAGGCTGATCCTCTTCAGGGTATAGCCATCTTGAGTGTGGCAGCCTCTGCGACAGCACATGCATCAGCGCCATTGCCATGGTGATGCTGTCACTCTGCACAGTGTGCTTTCATGGCAACTCAATGACCTCCCCATCCAGCAGAGGTGCAAATGCTGGCTGGCTGGACACGACAGGTAAGTTTCTGAGGAAGGTTAAGTAGCTTGTGGAGCACGATTTTGTGCTCCACAGTTAGTTCAACTAGGTGAACATCTGGGAAGGCAAGGGATCATTGGAAGCTGTAATAGCCTCCCCTTAAGTCCAGATGCACCTGCGCAGATGTTCACCTATCGTGAACTATGGGCCAAAGTGTGGATTGGCCTCAGGGGGTTGCCCATTCATGTTGCTGGTGCTGCTGTACAGAAACAGAAATACTTCAGCACAAAGCATGTGAATGGCCCAAACCATCCTTCATGTTACCCGACCTGGAATTGTCCACATATCCAATTTCAGTCAGGTAACTATGAACCTAGGCTAACAAACAAACAAATTTTGCTGTTAATGTATATCCTCAGTGGCTCACTGCTGAATATAGTATACTGCATTTACAACTTCAGCAGCTATTATTCATCCAGGGAAGAAGCTGGATATCCCGGCAGTAAAATTGTTAATTGCTAAGTGTATAGGAAAAGTCTGGCTGAAGTGTTAAGGCCAGGTGATGCTTTACTAATAAAAAAGTGCCTTGTGTATCTGTCTGTATATCGATCTGTACTGTGTGAATCTCCTATATGCAACCAAATATTAGAAATGAGCTGAGAGGAAATCTAAGGAGATGGGCAAATAAACATCTTCAGTTGTGATGTAAATGCTTAATAAAGCAAACTCTGCCAATATGCTGGTATGCCAACCCTAGAAGGACAGAGAACAAGGGCCAGGTCTATCATCAGGATGAGTAAAGAAATTGCTTCCGGTAAAGTATTTAGGGGGTCATAAAAATAAAATTACAGGACAGCTGGACCATAAAGGCAAACTTGGCAGCAATCATCACAATCAGTAGCCCAGAACGTAAGTCTGCTCTACCTTTCTCTTTAACACATTTTAGTTCAAGGCTGGCCATTTTGTCCACCTAGGTCAATTTTCATGTAGGTTTGCAGAGAACTGCAGCCTTAAAAATCTCACCAGCTACTAGTAATATCTGTTCATATCCTGATTCCACTTCCTCAGCTACCTGAGCTACTGCACCATCACTGAAGCTGGCCAAGCAGTTAGCATGAGCCAATAATTTAATTCTTGCACCCTTTCTAGTGGACGTTTAGAAATTCACTGAGTGGATTTCTATTTTACCATATTTCTTTATTTGTACCTAATTCCAGTCATATGGATTTTTACTTGTCAGCTTCAATCAAACATATAAGAGGCGAATCGATATGTGTTCACGAATTTTCACCAAACAACAGTGGATGCAGTAGCATGCGTGTGTGGCTTGTATACAAGTGCAGGCATTATACAGACTGACTAAGTGTGCATGTAAATTGTGTTTTTACTGAGTTATTGACATTGGATTTGGGTACTGAAAAGTGAACATTTTTATGGACAGTATTCTATATATGGAAAAAACATTCTTTTTTTTAATAAAACCCTTTCTAGAAATTAATTCACTTAATATTTTTTAATTACCAAAGAGGATTGGAGATGCTTGTAGGTCTTTCTATATCAAGTGCTTAAAAAGCTTGACCACCAGCAGCAGCAGTCCGTGGTTTGGGACAATGACCATCTTACCTTTGTGACTGACTGAGGCAGGATCTGCACTTGCTTTATGATGCCTTGAAGGTCCACATAACATTACTTCCTCGTGGCACATTCCAGGTACAAGATGATCTTCTCTTTCTTTAGTTCCATAACTTCAAAAGGTCAGCACTGAAATAACAAAAGGCATCAGGAGGACAGCATGACTCTGAATCAGAAAAATCCAGAAAAACAGAAAAATCCAGATGCAGGATGATCTTGATGCGAAGGAGATCTTGAGACTGATTTTGATATTCACACCACCATAAGTGCTCATAGATTGCTCTCAGATTCCCCATTCTGTTCTACACTTGCAGGAGCCAACTGCAACCACAGCAACTTTCTTGAGGGGTCTTACCAAACTCCTCGATGGCCAGCATCAAATACTGTTTTAGCTGAAGTTCATCCCACTGCCACAAAGATCACAGCTGGAGATTCCTTCAGGTTTGATCTCAATGGCGGGGGGGGGGGAGTCCCCAGCCTGATGCCAGCAAATCCCAGCTGGTTTTTGTTGTTGTTGTTGTTGTTTTGTATGGGAGGGCAATCTTGATGCTGGAAAGGGAAACAACTTCCTCCCTCTTGCCCTAAGAGCACAACAGACCTTGACACACAAGGAGAGAGAGAACCTCACAGTGAATCTTGTTGCATGGCGTGAGAAGGAAGGTGCCTTCCTTTCCTGTACTAAGACCACTGCAAATCTTGATGCATGGGGATAGAGAGAAGCTGCATCCACCTTTCATGCCAAGATCAACATATTCAATGGCATGCAGACAACATGCTAGCCCATTAGGTGGTACATTGTTTGCATAGCTCTATTCCTAACATGCATAGAGTGGAGGCACTATAGTTGTAGCTGTACCAGGTGATATTAAAAGATATTAAATCAAAAAGATATCTGCCCTTCTGGCAGAAAGGGCAAATATTACAAAGTAGTTTGCTCTCAGGAAACAAGTTGCTAATTAAATCTGCATTTACATAGATCAGCCAAGGAAGAAGAAAAGCCCATCACCTCAGTTTGGCCACTTTCTAGAGAATTCTATGCCAAAACAAGGTAGAAAACAGGAGCTATTTTGCAACTGAAACCAACCTTTTATTTACAGTAAATATCTGGACAATTGTCCTCTCAGGAATGCTGAGTAGGATTAAGCATGTTCCGATTAGATTGCTGTTCACAGTAAAGCCAGATCATAAGTTCATATAGGATGTAACTAGGATCCCTTCAAGTCATGTATCTCCTTTGTTTCCTTCCTGTTGTTCAAATAGCCCCTAATCTGTCCATTCACCTGAATGGAACCTTCAGTCCTCACCTTCTGGGCTGCACCCTTTCTTTAACTTTACCATCCAGATCTGTCATTGGCTCCTGACCCTGACCCCTAAGCTAAACTTTAGGGTCTGGGTCTCTGCCCCCCAGGTAAGTCAGGTATAAGAACCGTAAATCAGGAGAAGTACATTATGGTTCTTTGTCAATTCAACAGTTTTACACACACACACACACACACACACATCACCTCTATGGTTCTTTCCCATCAGCAGCTTTCCAACATGTACACATCTTTGATCTTGAGTTTCTAGTCTCCATGTGCTCATCACTGCATTGAACTCTTATCCTACTGCTATTAAGGAAGTCTCTCCAATTCAGTTGCTGCTGTGCACTGCCTTCCTGGTTGACCCCTCAATAGCATGCTGTCTTTGCCTATAGATGGCTCACTCTCCTGCTTTTTAAATCACTATCCAGCATAGCAGTGAAATTCAGCTCTTCCCAAAACTCCTTTTCCACAGCTCTAGCAAAGAGGTTTTCCTCCACTCCAGCTTCACTGTCTACTGAATCATCAGTTTCAAGCCTTCATGTCAATGAGGGTGAGAATATACTGCTCCTGGCCAGTTACTAGTGTAGGGTGTTTTTAGGATAGGTTATTTTCCCTCTTTTTCATTCAGTTTGATTACCAAAGGATTCCCTCAGATTGCCTTTCGGTTAATAATTTCCTATTTCAAGCTATTGCTCCTTATTTAATCAGGCTTGTGCCTCCGTCACTGTTGGGATTCCCTTCCACATGTATTTTTTTTATCTATTTTGACAGTGCTGTGCACAGAACCCACTTGAAGTTTCCTTTTTTCCTCTTTTGCTGCTGTTTTCTTAATAAAAATGTTCTTTTATTGAAGAAATTGTCTCTGAAATCTATCTTGCATGCTGTCTACTTGATTTTAATGGAAGCCAGTGCTGATGTATCATTTTTAAAACTGGGAAGCCCTGATGTTCCCTTTTCAGTTCATGGCTGGACTAGGCTGATTTCCCCACACAACACACATGCCAAGACTACGTCACATTACAATGGACATATGTAATGTATATGTACATTTAGGCGGTCTGCTGTTAAGAGAGGTAGCTAGAGTGGAATATGGCAAAGAAAGGAAGGAGGCCTCTCATACCATACAGTCTAAGACAAAAACATGCTGGGAGTGTAATAATAAATGAACACCAAACTCAGCATCCCACCAAACATTCAAAGAAGGGACCATTTTCTTCCTGGGCCCTGCTTAAAAGCCAGGTTCACTCGGCGGTTATTAAGCTCCTGATGGCATTTATTTAAGATCAAAGTCGTGCAGCCCTCCTGTGCTAAACTGTCTCACTATTTGCAACACATACTGAAATTAAGGAGGAGAAACCTCTATGAATCCAACTCTGCAAAGAAAGGTTATGAACTGGTATTAATCCCCCTGTCATATCATCTCTGCTGTTGGCACCACCAAAGCTTTCCAGGAGAAATTAAACCCTTATCTTTCTTTTTCTTTCTTTCTTTTTTTTAACTGTGAGCTGCAAATTGACTGTTGGAACTTCACTTTCATTCAGCGACCCTTCCCTTCCCCCTGACTTTCTAATGAAGCAACATTTCCACGGAGGGCATTGTTTGCAGCTCTCTCCTGCTTCGTTTTGACTGGCTTTCCAGAGTCAAAAGCCTGCCTGTGCGGATTGCCTGTCCCCTGAGGAATGAACGATCAGCTTTATGAGAATCTCAGCGCTTTTTTGTTTTGTTTTATTTTGTTTCAGCGTGTTTCAGCACATCCATCACTTCACCCTCCCTGCATTCCCCTCACCTCGCCCTCACCCGCTAAGAGCTCTGCTAAATTATCAGCAAAATATTTATACGTGCACGGGTAGTGTCCTTGCTTGGGGTCCACATGGTGGTGATGATGGTGGTTGCATAAAGGAGATCTTGCCCACTCAGAGGTCATGCCCAGCGTGGGAAGCACTTGTTAAATCATGCCTACAGGACGGCGGTGTAACCAGAGAACATGAGGCCAAGGTGCCCGTCTCACAGACACAGAGTACAAGAGTTTATAAGGGGTGGCAGGGGATTTGCTAGAATCTTCCTCTTCCTTCTCCCTTACACGTTTAAGAGCTTTCTCTGTCTCAGTAACTCCCTCAAGAGACCAGAGCAGAGCCTCTTTGGATGTGAATACCTGACAAGTTTTTAATGTGAAAAGAATTCACTAAATTTAGCCTCTGGAAAGAAAGTGGGGAGGGTGAAAAAGGGGGGGGGAAAGGAGCGAGTGATGGAGGAGGGTAACCCAATGCCTTCCGCATCTCTTTAGTCAGAATTGGTTGGTTCGTTCTTTTCTCCTCTGTCTTGAAAGCTTTTAAGCTGAGGCGCCGTAATCTATACACAAATAAGCAATGTGACCAAAGAGAGAGAATGGGAAGAGTTGCTCACACACACACCTGAAAGGAAACACGCTGAATCAAGGCTCTTCAGAGCTGTTACAATCAGACAGGTATTAAATTCTGCCTCTTTAGGCAGATGTACTTAAGGGAGGAGGGGTAAGCCTTCCCTGGAGAACTAAATCTGCTGAGCTGAGACTCTGCCCTGGGTTTCAAGCAAGGCCGGGCTTTGTTTTAAACCCCAGCCTGGCCCTCTGCTCTTGCCTCACGTTCCACTTTTGGAATTTTGAGCAGTTGCTGGCAGGGAGGCGGATGCAGGGTGTCAGATGATCTCACCCTTCAAACCTTTGTGCATGTCTTTATTAAGGCAGGGGTGCCATTTTAGATTGGTGTACGAGCAAAAGGATTTCAGTTATTAGGGAAGGGTCTCTCACGCACCCTCTTGCATTTTATAACAGATTATTCTTTTGGTGTGTGTATGTGTGTGTGTAGAGGGGGTAAGAGATACTATCAAGGTCTTATACTCAGCTTCAGCTTCACTGCATCTTACACACTGATGAAGATTCATGTTTAATTTCATTTGAAAAACTGGGTTTTTTTTGGGGGGGGGCTGTGATCATACCTGCTGATTAATCTGTTTTCAGACCATCTTCTCTTTCAAGGGATTGCATCCAAAAATTCATTTCCGTTTCTTCTCAGGACTATCCTCTGCAATTTGAACTATTCTGTATATGAATTATCTTTGAACTATCCTGTGTTTGAATTATCCCAGCCCTGAGACCGTTTCAGCTCATTCAAGCAAAAGAAGTACATTAAGGATTCTTGCATGTGGCCTTCATGTTCTCATCCTATCTGTAATCCACTTCTAGCCTTCGGGGGGGGGGGCAAACTGGCATGGGAACAATCTCACCTGTGAACCATCTCTAAGCTACCTCAGAGGTGCTTTTTTAAACATCACTGTTTCTCAATCTTACTTTTTTGCATCCCTCTAAGAAGGCTTCTGTATATGAATGCAACCTTTGCCTTCGTGAACTATGGTTTGACCCACTGTGGATATATATTTTCCAGCTGGAATCTCACACAGCCACTAGCCTGTGGTCCCAATCTGTAGCCCACCAGTGAATCTTGTGTATGGTAAGTGAAAAGTGTATTACAAGTGTGAACAATAGAGGTTTGTGTCTGTATTACTCGTTTACTTATTTATTTGCATTTTTATCCTGCCCTATACCTGAAGGTCTCAAGATGAGCTACAACCATCAAATTAACACATTAAAAACAATAGCAATATCTGAACATAGGGTGGAGAAGTTGTTTCCTCAGCCAAAGGCCAGGCTGAATAGGTGCTTTGCTAATTTTCTGAAAGATGACTTGGTTGATAAGACATGGGTGGGTTGATATGGAAGAAGGCATTCATTTAGATTTGTGGGGCCCAAGCTATTAAGGCCTTATAGTTTAATGTTAATACTTTGAATTGGGTTTGGTATAGTGGATTGGCAACCAGTGTAGCTCTTTTAAGCATGATGTACATTGGTGATGCAGTTCTTTTAAGCTTGATATGCATCTTGCCAGCTGTTCCAGTAAAATCTAGCTGCTGCATTCTGTACCAGCTGCAACTTCTGGACAGTCTTCAAGGGCAGCTCCATGTAGAGTGCATTACAGTAGTCCAGTCTTGAAGTTACATGGATTAATGCAGCCAGATCCAGAAGGAGCCTAACTGGCAAACCAGATATAGCTGGAAGTAGATGCTCTTGGCTCCCACCTCCACCTGAGCTTCAAGAACCAGCACATAATCCAAGAGTACACACCCAGAATTCATACCTATTCCTTCCAGGGCATTACAACTCCATTTAGAACAGGGTGTCTGGACCCCACTTCAATTTATTGCCCCCCCCCCCATCCAGCCCATTGTTGCGTCAAGGTACCAGTCAACCACTTCAACCGTCTCTCCTGATTCAGATGGCACAGAGACAGAGCTGGGTGCCATCTGCAAATTGATGACATCTCACTCCAAGTCTCTTCATTACCTTTCTCAGTGGCTTCATATAGATATTGAAGAACATAGGAGATAAGCTTGACCACTAAGAAACCCCAAAAGTGAGTTCCCTTGGAGATGGGAGTGGAACTACTGCAACACTGTGCCACTAACTACAAACTCTACAGACTTTCTCAGAAGGATTCCATGTTCAATGGTATCAAAAGCCACCAATAGAGGCAGGAGAACCAATAGGGTTGCACTCCCTCTGTCTTTCTCCCAAGATCACCAGGCCAGAGCGACCAAGATGGTATATGTGCCATAACTGTACCTGAAGCCAAACTGAAATGAATATAGATAATCAGCTTCTTCCAAGCATTCTGAGAGTTCAACAGCCATAACCCACTCCAATACTTTACCCAAAAAGGATAGGTACTGATGGATATTTGTTTGCTCTCAGACAGGATCACCCCATCTCTCAAAGAGGCATTCAGTGTTCCTTGGATCCCCCCAGTCATATCCTATTGGCTGTACTTTTATTGGTCAAGAAGATAAAGGGTCCAGACGGTATATGGATGGCAAAACCCCAGCAAGCAGCTTTTTTACATCCTCAGGCTGCAATAATGAAACCGATCTAAAATAACTGGACACTTCTTTTGGATTACTCCCAATTATGGCATCCAATCCCATATGAGTATGATCAATTTTCACAAAGGGCCCTGCAAATGTGTCACAGCAGATGTTACATGGCTGTCACCCTTGCTTCTCTGGGCTTGATTTTACAAGGCTATTCACTGCTCAAAAGAGTCCTGCCAAGAAAGATGGAAGTCCCCATGAACTACAACAACCCACCTGTACCTGCACCCCCACCAATCTGAAACAGTGCTTCAACAAATAACACAGGGGACAATACCATTGGTTTTGGAGCACTTGTGGGGTAATGAGTTTTTAAGATCTCAAGGGGAACACATACAGATTAGAAACCGAGAGGTATCAGGCAATCCAAGTGTTAAGACTTTTGCCTCCTCTCCTGCAGCTTCTTTTTCACCCCAAATTCCCTATTCCCGCAAGCTGTGTTTGTTTATTTTTGTAAGGGAAAGGGTGGACTCTTTGTTACACACACATTACTATAACGCTTAGCTATTTCCCTTTGGCATTCTAATCTTTTCTTTGGCTATTCCTTTTAGCTTTTGCAAACAGGGTTTGGTGCTGCCATGGAATTATCCAAAAGCTTGCTGCTTGTGTTGCTCCATCTGAGGACTCTCCATCTAAACTTTGTGCATGAACTAATACATGGATAGAGAGACAAAATCGTTTTCCTTTGCAGACGAAAAACAACTAGGAAGAACTAAGGGGGACAAAAAGCGTGGACCGATTGGAGAGGAACTGAACTCCTGACCAGGAACATTAATTCCAAACTGATAGGAGGATGTCAGAAAGGAGCAGAGACAAAAAGAACGGAGATGATAAAAGTGCCTGGCACAGACTGCACTTCCAAACGACAAATAATCAACTGAAACTGTCAATTAATCTCTTTTTATGGCTTTTATGATTTTTCCTCCTTATAATTTTATCTCTGAGTTAAGTGAATTTTAGTGTCACTGGGAGATGCAGGACTGACAGTTCTGAAGCATAAAAGGCCTGGGTCCATTGGCAGATAGAGTGAACGCACCAGAGGGCACTGCGTTTCTCCTTCATCTCCTCTCCCTCTCCTCGTGCTCATGAAGGTGCAGAAAACTGAAAATGCTCCGGCTGTGATCACACCTGGCTGAACTAGGCTGTCCTTTTAAGAAACTGAATGGAAACTGTCCTAATCTTGTCCACACCCAATCCCCAATCATCAGACCTCAGATTGCCCTTAATTTAGGCTGCTATGCTCACACCTTTTATGTTATCTCCCCGAGTCTTCTTTACATGCCTCTTTAGTTCTCCGCCCCAATTGATTACATCAAAACTACCTGCATTCCGATAGGATAAAGTTCTACCAATCAAATAGTGGCAACAGGGTGCGTTTGGAATTGTGTAATACTGATGGCAAACTCGATGCTAATACAGGGTACTGTTGGGGCAAGAGGCCTGTGCCCCCAAATAGATGCAACCAAGGCATAACCGAGGCAGCATGCACCTCCACTTATGCAGCTGTTCTGGTAGAAAAAGGTGAGCCTGTAATCTGCCCTTTTCAAAGCTGCTGAAGAACTTTCACTTCTCCCCTTTCACTGCAATGAAATTTGGACATATTCATACTTAGGCCTCTGGCGTGCAATTAGGGCAGCTCTGGTATAGATGTACCAGAGCTGTCCTAATTGCATACCAGAGGCCTAAGTGCGAATATGTCCCATGTTTTCCGTGCTGAAGGAAAACCGAAGCTACATTGTCCTTAGAACTTTATCATTTCTACTCTTGCTCCATGCTGTCCCTCTCCGCCTCCCAACAGTGCTTTTCTAGCCATTTAATTTTTAAATCCCTCTGTGAAAATGGACTGGCTCCCCAAGAAGTCTTGAGTCCTCTGTAAAAGTGGACTCTGTAGAAGCCAGATTGAGGAGGGACAGCCTGCCCCCAAGATGATCCGAGCAAAAGGAAATCTGAGCAAGGTGGTGAGGTGGCGGCCTGAAGTCGTCTTGAACTATCGGTGTGATCACAGCCTTACACTTGCAAAACAAGCTGGCACGGAGCTCTAGATCTGTGATGGGGTTACACTTGGCTTCTAGCCAGCCTCTTTTTTGCTGAGTCATCGAGTGTGGAAAGCAAAGTCTTCCTACTTAAAAGTACCATTTAGATCCCATTTTTCCCTGTAAGGAGCTGCAAGTAAGTTGTGTCATCATATTTCTGTCCACATTTTATCCTTACTGCAACAATGGAAGTTAAGAGAGTCTAACTAAAGTTTTTTTTTTTTTTCTGGCTGGGAGAGGGTTTAAAAGCAAGGTCTCCCAATAAAACTGAGGTGTTTGGTGGTGATGGTCTCTTTTGCTTGCAACAGTTTGTATCTCAAGTGCTAAACTAGCTCAGTACCTGGCCAGTAGCACTTGAGGTGCAAACGACCAGCCGAGGGTTGCCTGGATCGCCAAAGCAATGTCCAAAGCAACATCTGGTGAGAGGCTAAACATTTCCATGATGATCTGGCAGGTCTGGGCAACTGTGCAGTTGCAGATACAAAACCATCCCCGCTTGCCATACCACACCCAGAAGATGTGAAACCACTTCCCCAGGAGCAATGGTGCCACTCCTGGTCAGTGTGTGGACTATTTTTTTTAGCAATCCACAGCTGGATGGCTCTGGGGAGTGGCTCTCTTACTCCAGAGAGGCTGTGGTGGTGGTGCAATGCAGGTGTGCCTGCCCAATGAGTGGACAGAACTGCTCCATCTGTTAAGTGCAGACAGGCCCTTCATTATGAAGTGTTTCAGGATCTCAAGTACTATATTACACTTTCCAAGTTTTCAACGGGCCTGAGTAGGGGATAGTGGTTGTTTTGAGACAAAAGAATTGGAAACCTTAATATTAAGCCTATCGTGTATCAAATCGGATTATTGGTCTGTTTCAATCAAGGCTATCCACACAGATTGACAAGGATTCTTCAGGGGTTTAGATAAGAAGAAGAGTTGGCTTTTCTACCCCACTTTTCTCACCCATTTAAGGAGACTGAAAGCGGCTGACAAAGCTTTTTATTCTTCTCCCCACAAGAGAACACCCTGTGAGGTAGGTGGGGCTGTGAGAGCTCAGAAGAGAGCTGTGACTAGCCCAAGGTCACCCAGCTGACTGCATGGAGGAGTGAGGAATTGAACATGTTATTCCCTGATAAGAGTCCGGCTCCCTAACCACTAGACCAAACTGGCATCTTTGCATCCCTATCATGACCCATCTGAGATTGTATTAAGAATTTATGCTTGCAAAGGGGGTTCTCTGTAAGTTCTCATACCAATTTTCTAATATAGAGTTACTTAACTATATTCAATTTCTTTCCCCTCTGCTACTAATTGATTATCACCCTTTCCATTGGGATAATACGTGCTAAGGTAAAACTGTTTCTTTCTAAATATTAGAGGTTCAAGTATAATGACTGTTCTTCTTGCTACCATCAGCAAGAAGTGCTATGAGGCTGGGGAGGAAATGAAAACCAAGCAAGATGAGGCTACAGGGCAGAGTTGGCCAACAGGGCCCTCCACAGTTTCTCACCTTTGGGAACAGTGACTAGGGCTGATGGGTACTGCAATCAGACAATAACTGTAAGACACTACATTCATTCCCTATGGAGTAGTGCAGCACACCTAACTTAATGCCTTTCAAGAGTTTGGGACCATGCAGTTGTAGTCCAATAAGTGGGAGAAGGTTGATATAATGGTTTGGACCAGAAAAATGCTTCAGGATATACTTAAATGACTTTGTGAAATATCTTCCCTGAAATCTATTTTCACATTATATCCTGGATCAGCAAAAATGGGCTCTCCACATGGATACAACAAAGAAGGTTTGTGAAGGTGAAGGTTTTGCCTTATGCGGCAACCACAGCCCAACATCATCCTGCCTCGTAGTATTTTACCACAGAACCACACTTATTCTGCATACTATGGCTCAGCGTTGGCAGGCATCCCCCACATACCCCCCTTCCTGTTTCTTCAGAATATAAACAGGAGGCTTTTCTTGCCAGCAGGCTGCTGGCCTTGCTATATTGTTTCTATCGCACTTAAAGGCACAGTAGTTCCTTTACCAGAATACTCTGTTAATGTTTCAAATCAAAGCCAGGAGTCAAACTCACTTTAAAGAGAACAAACGGATATTTGATTTATTGTAACAATCTTCTTAAATGGCAATCTTGAACTTCATACACAGAACTCTGAAATACTTTCTATTCTTAAACAGAACACACTGTAACCAAGACTCTTTAACTAAGCTTCTCTCAGGTAAGCTAAGCGCCCAGTTCACCCCTGCCCATCCCTTGGTGAATTACCCCAGGCAAAGAACCTCACACTCTAGTTACAGGTCCTTATACAGTCTCTGCCCAAGCTGTCATCCAGTCCTCATTGGTTTTAGCACTGAGCTAGCTTCCCCCGCCCTCAGGAACTTAGCAAGCCACGCCCCTCAACCATCAAACAGCTGATAGCATGGGGCTAAAAGTACCTACTCCTAACTTACCTTTACATATGGTTGTCACACCTTTGTCTTCTTCTTGAGATGCCCAGAAGCAATTGGCGGGTCCCTGTGTGAGACAGGATGCTGGACTAGATGGGCTGTGGCCTGATCCAGCAGGGCCTCCCTTATGCTTTTCTGGCACCCTCGTAGAACCAGGATATTTGTCCTGCTTGACCAGTTAATATTTCTGAATTGGCAAACTGAGACAACCCTTACCTTCTAAGATTGCTTAAATCACTCTGATGTTCAGTGCAATCTCAATATCCACAGTCAAATTTATTGAATCGTAACCTGTATGCATCACATGGTAGGAGAAACCCATTCTGCATAATGCAATGTGGGGAAATTTTAAAAATGAAGAAAGGAAGTGAAAAGGCAAATGCTTTTAAAATAGCGGGCAGAGTAGGTATTCATGGAGTGCCTTTTATCCTGAAAGTCTAAATGAGTACAAAAACAATAATAAAAAATAAAACAGAAATAGTCCATTACTGTTCTTTGTAGGACCCTAATGCATAATTGTCAGACTGAAAAGAAACCCCTTAGTACCAATTGTGACAGTAGCAGCAGAATATCACACTGGTGAATTGCTCCCTTCCAATCCAAAAGCCTGTCCAGTTAGGTGTCATGTCCAAGAGTTTCTGCAGAACAAGGAGAATCAACAGGGAATATAGATAATGCTTTGGAAAGAGCCATTTAGTTCGCCAAGTCCAATCCCTACTCCATGCGGGCATCCAAAGTACAGGTTTTTCAACAGGATTGCGTGCCAGCTTCTGCTGATTCACTAAATGGCATTAAAACTAGGATGTGCATGAATGAAAATCACGTGTTCTGTGATATTGATATTTTTCATTTTTGAACAAGAATACCCATTTGTTTGGCCTAATGGTGAACTGTTTAATCAAACAGATGGGTATTCTTGTTCAAAAATGAAAACTATCAATTTTTCCATTGGGAGAAAAAAACCCTGTGTTCACAAGAATTTGGTTGAACTGAATTTCCTGTTGAATGTGAACTACTCAGTTGAGTTTCTGAACACAAACCCAACTTTGCAGATCTCTAACAAAAATCCATGGCTTCAGTTTGAAAGCCATTAAGTTTAATGTGAAAAATCTTAACTATCAAACATCAGTCCCTTTGGAAAGCAATTCCTGCTTTGGCAACCGAGGCATCAGGACAGGTCATCTCAACCTTACAGTAGATCTTCAACACCTATCCAAGTGGTTATTGAAGGACTGCATTGGGGGGACACACACACACTATTTGACATATGATTCTAAATGTTTCAAAGAAAGACAGAATTCTGATGGGATTTTTGCATGTTTACTAGCTTCTAGGTCAGTGATGGTGAACATTTTGAGCTCGATGTGTCAAAAATAACAAGAAAACTTAGCTTAACTTGGGTGCTGTGTCACGCCTAGAAATATCCATAATTTTGTGATATTTGTAGCTTTAGTAAAAAAGTTATATTTTTGATATATGTATTTTATTAAAAGCAAAAACAAATAATTCTTTACAGTAGTGACTTTTGTTGCTGAATTTTGTTTGCTAAATCTTCAATTGAAAGTTGGTATTCTGTACACTTCAAGAACAAGCAAGCACTACACGCCCAGGTGCCAGGGTGACCGTGTGTGTCACCCAAAAGGGCTTGGCATGTCACCTGTGACCCGTGTGTCATAGGTTGGCCATCACTGTTCTAGGTGCACCTGTTATATGCAAATAACAAGTCTGGCTTCACTGTGGTTGAAGTGCTGAGACGGAACTACAAATATGTTTCACAAATGTAAAACTGTAGACTATTATATACAAGATTGTATTTCATAAGATGTTTTAACGTGCTTGATTTTGCTTCTCCTTCTTACCCTTATTTTCCTTTTGCTATGAATGGTGTTTCCTTCCACACGTGGAAAGACCAATGTATGATGTGCTATAAATGCCAATCTTAAATATACACTTAAGGTGGCCACCTAGCAAACTTTCCTTCTGTTGTTGGTGCTGAAAGCTTGCATGGAGGAATAAATAAAAACCCCAGTGCTGGTGCAGAAATGTAATCATGCTGGAAGTATCCCAGTCCTTTTAAAAAGTTGAGAAATGAATTTCATCTCCTTAGCCTTTGAAGGACAGTCCAAACTTCAGTTACCTGGAGGCAAAAAACCACTGAACACTATTAGGAGACTTACTTCTAAGAAGGTGTGGTAAAATTTCTGCCTTTTAAAAATACTGTTCTCTGCAGCAGCTCTCCAGATGAAGAGTATGTTAGTAACAGATCTGTTACTTGCACTTCTTGAGTGTTATACATACAGTATGTCCAGAAGCTCCAAAGTCTGGTTAGGTCAAAATATTGTTTAAAAAACAAAAACAAAGGAGCATACAGGGTAGAAAAGAGAGTGTATTGACCCTCAATCAAAGCTTCATTTTGCAAGGAAAAGTAACACAGAATTAAGTATGCTAAACTGATACTCATACAGGCAAAGCATCGTGATTTTGTGACTCTGGGGTCCTCTCCCCAAGCAATTTAAAGTCTGCTAAAAATCTTATTTTGCCTCTGAGCGCCCCCTTGCCAGGGTTTTCAATGAGCTTCCAGTGCTACAAAAGCAGGAAAACCCGTAACAAAAAAAGTGCCCTTTAAAGAAGAGTTTCAGTGCTCTTTTTGGAAGTTGCGGGTTTTCCTCACAGCATTTACCTTGGGGACGCTCCGTGGCCAAAGGGGCGGGGATTGCCGCCTGCACACACAGCAGTAACACATTCACACACCTCCCAGAACTGCAGCAGCTTCCCTTTCCTTCCCTTTCTAAAGCTCAGAACTTTCAAAGAGCCGGAATAGTGCAGAATTGGAACACTGTTGCAATTGCTATCAGGTGTGAAGTGGGTGGATTATTGCTACAGTGTAACAGCTGCTGTACAGAGTGGATTTTGACAGTCAGAGGGAAAGTGTTGAGAGTGAAGTCTTGTGAGAGATTGTGTGGCCGATGGCTGCAGCCACTGCCTTTGCTGGGGTAGATTTTGACAGTCAGAGGGAAAGTGTTGACTCCCGTGTGCCACGTATTAGGGTTTTGTATGCAGACGCTCCCAAGGCGGACATGCAATCCTTTCGGATTATTTTTAACATGCGGACGGGCCCTTCAAGACACAAGGACAAAAGAGCAACCCTTTGCTTACCCTTCTTTCGGGCTGCCATTTGAGCTCCAATTTCTGACAGGGGTCATTATTCTTTGATTGAGGCCACCTGCAGTTGGGTGATTAATTATCTCTTGGCCCAGCTGACATCCCAATTTCCGCATTTTGCTCCCGTCCCACCATTAGTACTGCTAAGACTGCATAGGTCGCAAAACACAGAACAAGGAGGTCAAAATG
>MTQE01001141.1:29634290-29645237 GCA_014337955.1 Aspidoscelis marmoratus | reverse complement strand
CTGCTAAGACTGCATAGGTCGCAAAACACAGAACAAGGAGGTCAAAATGGCTTCAGCCTGGTCTTTTCAAAACATGCCATTTGTTCTGATACCAGCACCTGCTCTGGATATTCTCTGCCAGGGGTCCTGCGGTCTCCAAGCAGGCAAGGTGTAGGAAAATGAAGATTTCTGTGGGGTTGTATTTTATATATTTGAATGAGACTGCCTCACTAATTTCATTTTTGCAAATAGTTTCTTCTCATTAATTGCATTTTTGCAGATAGTTTCTTTCCCTGACATGTTTTCCCAATATTGTTTTATACATGTACTGACTCAGTTGTATCCCAATATTATGTGCAGTTCTTTTGGTGACGATATTACAAGATGCCCTGAATGGCAGGGTGGGGTTAAAACAGTACCTGTTTCTAAGAATCTCAGCCTAGCCCTGCTCGAGCCAGTTGGTCTGGTGGTTAGGGAGCCGGACTCTTAGCTGGGAATACCGGGTTCGATTCCACCCTCCCCCATGAAGCCAGCTGGGTGACCTTGGGCTAGTCACAGCTCTCTTCTGAGCTCTCCCAGCCCCACCTACCTCACAGGATGTCTGTTGTGGGGAGACGAACAGAAGGTTTGTCAGCCGCTTTGAGTCCCCTTAAATGGGTGAGAAAAGCAGGGTAGAAAAACCAACTCTTCTTCTTCAATAAAAATCAATGGGAAATAGCTTTTACTTTATTTAAGGGGGGGGGAAGCTTCAGATGTTTTTGAATTTGCAGTTGTTCTGGGTTTAGGGTTCTCTCCCCCCCCCCATCCCACTTGGTCTCAGGTGAACTGGTCTCTGATGCCATCCTTAGGTCAGGACTTTTGAAGCACAGGTTCAGGGCACCACACAACGAGGGCAGCCACGCCATGTTCGGTGGAAGTGAATGAACACATATAGCCAGAGTAAAGAGTGGGGCTGCAATGGGGCAGAAGAGCCTTTTATTCAGAGGCAGAGTCCGAAATAGCCAGGTGACACCACCGTGTTAGCGCAAAGGCTGCCCTGTTGGGAGCCCCTGGCCTTGCTCCCAAGTCCATCTTCTATCTCAAGAGGTGGCGCCCCATGTCACCTAGGAATAAATCCCAGGGAACACAGTGCGGGGTCTATTTCTCAAGGAAACCCACACAGAACCGTCTCTCACGTCCAGCTATTCCTCCTGCAGGGCGTTCCTCAGTCATTCCGATGGCCTTTAGTCTGGAAGGCATCCGCCAAGAATGTGCCTGATGAGGTATAAAAAACCAGAAACGGGCCAATTTTTCAGGGTTTCGCCTTCTACTCAAAGCAGCTTTTTCAGTCAATTGCAAAACCGGATTGAAGCACTACGGGGGTGGGGGGTGGGGAGCGGGAGAAACAGTTGACCCCGTCCGCTTCCTAACCCGAGATAAAGGACGCACGTGAGCCAAGAGTGCCGGTGCGGAACGCCGATTCACGCTCGTCCCCGCGGGCGCGCGCGCGTTTCCTTGCGGCCTTGTCGGTTCACACGAGAAACTCACCGTTTCCAAGGCGCCTCCGGCGGTATTGCCCTTTTAAGAACGCACCAGCCTCCTCCCCGCACTCCAGCCTCTCCTCTCCTCCAGTGAGCGAATCTGTATAGGTTTGAGCGCCCTCTAGAGGCCAAGTCCAGGCGTGTGCGCGGCAGCGGCGGCGGCAGCCCCACTCTTCCCTTTGAATGGGGGCTTCAGACTCCCCGGGAAGTCAGAGCGAGCGAGCGAGCGGGGCTGGAGTTCCATTGGAACCGAGCGGGCGGGCGGGCGCTGCATTCCATTCCTTTCCATTCATGCTGGGCAGCGGCGGCGGCGGCAAGAGGAACAGCAGGAGCAAGAGCAGCTGCAGCCGCCGCCAGAACAGCGAGCGACACCCGGCGCTGCGCGACTTGCGACTACAAGGGAGCCTCGTCGGAGGCGGCATGTCATTATTACGGCGGGCGCAGCCGGAGCCCCCAACGCCGCCGGTTCGAGCCGTAAGTCCGACCGTCTAACTTTCCTCGCTTCGCTTCGCCCGGAGACGTTCCTGTTTCGGCGCGTGCGGACGGAGAAGGGACGAGAGAGAAGTGGGGGGGGGGCGCCAGAGCAGGGCTGGGGAAAGGGGCTGCGAAGGGAAGGGATCGGCCCCTTGTTCTCCGGGCCGGGTTTGACTCCGGAATAGTTTAGCCTCACGCGAGAAGGGAGAGCGACCGAACGCCTCGGCCCGCGTGGACCCGGAGAAAGAAAAGGACGGGGCGCCACAAGGAGATATTTAGCCTTTTTTTTTTCTCGGGAAGCAGCCTGCGGTTTTATGTGGGGGGGGGGCGATCGCATCAGCTCCGCACTCGCGGGGAAGAGCCCCATTCCGCATTTTATTCATCCATTTGTTTGCTCTCGGTTTATTGAGCGCGGGGGAGTTTGCCAGAGAGTCTTCCGCCGCCTTCCCCCCCCTACCCCACCCCCCGGGCCGCTTGTTCTTCGGGCTCGTCTTTAGGACGTGCGATGTGGTCCCCCTCTCTGTGCCGGGGAGATCGTAAAGTGGGGTAGACACACACACGACACGCGCCCGGGGAGAAAGGTGGCGTGGGGGCCCGGGGGGCCTGGCCGAGACAAGAGGGACATCGGCTCCGGGGAAGAAGGCGCCGCACGTCGGGGTCTTCCCCGAGAATGCGGCGGCGGCGGCGGCCTGGGAACGGGCAGAGTTGACAATGAGACGCCGCGACGGGCGGACGGAGGGGAGCGCAGCTGGAAAGTGTGCGGCGGCGGCGGCGGCGAGGGCGGAACGAGCGCGGGATGGGCGACCGCCTTTGGCCCGGAGGAGCAGGGCGTGTGTGCAGCTGCAGGCGCGCCGGGGCTGGCGGAGGGGCGAGGGGCGTGCGCGCGTGTGCGGGGAGAAGCGGGATGCGGTGCCAGGGGCTGCCGTGGATCGGCATGTGCTTGTAGCAGCTACGACGCTGGCGAGAGACGCGCGCGGCGGCGGCGGGGGAGGGCGGGAGAGGGGTGGGTGGGTGGGTTATTTGGCGGAGGGAGGGCGGTGCTGGCGGAGGAGGAGGAGGAAGGCAGGCTGGAGCTCGCTTGCTCGTTCGTTCTTGAAAAGCTTCAAATGCTCTTTAAAAAACGTGCCGCCGCCGCTTCCTTCCACACGAGGACGGCTGCGAGAGGCGAAGGAGGGGGGGACTCTCGGCTTCTCCCCCCCCCACTAAAAGCAAAGGTGGGTAGAAGAGGATCTGGCGTGGAGGGGGAGGGGGAGGGATCTGTTCTGCAGCAGAGCCGCGGCGAGAGCGAGGACGGGAGAGGATCGCCGCCGTGTGCGTGCGCGGCCGAGGGGCGCAGCAGCGGGGAGCTGCCGCCGCGTCTGCCAGCGCTTTGCGCATTTGCCTCGCGTTCGGGTCGGGAGATCATTTTTGCAGGCGCCGCCGCCGCCTTGTTTCGGATCGGGCGCGCGAGGGGAGGAGGAGGAGGAGGGCGAGAGGGCCGGCGCTCCGCTGGAGGATCTGCAAGCTCGTGGTGCTGCTGCATTGCATTCTCCCTGTTCTTGCTGGGGGCTTGCCGAGAGAGAGAGAGAAGGGGGGGAGAGGGAGGGGATCGCCAGCTGGCTTGGGGAGGGTGATGGTGCTGCTGTCGCTGCTGCTGCGCTTTCGGGCTTCGGCGAGCTGAGCGAGCGGAGGAAACCGCTTCGCAGTGCGAAAAGTGACTCAACTCTCCAGCCGATTCGGATCGGCGCGTCGAGCCAGCCGGAGGTTGCCGTGTCGTAGTCGCCGGCACATCCCCTTTCTCTGCTTTTGGGCGGCGGATTTGGAAGGGGGGAAAAGTTTGATCCACCCGGGAACGTGTCTTCTCCTCCGCTTCCCTTGTCCTGGATGTAGCAGAGGACGAACAGACCGAGCCGCTGGAGGAGGGGAGGGGAGGGGAGGGAGGGGGGATCGGGCCAACCCAGCCAAATTCCAGCGGCTCCCACCGCACCCCAGTTTGGGCGTCACGGGTCGCTTTGTAACCGAAGCCTCCCCTCCTCCAGTTCCCTCCTCCAGGCGCCCGGAGCTGGGAGAACTTCGCCTGGAAAGGAGCGTGCGGGTTCCTCGACGTGGAGACCTGCCTGCGTCCCCTGCGTGGCGATCGCGGACCGAGAGCGGCGCCGGGCTCTCCGGGGCTCCAGGTGAGCTTGGGGAGGGGCGCGCCGGCACTTGGGAGTTGCGTCCCTGGCCGTTCCCTCTGCAGAGGCCGCCTTCGTCTGGCGAGAGGAAGCGGCGTTTTTCTGCTGGCATGTCGGCTTCCTGAATGATGGTTACTGGGCAGCCAGAATGACCAACCAGCAGTTCGGTGGCTCTCCCCTCCCTCCCTCCCCCTTGCTTCCTTGGAATAGGGAAGGCGAGGCGGCTGGCCGTGGGTTGTGCTCCCGATCTGTCTCTCCCGATCGCCGGAGATCCGTAGATCGGGGAGGATGTGAAGGTACAACTGCCTTTGCGCAGGGCGCTGGGAAGCCACAGAGCGGCGTGTTAAAGGTTATTCGTTGGTGAATTATTCCAGCCGATTACCGTGTGGTTTCGGAAAGGTCCCTTTGCTCTGGCATCTCCTCCTCGAGATGACAAACGCAGCTCTGTGGAGTGAATGGGAGTGACTGGGTGTTTGTGTTGTGTAGGTGTGATGCGTAATGCCTATGTGTAAACCTTTACGGTAAACAAAAGCGGAACATCGTAAACTGTGATGAACCCTTTGGGGAAGGCACAGCCGATTCCTAAATAAACAATGTATCCTTCACATACGGATGAGCCCGTTAATGCTTAAAGATGCTCTTCCTTGCCGGTTTGATTTTTGAGAATTACCCGGCTGGATCCGTGCGCAACCGAAGGTGTGCTCTGTATGAATGCGTGTGTTAAGCATACGGTGGGTGTGCAAAATTTGCGTCTGATGCACGCGTGCTTATTTAACAGCGAGGTTCTGTATATATTCAGAAATCGTTTGGGCCGGTTAGCGGAGGCACATTTGATTCTTGCATGCCTGTCTTTGGAATTTCCCCCCTCATCTACTCAAAAATCATCCCCCATTATTTTGGGGCTACGTTTGTGCACCTTGATCGTTTGGGTGCATTGGCAGGGAAAGGGTATGACTTTTGTGTTGGGGGGAGTTTGAGGCACACGGGGTGGTAAGAAAATGAACACAGTTATGAGCTGACCGATTAAGGGTGAAGTTCATGACCGCATACTTTGAAAGAGACGTGTCTTTAGCATCCTATGCATTAATATTGGAACTCATTCTTCTAGAACTCAGCAGGGGAAAAGAGTTCAGTCGTTAAGCTGCTTTTAAGAAGCAGCTTTCTTCTTGCTGAGATGCGATCTGTAAGCAAAGACTCCTTAGAATTAGGATTGGTTATTGCCCTTTCAGTGGAATAAAAATTATCTCGTGGTTTTTCAGAGGGGTGGTGGGAAAGGAAGATGTGCAGAGGATGAGCACTGGCTATTGACTGCATCAAAGGTTAGTCATCTGAAAACACCATTTCCCCCTATATATCATCTAATTGCTTCCTGAACAATCTCATAGTCTTTTGTATGTACTCAGTGGGCAAAATAAGCAACTCGATATTTCTCTCTTAAGATCCTGGTGGCCAAATTGTGCAGAGTGAGGAAGTCAAAGAAAATGAGCAGGCGGGGGAGAGTGGGTCTGGCAGAAGCCGAGGCAGAGATAATTTCTTAAATGGCTTGTAGAGAGGGCAGGCTTTTTTTTGAAAAATAAAAAAAACCCTTTTGCTTCAGACTCTGTTTGCGTAATTCAACTTGTTTTATATTAGTAAATTACAGTGGTAGCGGTACTGAGACAATATTGTGTCTGTGTGGGTGGGAAGTAAGTTTGGCTCTCATATATGGGATCGTGTAGCTCTACCTAGATAGCAATGCCACTAGATTCTATCATGAATCTCTTGTTTTTCTTTCGGATCTTGTGGGTGCTTTCTTTTAGCATAATCTGTCTGTTTGAATTAAGTTCTTGGTGCTCATAATGTAAGTATGTATGTATATATTCCTTTCTGAGCGGTTTTACAAAAATAATAGCTGGAGGGTGATTCTTACCTTTCACAGTTGGATTACTGGGTGTTCTATCTAATTTAAGTGATCCTGAAGTCAGATTTTAGAGATGTCAGACAAAACATGTCCTCCCTCCCCTCTTAGAATGGAGTTTTATTTATCATCGTGTTCAGATAGGCTTATTTGTCTGCTTGTCTTTGTGTGTGTGTGTGTGTGTGTGTGTGCAGGCTCGTGGTTTCCAGCTATTTAGGGGAGGGTTCACAGTCCTTCAATAATGCCTCATGTACAGAATCATGTTCTTGATTTTCTGTCATTTTTTGTTTCTCTTTCTTGGCCAATAGTGTTGGGAAGGGCCTGTTTTAGAGACACTGGAGAACCAAAAACGCTTATGTCTTGTTTTTCACCATAGAAAGAGCCTGGTGGATTTGAGCAAAGAGATGGAATCCATCGTCAGGCACAGATGAGTCTCAAGCAGTCACTTTGCCTTCAAGATACGTGCATCATAACTGGAACATTTCTTTGTGTTAGGATGTACTGGAGGCAAAAAGAGAGAAAGGGAGACTGCATGTTTTACCTTCTCAGCTGTAGCCATAAGGTTGACTTTACTGGCCTAGATCTTATGAAATATATCCCTAAAGATGATATTCCAGGGCTTGCTTGTATCTATGGGTTTAATATTTCTTCTGTTAAAAGCTTGCTTGGGATAGAGATGGGAATGGGTGATAGAACTGGGGTGAAATTTCTTCCAATGAAGGCATTGAGTTTTAAGAAAGACAGGCAGGAGTTTAGTGCTGTTGCTGTCCTGTAGTCTTAACCAGATTACCTGGTTTGATGTTTGTATGTATGCCACCTTTTTTTTTTAAAGCAAAGGTAAACAAAAGCTCAGCCTTCTTTTGACCTCCGAAAAGGAAGTTGGAGCAAAAATTCTCATTGTGATCAAACACAGAAGGACAAAGTTACTTAGGTTGCATCCAGAGAGACTGAAAACTTCACAGGTACTGTGGAGGAACTTTCAACCTGCCGGACAGGTTTTATGATGCTGTGCAGTATCTGCGGATTATCCAGTGCTCTGAAGGAAACAAACTTCTTTTGTTTCCCATAAAACTTCTGAGCCCCTGTCCCATAATTTTCTGGAGGAAATTTTGCATGGAATGGTGTCCACAGTATGTCTTCAAAATTCTGGACCTTCCTAAGGGCTCCAAAAAGTGGAGAATTCCAGGCCAGATGTGTTTCACAGATGCTTAAAATGGCACTTTGTTCCTTGGATGTAATGCCTGTTATAAAATGTAGTTTTTGATTTTATTTTGAGTTAGAACATCTTGCTGAAATGCTGGAAAGGGGACAAGTTTCAGTTAGTGGCTTTTGTGCCCCCTTCTGCGTTCCTTGAACGTTTAGCCCGGACCCTGAATAATGGACAACCTAATACTTAGAGCCAGCTATAAAAGGTTTGCATCCATAATTGAAGAATTTCGAGACTGGGAATTTGTTTAGAGTGTCAGAATTGAGCTGTGCACAAAGTCTTCTGATACAAAACCCCAACCTTGCTGTTCATCCTGCTCCCAAATTCTTGATTTCAGCAGCTCAATTGCCATTGTAATCAGGGGCCTTTTTGCACTTGGTTTTCCAGCCGTGGGAAGCCTTGGACAAAAAGGCCCTGAGTGCGCTAAGCATCTGCACTTGCAGATGCCTAGTGCACTTGAACCCTGCCCAGTCCCTCCCCAAAACCTACTTTAAATGAGAGTGCTTCTATGAGATGCACTTTAAATGAGATGCATTTAAGTTTGTATCCGGCACCATACCCTGGCAACCATACAATATTATATGTCACGTGACATGTCATGTGGGTGTGCAGTGTCACATGACACCTCAGCGCACATCATATGATGCCTGATGTGCTCCTCTTCTGGAGCAGAAAAGGCTCTGTGGCCTGCACGTGGTGTGTCTCAGAGGTGACCACCCCTGTGCTGCACAGGTACATGGCAGAAGGTCCCCAGGAGTCTGATCAACTTAAAACAATCAAGTTATATCATAGTAGATTTTTAATCCTTTTTTTATCTGGCCATTTCAATTCATGTGCACATTAGTCGGGTGATAGAATAGTCAGTTCATTATTGTTTAGTTTCATAATTTTTTGTAATAAATGTGATTGTAGTGGTTCATGATAGCAAAGCCAAAAAAGGCCAAAATAATGACATAAAAAGTTACAAATACTACATATTTACTACCCTGTCCTGCGTATGCTGAAGATGTCTCAAGTTTGTTGCTGTTTCTTGATAGAGGTATAAAATGGTCCTTCAAGGTGAACAGTTTTAGAACTGGAGGAATAGCATAATTTGAATGGTATTTTTTTTCCAGCCCTCCAGTTTTGTAATTCAAGCAAGAATCAAATTTTGCCGTTTTGTGAGAATCTTAATTTAGGAATGAACCTCAGAGCTTGTGGTCTGTGCCTTCCTTGACATAGGAAACTCTTCTTATTTCTGGGTACCTTCCAAGACGTAGCTGACTTCTGGTTGACTGCAAGAGCACCTCCACGAGCCAGTTTGGTCTAGTGGTTAAGGAGCTGGGCTCTTATCTGGGAATACCGGGTTTGATTCCACGCTCCTCCACGAAGCCAGCTGGGTGACCTTGGGCTAGTCACAGCTTTCTTCTGAGCTCTCACAGCTCCACCTATATCACAGGGTGTTCTGTTGTGGGGAGAAGAATAGAAAAGCTTTGTCAGCCGCTTTGAGTCCCCTTAAATGGGTGAGAAAAGCGGAGTAGAAAAGCCAACTCTCCTTCTTCTCTGTGCAACATCCTTGATGGAGATACAGACGTGGTTTGCCATTGCCAACTTCGAGGAAGCACCAAAGCACTAATGCCGCTTAAAATACCTTGTAGTGGAGATAGCAAGTCTGTCAGGAGGATGTCCAAATGAGAAAGCTCTCATTCTCCCCCTCCCCTAATTCATTCACCCAAATGTCAGGTGAAAGAGCAGTCCAGGGCCACGCTGCCTTTCTCATCCCTACAAGAAAGGAAAGTAGGAGGAAGCCCGTCTAAGAGGAAAGAATGCTGTGTAAATTTTCTGGTCCGTCTCTTGAGCAGGGATCCTCTTTCTAAGGAATAGTAGGGAAGCAAATGTTTTTCACATTCACCCAATCAGATGGACGTTTCTCCTCATAAAAGATGCACCAAGAGCGTTTTATTTTCTTCTTCCAGCCAAGACAGCTTCTGCTTCATGAGGTATGGTTTGGACTTGACTTTGGGAAAGGACTGCATACAGGCTGCTCATTTTTAGTTGACCCTAATCTGCTTCCCTCTCTGGAAGGAACCTGAGGCTGTTTCTGCACTGTAGAGAAGAAAATTCAGATGTAGATCCGAATTCTGGGGTGGCGAGGGCAGGATCTGTGCCATCTGCTTGCACAGTGCAAGCTTTGCAGCTGCCCCCTCACCCTCCAATGGCTAGGAATGAAGTTTTGAGCGATAGGGTATGGGAGATGATTTTTGGTGCTGAGCTGTGGCACACCCTGCTGGAAATCACTTCCAGCAAATCCAGATTATGGAGGTGTGCTATCTGGATGCCTCTATGCGTTTTTTCCACTGACCTCCCTTAATCCGGATCTAAGGAACGGATCCTTCAACTAATCGGATCTAGTAGATTCGGATTAAGGGAGGTACCCGATGAATCCCTATGGGTGATGCAGCACCCAATAGCAATGGGTGCTAGTCTGTCCGCAGTGGAGACGTCAGAGCACCTATGTGGCAAATCCGGATCAACCCACATGGGGCCTGCCTGTCACCCCAGGGTTTTTTGGGGTGCAATCTCTGTAGACACTCCAGATATTCTTCGAAGATTCTCTGGAGCAGCTTCGGAGATTCTCTGGGGCTTTGTCATAAGCTCCGGAGATTCTCTGGAGCGATCTGCTGCAAACTTCAAAGATTCTCTGGAGCCTTTGACAAAGGTCCATAGCACTGACATTGCTCTCGCGTGGGGTCCTCTTCGGAGCCAGTTTCGGAGATTGTGCACAGGCTTTGGAACACCCCCCATGGGTGCACCCCCCCTGGAGCCCCCCCCCCCTAGACCCCATTGCCTGATTGCCATGGAAAGGTGCTCTATATAATCCGGATTTGATGTCTGAAGACCCTATTGAAGGAGTGTACAGGAAATCCAGATTATAGGTCATGAAGGACCCATTCAATCTCGATTTCTCTTGAACTGGTGGAAACAAAAGTGGGTCTAATGGGGTCTGCAGTGGAAATGGGGTCTTTCTGCTCTGAGCCTAATGGGTCCCTAATGGGTACTTAGTGTTAGTGGAAAAAACCCTATGACTCAGATTAAGGCCCTTAGGCCAGATTGTAAACTCCATTAATGGGGTCTAAAGTAGATCTGAATTGGGGGGGACACTCCACAATCTGCATCAGCATGCAGATGCAGAGGTCCAGATCTGGATCAGATGTGAAAGACCTGAATAAACCTAGAAATAGACTGAAGTGGTGGTCGCTTACATTTGTTGGTATGAGAAATAAATGGGATAGTGCTGTTTATTTTCAGCCTAGGGGAGAAGTAAGACACATGAGGTTTCTCTAAGAAATTTGGAAAAAGATTAGCACACTTTCATCTGTTCTTGAAATCTTTCCTTTTCACCTAGCTGTGCGGACAATTTTGTTAATAAGTATTAGTGTTTCTAAATGCTCCTTTTTTATCTGAGTCCCTTTTTCTCTTTTTTTTCTTTTGGAGCGTGAGAGCAAGGACTTGTCTCACGGAAATTTTGTAACTCACTTTGAGAGCCTTCCAGGTTTAAGGAAGGAAGAAAACTAATTAGAAATATTCATCTTTTTTGGCTATCTCAGATATTTAAGGCCACTCCTGTGATGGTTTTCCTGAAGCCTGACAAATTACAAGGTGTGTGCTTGAACACATGATGTTTTTGAGTGGATTATTTGATCAAAGGGGTAAGCTGCTGAAATGGCGGGGGGGGGG
>MTQE01001141.1:29609343-29623131 GCA_014337955.1 Aspidoscelis marmoratus | reverse complement strand
GATTCTTTTGACATTGATTCCTTGCGTAGTGCGTAATTTGACCGTAACAATTCTGTACTTGGTCTTATTCTGAAATATGTCTTGGGGTAGGGGTCTGTTGTCTGTATGCTAATGCAGCCTATGGTAGGCCTCGCTTGGTGCCTGCCATAGCCTGCATTATCATGTGGACAGCAGGCCCCTATCCTGGGATATAATCCAGGATAAGGCTAAGTGTAGAAAGGCCCCTAGTCTGTTAAAATCATAATGGTTTTCCCTGATTTCTTTATCAGTAGTGGCTCGTTCCTTGTAATAACAGTTGACTGTCTTTTGTTAGAGATTCTGTTGCTGATTTGTGTCCTGTCCTGGGTTCCCTGATCCATTCTAGGGACAGAACTAGTGTGCTTCTGAGGATATGGAGAGTGTATTTCTGCTCTATTGCTGAACCACACCCTTGAGCTTTCAGCACGGTGTTGACCCTTCAGTCTGGCGTGTTTTTAAAAGCTCTTTTGGCTGTTTTTCTTGACAGCTTGCTGAGCAGCCGGTGGCCTCTCCCTCAGCCCCCTCCTTCGTTACTATCTCTCATACGCCTAATCTGTTAGCCAAGTTGGCACTAAGACCACGGAGAAGGAGTAATCCAATTTGGGCACTTTAACTGCATTTTGCTAACGGTGCCCCTGGCCAGAGCTTGGGAACTTTAATCTGCCTAATGACCCCACGCTTCAGGGATGGAGGGAAGTGACCAACGATCATTGGTTTTGTTGATTTCTTCTTACTTTTTTTGTCACTGTAGGGAGGCAGCTTATATGGCCATCTTGGATTAGTTGCTTATGCATTCTACAGGAAGCAGCACCTTTTCTCTATAAGAAGCAAAGAAATGTGGGTCTTCTGTCCCATCATTTTTCTCATTATTCCGACCCTTTCTCCCCCTTCCACACTTCTGCCTCTTGCCTCTTTCAAACTTTTTCTCCCAGAAACAACATCGCCAAGCAAGTCACTTCTGCAAGATGTCATTGTTTTTCAGGAATACTCAGCCAAGAAAAATAAAGCATCTCCCTTTCTTTAGTTGCCTACTATTTAATGTTCAAAATACAGGGGTGGTAGTTGCATTAAACTCTATACAATTATACCATAGGGAAAAAAAAGAAGTCTTGTTAATTGCATGGGTGTTTTGAACTGATAAGTGCAGAGTGATTCATGTTTTCTTATGAGCATGCTAATGCAGAGCTGTTGTCCACAATGAGAGAGGCACGTTTTTGCATAATTCAGAAGCAGCTGACTAAACATAAAGTCGTCTTTGGGCTTTATTCTGATCTTTGGAAATAGATCCTGCAAGTTGCTGAGCACTCTGCCATTGAAGGCATGGGTGGGCTACTTGCATGCCTTTCCTTTGCCCAACTAACAGTTTGAGGCATGTTTACACAGAGCTAAATCCCACAGGGTACACTTAAGAGGGGTGTTGCTCCAAAGGGAGTATGTGAAGAACTGCAGACTAAAACTTCACCTTTCTTTCTTCTTCCTTTTCCACTCTCTTACTTTCTTTTTAAAAGAAGAAAAATATTTGATGACTAAAGAAACCTGAGTGTTGTGGGCGCTGTTGCCAGTATGGTTGACACAAAGCATGATTTAGCACTGTATTAGGTCAACTTAGTGATCTGAATCAAAACTGAGGCTTCTGGATGGCATCTTGCTCTTATGGCCTGGAAATGTCTTCCTTCTAAAATTACTTCATTAAAAATCTCTGTTTAGAATTATACCTGAATCAAGAATGCTGCTTAGCTGCTGAAGCTAGCAAATATCAAAACAGCAAATTATAATTGGTTTGCTTAATCCATTTTGAAAACATAATTCCAGGTTCCACAATACTGAGCTAAAAGTACTTGAAAAGTAAAGCTTCGTTCTGGCCACATGGCTGGTAAAGTTAAGGGGTGAATGTGTTGTGGTGCAAAACCATCGTTTAGTGTTAGGTACACTATAAGGTGCCTTTGAGCATTGTGAAAGAAGTTGTGAGGTTTTTTTAACAGCCTACAACATAAATTCTAGCTCTTGTAAATAAACTCCCTCTTCTGTACTTTTATCTTTAACTGAATTTGGGGATACAGAATGTTCCGAAACCAAAGCTGGCTTTTAAAAACAAGCTGGTTGAAAATCCATCAGTACTATGTAAAAGAAGATAGAAAAGAAGGTTTAAATTGACTTTAAGGTAGCTTCCTCATCGCATGTATCAGCAGGCATAGCAGAAGCCATTTTTTCCTGGACCACTTGATCTAGGTCAAGAATGGAATTGGGTGAGGTGCAGCATGCCAATGCCTGCCCAAATTGCTGTGACCCCCATCCTGACCTCTTCCTGTTCCCTAGCAGTACAGGAAGGACACACCACAAATGGCCCACTTCAGTGGCTTTCCAGAGCCTGTTAACATGTGGCCAGATCTCTGCATGTTGCATGGGTTACATCGCACATCTGCATGGTTGATGGCTGTGATGGCCCATGGTCTGGGAATGCTTAGGAGACCGCATGAAAGAGGTATTCCTGTTGGTTCACTTCTCAGAACACTTCTTGTGTCAGGAGATGCTCCAGCTGCCCTAGTTGTATGGCATTCATATTTCCCGGGAGCTCATGCCTGCAGAGGTTTGCTGTGGTGAGTGGATATAATGGTCTATAGAGGCAGGTTATGGTCTGTAGGAATCATATAGAAGTGCCTGAGTAGCAGAAAAATTCCTGTTGTGGTCCTTATTGTGGGTTTGGTTTAGGTTGGAAGGAGCGGGTGCCTACATATTCTACATGACATTGGAGTTCTGGATTCTTTTCCAGTTCTCCAGCATGGCAAATTCCATTCACTAAAGGAGGAAGGGGTAAAATGTAATATTTCACCCTGAGATGGACAACATTTTTGCTTCCTGCGAGCTGCATGAGATAGCAAGCAGTGGGCCAGATGCTGAGTTGGCACAGTACAGAGACTGTGGTTTCTATTGTTTGCTTCAGCCTGATCTACTTCACATGGTTGTTTTGATTAAAAAATCAGTGGGAGAAGGCTTGCATTTGCGTTCTTTTTTATCTGTTCCTAGCATTATCTGCTGGGGGTTGGTGATGAGGATGGGTGAAGCATATTAAGACCAAAAAAATCCCATCATGCAAACTGCCATTATCCCCCTTGGAGTAGTGAAAACAACAACTGAGAAGGGCTCTCAGGTCAGTCAGATCAACAGTGGAACAGTGGTGATGGAAAATGGTTAAGAGAGCAGTGCGTGTCATCATTGAGGTTGTGTGTTGTGGATTAAAAATAAAAAGAAGCAGCTCTCCTCTGCTTCCAGTAGTTAAGGCTGCCTCTTTCTTTATAAGGGGATCATTTGTTACCCAGTTGACCTGTATGTGATTAGTGCAACACTAAATAAGGGAATTCAAAAGTAGCTATGAATCATAGAGAGTCAAAGGAAAGTAGCAGAACCATTAGCTATCCAGAGGACAATTTGGGTCTTTAGAACTTTGCCACAAGACTTGATGAGCCCTTTAAATTTCTTTGAATGAGTTGGTCATATCTCTCCAGGAACCAGAACAAAGCCTTTGGCCCATTGGTTGACTGGCATATGTCTTTAATTCTGGATGCTGAGGTTTACAAAATGTCTTAAAGTTCACGTGAATCACATCTGAGGCCCCAGCAGGTGCAGTTTTCAAAGGCCAGATGTAAAGGACTTTAAATGATTCAAGTCTGGGAATGTTTTGGGGTGTGTGTATTTAAACTTTTGTTAGTTGCCTGGGTCCCTTCTGGAAAGCTTTCTTTGTAGCCAGTAGAAAGATCCAGAGGTGTACTCTCCCCATCTTCCTCCCAGCATCTGTGTGATAACTAAAAGGCAGAAGAGGAAGAGGAGGAAGAAGAGGAAGAGGAGGAGAGTTGGCTTTTCTACCCTGCTTTTCTTACCCATTTAAGTGGACTCAAAGCGGCTGACTGTGACTAATCCAGGGTCACCCCGTTGGTTTCATGGGGGAGGTTGGAATTGAACCTGGTATTCCCAGATAGGAGTCTGGCTCCCTAACCACTAAACCAATCTGGCTCCAATCTGGATTACACATCTGCACACCCACTGAAGACATATCCTGTCATACATACTTCTAGAGCAGGGAATCTTTACCTTTTCCCCCCAAGTGCCCCTTTGCCAGTCAGGTGCAAAGCATGAAAGCTGTATTTACATATACTTGTCTGTGAATCAGCTCCTAGGCCAGTGATGGCCAACCTATGACACGCGTGTCACAGGTGACACGCCAAGCCCTTTTGGGTGACACACCTGGTCACCCTGGCACCTGGGCGTGTAGTGCTTGCTTGTTATTGAAGTGTATGAAATGCCAGCTTTCAATTGAAGATTTAGCAAATGTAAAGAATTATTTGTTTTTGCTTTTAATAAAATATATATATCAAAAATATAACTTTTTTACTAGAGCTACAAATATCACAAAATTATGGATATTTCTAGAAGTGACACAGCACCTGAGTTAAGCAAGGTTTTCTTGTGAATTTTGACACACTGAGCTCAAAAGGTTAGCCATCACTGTCCTAGGCAGAGCTGATTCAGTAGCACCTTGGCCTTCTGGATGCCTTTCAAACTGGCGAGGCCTTTGGTGGCTAGCAGTCGCCTGCAACGATGGGTGTTTTTCCACTGTCACTAGAAGTACCCATTAAGTATCCATTAATGGGTACAAAAATGCCATTTTGTACCCATTAATGGGTACTTAATGGGTACTTTTAGTGACAGTGGAAGAACACCCTTTGGCTGTTCCACACAAGTACAACGCTAGCTGAATGAGTTGCATTGTGCAGCCAGTCGGTTGCCAGGAGTTAAGTCTGGGCAGCAGAAAAGCCCGAGAGTGGTAAAATCTGGGAACCCTGTCAGCATCTAGGGTTTTGAGTCAGGAAATTGGCAACAGACTTTGGGTGCCTCATTTTTGGTGTGAGTCTCATGTATGGCTAGACACAGCCTATTTCTCTGTGTTTCTGTAAGAGTGAGACAGATGGCAGGAAGAGGGAATATTTAGAGAGAAAAGGGGCATGTGGACAGCAGGTCCTGTTTCAGGATATAGTCTGGAATAAGATTCTGTGCAAAAAAGAGCCCTTGGGCCTTTCTGCACTTGGCCTTATTCTGGAATATATCTAGGAATAGGGGTCTGCTGTCCACATGCTAGAGCACACTGTGGCAGGCCCCAGGCAAGACCCCTATCTTGAGATATATTCCGGAAAAAGGCCCAATGCAGAAAGGGCCCTTGACTCGCACATCTAAAATTATTATTTCTTTTATAGTTTTCCTGATAGAACTTGGAAATTGTTATTTTGGAAGAGTGCTGAGAAGTCTTAAACTTCTTTCAAATGTGGCTTGTATAGAAACAATAATAAATGTATAGATATGAAGCTGGTTGAAACAGAGGATGGTTAGGAATGGCTAGGAACACAAGCTGTGAACATGATTCCCTTTTATAGTCTGCATCAGCGCCATAACATTTCTGTCTGTTAATAGTGGAACAGTTTTATAGGCCTGTTGTTATAAACATAAATTAACTAATAATGGACATGATAAGAGAAGCAATATAAAATATTAACCGTGCAGATCTGGACTTGTTCACAACTAAGACCCACAATGGGACTTAACTGTCAGGTAACTTGTGCACAGAATTGTAGCTGACGTGCATTAAATATGTAGTACGGCGCAAGTGATGATGCTAAAAATAGATTTCTCTGTGAAATCCTCCAAGGTTTTGTGTAACAATTTTCGCTCCTCTGCATTTCCTTCTCTTCCTTCGTCATTTTCATTCCTAGGAGTGCAGACATACTAACAACAGTTTTTGCTTTGAGTACGTTAGGCTCTGATCCTTGAACCACTGCTGGGAGCTCTGTTGGTTTGGCTTGTTCTTCAGAGGATTCATTGTGAAAATAGGGGTGCCAACTCAAGTGGCAGAGCAGGCCCTAAAAACATTCTTTTTGGTCGCCAAAAACTTGATTTTCAAACTGCCCTGACTTCAGAAAAGTGAAAGGAGAAAGCAGGAGTGAAGCATACCAACGCTGCTAGAAACTGTTTCCAAAACAGGATGTTTTAAACTTTTGTGTGCCTGTTATATGTTAAGCCTCTTCAGCTAAAGCCACAGAAATGTTTGTTTTTGACAATGAGGTGATGAGGGACAATACTATCCCAGAATCCTTTTGCCACATTTCATTGAATGGAGGCTGTAATCTTTTGTGGCTTGCTTTCGGTTTCTGGAAACCCATGGGGAATAAGGAATGAGTGGTTTGTAATAGCTCTGTACTTCCCCCCCCCCCCCAACCCTATAAATAAATAAGCGACACAAATGTTACAAGTGAGGGAGTTTTTGAAAATAGCATTGAATGCTAAGACAGCCCAGAGGCTGGTGGGGAAACTGAGGAAATAAGTTCGTGGCCTGTAGAGAATTGCTGACAAAACTTCATGAAAGAGAAGGCAAATCCTGTACATTTACTGTTTGTGTTGCCCTCTTTATTCCTGGGATTAGATGTGCTGCAGCAATAATACAGTGTGGAATGCTATACAGTAACTAGAGCGTAGCTGGTTTTGCTAATAAAGCAGCTTCATAGTTTATGGGACTCTATTTGTACCACAAAAATCCAGTAGGAATGGATATGCTAAAGGCTGGGTGCAGGTATTTAAAGATAGGCACTTGGGTTCCTTTTGAACCTTTGCTGTGGAAAATTCTGGTGTACAAACAGTAAACAGGAGGGGAGCTACATAAAGAGCTGCTGCATTTTAAGTGCAACCACTATTTGCACATCAGGAGCTAAGTGTGTAGAAGTTTAGCTTTAAGTCAGGAACTGGGAAACCTTTGAGGATTATGTCTTAATTGCCACAGAGCCAGAGGGTGTAGATGGCATTTCAAGGAGATTAGACAAATCTATGGAGGGCAAATTTCTCTTATCATTACTAGCGTGAAAGGTTCATCATGAGAAAGCCAGGATGCTGCTTAAGAAAGCTGCAGGGGAAAGTTTTATATATGTTGGTCTGCAACTCCAGCCAGCAACAGCCAGTCCTGGTAGAAGCTTGTGGGAGCTGTAGACCAAAGCAGTTTTAGAGTACCACCTTGGTGAAGGCTGCCTTAGTGATATTTTGGAGTAACCTAAAATTATTGCTTTTTGCCCAGACAACAGGACAGGACAAGAGTAAGCACTTGACTAGTCTGGATGCTTGCTTCCATGATGGTGTCTTGGGTGCGTGTGTAGCATTTTTGGCCTGGTTTGGGCCTGCACATGTGTGGTGGCCATTCCCAAGATGGCAGATTGCATGAGCAAGTTTCCAGACAAGGTAAATGCTCTTGCTTTATAGGTAGAATCTGGTTTGGGTGTTGATTTAGCAGGATTTAGCATCAATATCCCAGGCCTATGTTGAGATTCCCATAGATATATGTGGCAATTCCAACATAGCGCCGGGATAATTGTGGTTTTTACAGCTTATCTGGACGCAGTCTTCCTAGAATGACTTGGTTGCTTCCATCTAGTAACCAGATGCTAAATGGACAAATGCCTGATGCTGCTTCTGTTCTTACCATACAGATGATGTTATCTTTGGGATATGAACTTCTCTGAACTATAAACCTGACAAAGAAGTTAGAGCATATGGAATTTCATTAGATCCTAATAGAACCAAGGTGAGGTTAGGGCCTGTAGTCTTACTTGAAGAACACAGAAGTTGTGGGTCCATTTCTCTGTTGACTTCGGTATCCTTGTGAATGTCAGTATACATGGCATTTATTACGTCTCCACTTTGAGGCTCCTAAATGCTTGTCTGTTTTTATTGGATGTTCTTGGCCCATCCCTGCTCAAGTTGACAAAGAAGCTTATGTCACACTCTTAAAAAATGGTTTTCCTTCCCTTTGTTTTGTTTCTGTTGGAAGACTTTCAGACAGCTCTTTCTCTCTCTCTCTCCACACCTCATTTTCTGTGGTTCAGCCAGACGCCACAAGCTCTCCAGTTATCTCACTGCTTCCAGCTTTCCCAGGCTAGATCATCCTTAGGCAATTAAAAACTTTTGCTATGTTGTGGAGCTTTGAAGTGAAAAGTAGATCCAAGCCCTTACTTGCATTTGGTCCTTGCTTTACTGCAAGCAGAATTGTCTTGAGTTTTGGCAAATCTGGAGCAGACTGCCAGCCAGAAAAAAACCCGGGCTTCTGTGCAAAGGGAGCTGGGGAGAAGAACTACGTGAAATAATGTAGTTTATTCAGGAGCAAGGTAACAACCGAAGAGAGGTGGGAAGCTTATCTTGAACCAAGCCGAATCTTTTTACTGGAATTTAAAATATGTGTCTATATCATATTGACAGTGTGTGGGGTGAAGTATTTCAGCAGAAGGTGGTTAATGTGCATTGCTGAGGCCTAGCTCTAACCAGTATAATCAGTGGAAAGGGAGTTGCAGGATTTGGAGCCCAGTAACTTCCGAGGGGCTCCAGTTTAAGAAGAATTTTAAAGAGCTGAGCCTATTTGCTGCCAAAGTACTGAGAGGTTAAGTTGCCCTTGTGGAATTGCAGCATTGCATTGCTGCTTTCTTTCCATAGTCTTGCGTTGCTAGACCAACAGCTTAACCTCTCCATGCTTCAGACCAAGGCACCTTGCTTATTCCTCCTTCTTGCTTCACTCTTGATTCCATAAAGTCCACACCTCTCAGAGGCAAGATCCATATGGTCCTAAGCATCTGTGCCAGAAGAGGTCTTAGAGTACCGTGACTGCATGCCATTGTGCACTAGGCATCCAGTGGAATGTGGGCATCCGCATGTCATTGGCACCTGCCCAGTCTGCTCTCAAGAGTGGTGGTTCACTTGTGTGGCTCCTGAACCAACCAGCCAACCTACCTGCCCAGGCCCTTAATGCAAGTGAATATTTGTTTGCCTCTTCATTGATTTTAATCATGTTTTTATAGAAGTGCTATGATTTTAGTTGCTTTTCTCTTCCATGTTTCATAAACTGCTTCAAAATTATGTTCTAATATACAAATACTTGAAACAAACTATTTCTGTGTCAGAGAGACACTTTTAACCTTCTACACCAAGAAAATTTTGTTCCCCGGCCTTGATGTTTGTGTAGGACAGGATGCAGAGCCTGGGGAATTTAGCCCTCCACCCCACTGCTGGTTCAAAGCAAGCACTCTGACCCAGGGGCTATCCCCACTATATGTGGCCCATACTGGTACGGATCTTAGCAGAGTCGACCTAAGAACTCGGACAGTCTGGGCACCGTGATTAGGTTCTCTTACCATCCAGGTTCCTAAGCAAAGTTTTTGCTGGACAGGGTTGTGAAAAGCCATTTGTGCATGGGAAGCCAAGAGTTGTGCAGGCATTGCATTTTTAGTGAAATCTGACTTTTATTTGCCACTGACTTATAAGCATGACAGGAAGCAAAGAACTGTCATCTTCATCTAGACCTTTTCCACAGACATATAGTGGCAGTGAGCCAAGCATGCCGAGTGTCACGTTTTGAGAAGCAATACTCAGGGTGTTTTCTGAAGCTGCCCTGATGCAAACAAATGTGGTGGGAGGGAAGCTCTGATGTACGGGTACAGCAGTTTGCTTCACATCACAGCCCAGTTTGCCATCCCTGCCTTTTCGTCTTTCCACAGCTTGTCTCCATATGTTGTGCTAAGTCATTCTTCTGTCTCATTCTGTCTCTGCCTTATATTGCTCTGACGCTCAAGAAAACCCCCAACCTTTAAATGAATGAAAAGCTAACTAATCCTGTTGAGGTTTGAGAACTATAATCTAATCCTGAGGAGGGTATAAAACTGACCAATGAATCTTTTTCCTTCACTTGGGTTGGTTAATTCTTTACTAACCAATCTTAGTCTTTCAGCAAGTAACCCACTCCGTAACAACATGTTTGATGGTTACCTAGGGCTGTGGAAAATAAATACCTCAGCTTCAGTTTCACCTAACCTGCGTGAAGTAAAAAGAGCATTAGTCAAATTCAGGAAGGCGGTTGGCTGTTAGCTGCAGTGTTTGTGTGTTTCTGTCAAACCAGCTGGAAGAGAATGCTACTGTATTCATGGCCTGGTTTGAAGTTTCTCAAAGGCTTCTTGTTTGGCTGCTATGGGAAGAATATAAACTGATGGGGTCTGAGCTTTCTGTAACACACCAGGAAAGGGATCTCGGGGTTCTGGTGGACAGTGCAGTGAAGGTGTCAGCCCAGTGTTCAGCAGCAGTGAAAAAAGCTAATTCACTGCTGAGAATAATTAGGAAGGGAATAGAAAACAAGTCAGCAAGTATTATTTTGCCTCTTTATAAATTATGCTGAGGCCACATTTGTGTACAGTTCTGGTCACCACGACTCAAAAAGGATATTGTGGAACTGGAAAAGGTGCAGAAAAGGGCAACCAGAATGATTAAGGGTCTGGAACACCTCCCTTATGAAATCAGACTGTAGCATCTAGGCCTCTTCAGTCTGGAGAGACGGTGTTTAAGAGGGGACCTGATTGAAGTATATAAAATCATGCATGGTATAGAAAAGCTGGATAGAAAAAATTTCTCTATCACACAGCCCTAGAACCAGGGGGCACTCTATGAAGCTGATGGGTTGGAGAGTTAGATCAGACAAGGGGAAGTATTTCTTTACCCAAGGGTCATTGGTCTATGGAATGTGCTGCCAGAGGAAGTGGTATCCAGATCTGCATAGCTTTAGCAATATTGCTGCACTGTGTGTTTTCTGACTGTATTCTGAGTTATTATGTTTATAAATTATGTACTATTGAGTTGAGCCTGACTCCTTAGAGCTACATGAATTTGTCCATTTAGTATTCCTGACAAAGGTGCAGAACTGGTTTGCTGTTGTCTTTTTCCAAGGAGATGCCAGGAATCAACCTCTAGATGGCTTTAAGAAAGGGTTAGACATATTCATGGATGATAGATGTATCAGTGGCTGCTTGAATACATCTTTCAGGCTGGGGGAACAAGCAGGATGCTTTTAAGGCCATTTGCTGAGATTTGAGAGCAGGGGAAGGTTTGCCCTTGTTTCTGCTTGAGATGCCCATGGGCAGTTGGTGGGCCACCATGTGCAACAGGATGCTGGACTAGATGAGCCATGGCCTGATCCAGTAGGGCTCTTCTGGGCCACATAGAGTCGGCATAAATGTAGGATGCCATGTAACTACTGTATTTATATAGGTTGTAGTATTCTAAAATCTGGATTCTGTGCCTTATATTCCAGCAGTAACTGCTTTTTTATCATTTGTGTGTGACATGTTCAAGACCAGACCTCTATTGACTTTAAGCATTGCATTTGTTTTTTGACCTTTCCAGGCCAGCACTGTCAGTGGAGACAAACTGTTAATGAGAACTGTTCAGAAATACTTGACCCTTTGGGAAATTGACTCCTTCGGCAGGGTTGTTATGGTAGGGACTGGCGAAAATGCTTCTGAGGCAGTCTAAGAAGCAAGAGCTGAACCAGTTTGGCTGCAGCTCATCCTTTTCCTGTGGATGGTGAAAACTCCAGCTTGTGGCTGGTGAGATTGAAGAAAAGGGGATAGGAGATGCTTGCTGATTATGGAGGGGGAAAGTAATAGTAAAAAATATTCTATTTAACCCGCTTGTATTTGTTTTTCAATGTGTAGGTTGCCTTTAATTTATGATAGCATTTATTTTGGATTATAGGAGACACACAAGCAGTCTTTATCCAAGTAGCTGATACAATCCAGATCTGCATAACTTTAACAATATTGCTGCAGTGTGTGTTTTCTGACTTTATTCTGAGTTTTTATGTTTATATATTATACTATTGAGTTGAGCCTGACTCCTGAGAGCTACATGGATTTATCCATTTAGCATTCCTGACAAAGATGCAGAACTGGTTTGCTGTTGTCTTTTTCCAAGGAGATGCCAGGAATCAAACTTGTGACTTTCTGCATTCCAGGCAATTTCTCTACCACTGAGCTGCAACCACTCCCATGTTTATATGTGCCAGGAACCAGGACTGGCTATTGACACAATCTTCTGTTGGAAGTTTTTTTCTTGTCATTTCTTTTCTTTAACAAGTTTAACAAGGATTAAAGGACCTTTATGAACTCAACTCTCTGTGGTTCAAACCAGTGGTTCTGCTCCAGACCAGCCTCTGTCCTCAAAAGCTAGGAATAAATGTTCCTAGCTTCACATCTTCTGGGGACTCATTTTGGTGCTGCGCTTTGATGCATCATCAAAATGGGTCCCCTGGTGGTCCCAAACACTTGCTGGTCTGCCAGTAAACCTCAATGTCAAGGTCTACCAGTAATCCCAATCAGGGCCTGCCTGATAAGGATTATGCTGGGTCTGGCATGGACAGAGCATATCAGTGGTGGGTGGGGCCTCCCAGATTCACGTCAATGTGTAGACTGATGGGGCCCAGAAGGCAACTCCAGAGTCTTCTATCCTAGATTGCAGTTAAGTGCAGAAAGGGTCAAAGTATGATTGGGGATTGGTCTAGGATAGTATGAAGCACTCACAGGGGCTAAAAAGGTTAATAGAATCAGGTGCTTGAGGACTAAGAATGAACAAGAACATTCCAAAGATGGACACTCCCTTCCCTCTCAAATATTTTCAAGTGCAATAGCCTGCAAGCGCTGGAAGAGTCTGATACCAGAGAATGTTGAAATCCTGTAGATGGAAGAGAATGGAAGGCCTCTTCCTGATTCTGAGCTATAGCAGTATTGTAAGCATCTGACTCTTCCAAGAGCAGCCTTGCCTTGCCCAGCTTCCTATTTCCTGAAATTTCTCTTCTTTGACCTATCTGTAGTTCCTGTAGTGATAGTGAATAACTGGAGCATGTTGTCAAAAACTCAAAAGAGAGTGAAGGCTTGGTTTTGACTCCCAGATGCCACAATTGCTCCTGTTCCTGCTCTACTTCCAAAGTACGCAAGATGGAAGTGCATATGCTACGGCCATGTTCAGATATAACAAAAGGGGCACCTCAGAGGCACTTTAGAGAGAGTGTGGCCCTCTTGTTCCCAACTCCTTTCTAATCTACCTTTTCTAGCAGAGAATGTTTAAAAGAAAGGGAGGAGCAGACTGGTGTTTGAAGAATCCCACTTCTAAGCCTTCTCTAAGCTGCCCCAGAGATGTTTTTCTCTCCCTGTGTTTGATCACAGCCCATAAATGGCACTTTGCAGAAGAAGTTGTCAAATGCTACTCTCTGTTATGCTACCTTGACTCACTGAGAGTTGTGTTACAAAGAATGGAAGTACTGTTTTCAACTTTAACTGCATCCCAGCTCTGCCAGTTTTTCCTCTTTGTACTGATGCCGTAATGTTCTTCTAACATGCCTTATTGCACATGCCCCTCCAAGGGCTTTAAGGACATCCAGAGAGGCTACATTCCACAAGATGGCCCACAATCAAGCTTCTTCTGTGGTGGCGCCTACCTTGTGGAATGCCCTCCCCTTTGAAGTTAATGAGGTGCTCACAATTACAGCTTTCAGGGCCTCCTCCTTTACCCACGCATCCCTTGCATGAGTGGTTGTCTTTCCTGACTCAACTGATATTTTAATATGCCGTTAATTAACTCTACAGTTTTAATTTTTTTAAAAAAATGTCCATTCTGGAAAGGGAGCACGTGAAGGACGGTTTTTCTCAGCAATTCAGGTTAAGCGTGAACCAGGCAGTCCTTAGAATATTTACTAAATGGATCACATATAGATAGTTTTCCCAATATTGTTTTCCCCATCCATTTTGTAGTGACCCTGACATAACAACAACAATGAGAGTTGTCTTTTCTATACTGCTTTTCTACCCCATTTAAGTGGCTGCCGAAGCTTTCTGTTCTTCTCCCCACAACAGACACCCTGTAAGGTAGGTGGGG
>MTQE01001141.1:29597020-29609091 GCA_014337955.1 Aspidoscelis marmoratus | reverse complement strand
GAATCAAACCCAGTATTCCCAGATAAGAGGCCGGCTCCCTAACCACTAGAGCTAACCACTAGCCATGTTCTCTGGGCTTGATGGCAGTCACAATTTAAAAAATCTTTCAATTTTTTAAAAAAATTAAAACATTTATGTACCATTTCCAATTGCGGATTGAAAAGTAGTTTACAAAAATAGATATTAAAAGCAAAGGTCAAGGGTGTGTGTGCATCATATTAAGGTGCAGTTTCCAGGAGCGGTTCCAATAAGCATCCGTCCTAGGAAGTACACAGATTGTGTAAACACTGCCTGGCAAAATGTGAGTGCTGGTAACTGTTCATGTAGATGCATAATGAGCACAATGAACTGAATAATAAACATCAGGTGTGAACAGGGATTCTCATAACCTTTAAGTTGCACAGTCTACCATTGGGACATTCTGCACTTTATTTGGTGGTCATAAAACCTTCTATCCTTGGTTTGCATTGCAGAAATGGGTAGTGTGCAAAGAGGTCTGAATGTCAGTTTGCAAAGAATGAAATGAAACAGGCAGAGCAAAAGATGGCAAAACTGTGTTGTGCAGGTCAAACATATTGTGTGAGTATATGTGAAGAAGATGGAGTCTTACTCTAGGCACCATGGAGGTGCCGTCCTGCATCTCCTGCAGAAGTCCCTAATGGGATGCTTGAATCCTGAAATTCCTTGCAGAGGTCAGAAAGGGTGAGTGAGATAATTACTGTCTTAAAATGGCAGCTTTGAATTAACGCCACAGTCAATATCTTAAGTGTACCTTCTGATCAGTGGGCATGTCGCCTTCTTTTCTTGAAGCCCAGGGGGTGACCGTGAGGCTTGCTAGCTGTTGTTCTGACTCCCTCTATCCCCACCCCTGTTTTCTTCATTGTGTATTTAAAGGAACTGGAAATGACAAGGAGATTGTGATTGCTTCTGACACATGTTTAGGGTATGATCTGTGTCACAGGGTCCCCAACGGTTGCCCTTGTTCTCCTGTCAGACTTCAGCAAGGCAGCGTCCTGTCGGGCAAAGTCAGGAGGATGAAGTGAGTGGGGGGTGGAGAAATCTGCTCTGCTTCTGAGCCTGTACCCTGCTGCTAGAGGTGACAGCGGCCCATCTTTCCAACAAAAGGTCAGGGCTGAAGATCCTTACGAAGGAGGTTTGGGTGGATGGTGAAGAAAGCAGCTGTTTTGTATGTGCCTCTGGTTGGAGTGTCAGAAACTAACTTTCTGTACGACAGCTGCCTGTGTTTTTTTTTCTGTCTTTCCTTGGGGCATTCATGCAAACTGCATCTATAGATTGTCCCTGTGTACGTAGGTGCATATATAGGTACAGCAAGTCTTGGCAAGCAGGTCTCCAGAGATGCATTCACCTGGGGCATTCCCCGTACTGTATCTTAATGTTTCCTTGGCTTTTGCAGTTGGTTGGCTTTTGCCATCGCAGCTGAAATTTACTTAAGTATAGTATAAAGTATAAAGCAAATTACTTATCCCCTAAAACAACAGAGTATAAAGCAAGAAGATAAAGCACCTCGTCAAGCTTAGTATTGGTTCTGAAATAAAATCTATAATATGTATCCAGCAAGTCCTTTAAGGTTGCAGCAGAATGATGATGCTTAAAATGACCAATGGCAGGATTTTCTGCCTGAATTGCCTCATCTTAGATGGTTGGTATCTGTAATCTATATACATTTGCAAGATAGACAAATGCAGCCATTGCTTTAATTATCAGTTCTCTTTTTTGCTGGCCCCATAAAAACGTCATTCTTCAATGATCTAAAGCTACCTCTCTCTTAAAACAATCCGGCGGTCCAAGTATAGATGGTAGGAACTTGAAAAGGATGGCGAAGAAATACAAGAAGCATAATCGGGTTGCAGGAAGTAGCGGAAAGTATCCATTTATTTGCTTAGCGCTTGTTCAGGTTCAAACCTGGCAGAGCAAAATTCCTGACACGTAGCCAGAGTGCCCCATTTTTCATAGTTCCGGTCTCTCTTTATTCATCTCAACACTCAAGAAGTTAGGAGTGTCGTGATGTCACAGAAAAACCATATTACTACTGTTTGCTTCCAGTTAGCACAGAAATTCTTAACACTCTTGGTTTGAGAATTTTGTATAGAATGTCTGTTCTTATCTTCTTTGTTTCCTTTTCCACGGTTTTCACATCATATATAATGTTATATACCTTGTTTGTCTTTTTTTCTAGTTGAAAAAGTAACAGATGTTACTAACCTTTCTCATGGGGAATTCTGAAGCCCCTCAATTACAATTGCTGCCATTTCCCCCCTTCCCCCCCATCGTTTGAGTCATGGGGACCCAATAGTACAATATATTGTAGATATTATATGGGCAGTACTGTTTCTTATCACCCCCTTTCTTATGGCTGAATTGGGTCTGCTCTGTGCTCCAAGATCTGTGCTTCAGAGATGGGTCATATCCTCTTAAAGTTTGTATCTGCAATTGGGATTCTTTGCTCTGCTGCATCATTTTACACTTTATGCACACTAAACAACATTTGCAATTCTGATACCCTTTCCTTCAGTATGCAGGGATCCTTTTGGAGTCCTTTGCAGTCCTTTTTTGTTACTCTCACTCTGCACAGTTTGAGGAGTCCCCTGATCTGCTTACACTGTCAGCATTCTGCTGACATACTGCCTGGCTGAGAGATAGGCACGATGCTATGTTGGTCTGTTGCCAGGGTAGCTGGGCATAAGTATGTGTTAAAGAAAAGCTTTGGTGCAGTTTTGCTGCTGCTTGAGTCTGCTCTGCTCTGGATAACACACCTGGGCATTTGCTTCAGTGCAGAAGGAACAACAGAGCAGAGGGGTAATGCTGCGGGAACCTGGATACATGACCTAGTATCGTCCTGGTACAGGCCATAGATGTCTGGCAGCCTCTTCTGCTCCACCATGGGGAAATGCAGGCCTCCTTTAAAAATCCAGGGTTTCCCCTTAGTGCCTTGGGGGGACCTTTGGGGCCTTTCTGTATGGTTTGTGGTACACTGGAATAAATCGAGCAACCTACCCGTAATGGGTTGGGCTGCCTCTGCCCCACGCAAGGGTCACCCCATGCCAATCCAACTTGAGGAACTAGGAATGAAAGTTCCCAGCCTTCCCAGTGGCTGACTGGTGCTATTTTGCCTGGGCACTCGGAAATGTTGTGTTTCTTGTTTTGCATCTGAGTACCTGGCAGATTGGCACGGAGCCTGGGGGCAATGGTATATTTGGGTGCTGTCTGCATGTGAGCAGCTGGTCCTGTGTACCAGCTGGAACACTGCATGGGCCACTTACCAGCGAACCATGGCTTTCCAGGGGCTTCATTGGGAAAGGGCCTTCAACAGATGTGCCTTTTTGACGGGACTGTTTGCTCTGGATTCCAGGCGTTTATGAAAATGTTTAAAAGTATTGGCCCTGGTACAGACCTTGAGGGCTCCGCTTCTTATGGCTCCCCGTTGTGAGAAATGCCCATTTACACTCGGCGGTTTCTTAAGATTCTTCCTGGCAGCAATTACTTAAGCCGTGTTATTTGCATAATCTGGAGTAAAAGATATCTAGACACATTTTATTCCAGATTATCCATGTTTTAGTCTGGATTATTCAAATAATGTCAATTAAATAAGTATTGCCTGGATCAGCATATTTGTAAAATGGCTTCTCCCTTTATTCCATGGCTGTTGAGTCTTGAAAGTCCATGCTTACTGGATTATCCTTGTCAACATATTTATTTTTGTTGCAGTGTAGAATTTCCCTGAGAATGCTGCCTAGTCTGGTGGTGAAACATCTGTAGAAATGAGTTTCAGCTTGGAGAACTACAATGCAATCCTTTAACCCTGAGCTACTGATCTTCTCTACTATAGCAGATTTATTTTACTGACAGGATCTACATAGGGGACTTTGTAGCAGTGCTTAAACTAGTGTGCTGTCAGGAATCACACTAAGAAGAGTGCTAAAGCAGCAAGGTGCTAACTAAATGCCTGCTGGTGTATCTTTTAATATGATCTTTCCAGCCAGGAATGTTTCTTCAAAGAAATAAAATGGTCCCAGAAGTGGGCCGTATCTTAAGTCCAAAGGATCAGGACCAGCCAAAATTCTTCAAAAAAGGTGAGCCACAGTAGTGGTAGTAGTAGTGGTGGCACACTGGAGTGCTGTAAAAGATGGAACAGTTTCAGCCACTCTGAGTGGTTCCGCACTGGACCTCTGAAATGCAGATCTATTAGATCCCTATTTTGGAAATCCATGTTAAGTAGATCCGTGTCTAGTAGATAGGGATCTACTAACACCCTATTTTGTCTGCACCCGCAAGGGAAGGACAGAATTACATCCGGATTTGAGGTGGGTGCTGTGCCTAAGCACAGCACCCACCTCAATTGGTGCTCCGAAGGCCCTCCTCCCGGCCTCCATGCTTGGCTCCTCTGGAGACAAGCATGGTGAGGCAGGGGCCTCCTATCTCGGGGCTCCTCCTCACCCCAGAAGCCACGGAGGGCTTCACCTACACCCCCCATCCCACCCTGGGGCAAGCGCGTGCGATCCCCTCCTTACCTTCAGGCAGCCAGGCCAGTTCTGGTTGCTGGGCCCAGCGCGCTTTGCGCATGGGTGCAGCGCCCCTCCCTATTGGCCAGGGCCACACGCATGTGCAGAGGGCCTCTTAACACCCATTAGAGACCCATTGCGCGAGAGCCAATGCGGACGCATGGATCTCTGATGGGTGTTGTGGTGTGGACGTGGTTTTTAAAATCCGTCCTTAATGGGTCCTTAATGGGTATTTAGTGTCCAATGCGGAAGCACCCTCTGCCTTTATATCTGCCCGAAGAGTGCACTTCTGGTGCAGGTGGGCACGCTTGGAGGCTGCAACAACCTACTCCACGTGCGTATGCTCTTCACCAGAAGTCCACAAGTTGTACACTAGAAGCCATAGTGCGAATAGGCCTCTGATCTCACTGAGAAGTAAGTTCAAAAAGACTCTCAGACACTGATGCTTTTCACAAGCTGATTGACACAGAATTTTATGGTTCTCCTGTGAACATTTATTAAAAATTGAAATTACAATGGTTGCTTTCTGGTCCTCCGTTACAGAAAGTGATCTTAATGACTGTTACTTTTATTTGCTTCAGTTCACCAGGCCCCTTCCCTGAGAAAAGGACTTAGGCCTAGGAATGTGTCCTGAATTCTCTGATTCAGTTTTTTTCTCTCCCTTTAAGTCCACATCTGGCATCTTCGTTGTTTCAGGAACCTTGGCCTCCCTCAAGGATCTTCTCTTTCTAATATTGTTAATTTTTTTTCTTTTTACTGATATTTGAAAGTTCTGACAACGTGATCCTTGGCTTGTCTTTTTGGTAGTTATACTCTTTGCATTTCTTTTGCCAAAGTTTATGTTCTGTTCTGTTTTATTCATTAAAGCAGCCCTTCTACTTGCTGAACAAGGTCCTGTTCTATTAAATTCCTTGACACTACGTGCTGGCCTGTTCTTGTCTGTCGGGATTCTGTTTTTAATAATTAACTAGCCTTTCTTGAGTTAGCTTTGCCTTCCCATCTTTCCCTTTCACTACCTTTCCTAATTTTGAAAAGTCCTCCTTTTTAAGAACTTTGAAAAATTATAAGATCAGTTGGTAATCACAGAGTACTATAATGATGATGGCGGGATCTGTACAGTGGTGGCTCCTGTGGTTTCTTGGGCTGTAGCACTTGCTCTGGCTGTAAAAGCAGGAAGCATGCTGTTTGCATGCTTCTCTCCTACCCACAGTAGCACAGATGTTATAGCCAGGGAGTGGCAGTCATGTTCTGTCTCTTCTAAACAGGGCTGTACTTTTGGTGCCTCTGGAAGAGCTTCCAGGCATGGTGTGATGGTGGTGGGGCTCAGGGGAAAGTGCTATCTCCTGCTCTGCAGGGGAAATGCCAAGGGCAGTGCTTTGTACCCCTTAGGCCCCTTCTAGACTAGCGGATAAAAATCCACAGCCGGACCCCTTTATCCACTGAAACCGTGGATAATTGCAAACAGGTCTTCCAGTTCTAGAGGCTTTTCTGGCCTCTAGAAGGCCTATTTTGTTCTCCAGAGAGTGTTGGAATAGGTGTGTGATGCCTGCCCCTGCCCCTAACTCTTACAGTTTTTGGTGGGCTCCGGTCGTGTCACGTTCCTATTCCAACACTCTGTGGAATGTCTGAAATAGGCCTTCCAGTTCTGGCTGCTATTGCCTTATGGCGCTTGTGGGGGTGGGTAGGGCTGATCTGGTAACTGTGGTTAACTGAAACTGTGGTTACCGAATCAGTGGATACGAGAGTCTGACTGTATATAAAAATTCGCAACTTACGTGACTGTAAAGCGACGACTCGTCCCCACTCCAAACAGGTCCACAGCTACCTCCTTGGCAGCTGCCAGACTTCCGTGGCACGCAAAGTGAGGCGTGCGTCACATGGGATGGGGCAGCCAAGGGGAGCTGGCACAGCTCTCGTTGGCTGTTTCTTGCCATCCTGTTAGGATGGTGGGAAACTTCAAATTTACCTGATACTGTGGAGTGAGTGTTGATCCTTCCGCGACAGGTAAATCTGCAGTAGTGGCGGCATAATGCGCTGCTGCTACAAAGTATCGGGCATTAGATGGGATGCCCACATACTGACTGCGCATCAGAATGCACAGTATCACCCAGTATGGACCCACCCTTAATGGCAGGATATTTGCTCAATGGACGTGGGGACATGTATATCCATGGCACCATTTTAGTTCTGTGGATCCTCCTTTAGGCAGAAATCTGTGATCCTTCAGTCATACAAGTTGCTGTGTATATACCTAAGTACATTCTCCTCTTTTGTCTAACACATTTGCTGCATTTGGACATGTTTTTCATACTCAGTGGACTTTAGGAAGCCCCCCAAATGATTTAATAGTTTAGCGCAGGGATAGCAACCTCTTAATTTAAGGAGGTTATTCCCAGTAACTTATTTGTGTTTCTATCTCTCTTCCCCTTTGTGTCCCAGACAGCTGACATGTGGTCAGCCTCCCTGATTGCAACTCATATGATTAATAAAATGCGTGTGATTGTTTCAAAACCATGTGGCTGAATTGCCAGTGGGTGTGGGTACAGTGGGGGATTTTTGCCAATGTTCCGCTGTCGAAGGGACCCCAATGTATTCTGTCAGTTGTTAGCTTAGGCAACAAGAAAGCCTTTCCTTCTGGGGTGGGCAACAAGAGCAACGGAGTGCTTCCCAAACACTTAACCAGCAAAGAATGTTTGAACAAAGATTTCAAACCGTTTTTTTTTCTTTGCCAACCATAAATATGAGTCAGTAGCATAGGAATTTTGAAGCAAGGGGGAGAATTTGAAGTATAAACAATAGAAAAAAGGTGTGAGAGACTGCCAGTTTGCTTTCTTGCTCCCAATTTGCCTTCTTGCTGCCAGTTTTAGGGAGCTGGACTCTTATCGGGGAATACCGGGTTTGATTCCGCACTCCTCCCTGAAGAAGAAAAAGACTTGGCTTTTCTACTCCACTTTTCTCACCCATTTAAGGGGACTCAAAGCGGCTGACAAAGCTTCTGTTCTTCTCCCCACAACAGACACCCTGTGAGGTAGGTGGGGCTGTGAGAGCTCAGAAGAGAGCTGTGACTAGCCCAAGGTCACCCAGCTGGTTTTGTGGGGAAGGGTGGAATCAAACACGGTATTCCCAGATAACAGTCTGGCTCCCTAACCACTAGATCAAACTGGCCCACACTGGGTAACCTGGGGATACTGGGTTTGATTCCACACTCCTCTGTGAAGCCAGCTGGGTGACCTTGGGCTAGTCACAGCTCTCTTCTGAGCTCTCACAACCCCACCTACCTCACAGGGTGTCTGGTGTGGGGAGAATAGAAAGCTTTGAGTCCCCTTAAATGGGTGAGAAAAGTGAGGTAGAAAAGCATCCCCCTCCTCCTTGTGCCCTGTTAATAGTATACAAATTTCAAGTCTTGTATACATTTCTATCTTCTTACTTCTTGCTGTTGTATATACCTTTCCTCTCTTTTTTCTTAGAAATAAAACTATGAATGTCTCTGACCATACCTTCCTTAGCATTTAAAGGCTGTCTGAAGTGGGGGGGGGGGAATCTTTCTTGAGTGGGAAAATGAGACCATATTCTAATCACGGGGCTAATGAAGTGTGGCTCATTTGAAGTTTCATTCATACCATTGTTTCTAGTCCTTCCATCTTGTGTAAGTGAGAATAGGGACGATCCCTCTGGTCTGTGACAGCCCTTCAGACACTTGGAGTAACTGGAATATTCTGGGGTTCCACATTCTGGAGTCAAAAGACTTAGCGATATGTCTGTTTTTTCTTTCTATCCTCTCTGGCCGCTGACACTTTTTGCAGAAGCAAGTCTGCCTTGGCATTGTGGTGCTTTATTTTTGCAGCATATAGCGCAAGGAAGCCGGGACTTGGGCTGGTTTGGCCAAATCAGACATAGAAGGCAGAAGGCTGGCAAGCCAGCCTGGCGAGGGGCTCCAGCTTTGTCTCAGCCGATTATGGGCTCACCGTCCTTTCTCTTGGCTTTTGTTCTTCCTCGCTGCACAAGAAAAATGTCGTTCTCTCTCTGCCCCCCCCCCCCGCCTCTCAGTATTAATAGGTACAGCATAGGGAAGGCAAAGTGGAGGAGGGATGCTCTCCAGATCACATGACATCAGGGCGGGTGGGTGAGGCCCTCTGGGAAGCTCTTGAGGCTGTGGAATGTGCATTTCAAGTGCAGGGAAGAGATTGCAGTTAAGACTGAAACTGCCAGAATCCTCTTGGGCAAACAGAATTGTTTCTTGAGAGAAGATTGAGTCGACCTTGCTAATTTGGCTTCTTCCAAGAGAGGCTGCTGGTTTTTGACATGCCTCACACTTGATCTTTAGGAAGGAGATCTGGGGTTATGATAGATTAGTCTCCTGGAGTCAGATTCTTAAGTATATTTTTGCAGCTTATGAGTTAACTGCATAACTGACCAATATAGGGTAAAATAAATGACAGCTGTACTGGAGGACTCAATAAACTGACTTGCCCGTTCATGAAGCTCCAAACTGAAACCCAATCTTTAGGTTCTGATGAATTCCTATGGAAGACAGAAATAATGCTTCGCTTTTTTAAAAAATTGCACTGTGATCACTTTGAATCATAAATGTTGGTTTTGATTTGCCAGCAGGGGCCTTTAATTAGCTAAGATAATTAGCCAGTTTACATGACCACATTCTACTGGATTGTTTTGTACTTTTGTACCTGTGCATTGTTACAATGATATGTGGCAGAGGTAGATTCAGTGCAGAAGCAGCTTTGTGGCTTAGGGACAGAATGTTTGTTTTGTACGCAAAAGGTCTGTGGAAGATGGCAGTGGCAAGCTACACCGGCTGCAAAGAAAACTAAATCGTCCTGCCCCAGTAGTCACCAGGAGCTGAGTTTGAGAGCCCCAGAACCTTACCTGTTATTATGCCAGGAGTGGGCTGGGAATATTCATCTCAGTTTTGATTCATTCCTTTCCTTTGCAATTACATTTCAGTAGCCTTAATAGTACTAGCATTAGTGAGTTTGGAGTTTACCTAGGATTTGAAACCACGCAGAGAGCCTAGCTGTACACAGACCTTTGTCTCTTCTTTAGCTCTGCATTCTCCTCCACATTAGGAAGGCACACACAGGTAAAAATATACATCCAGTTTATTTTGGCAGTCTAGACTGGGCTGTGTTGTGTCCACCCTGTGTCCAGTGCAAATGCAGGATGCTAGTGGGGTACATGGTCTCTCCGGTGCTTTGCCAGAGTGTGGAAAGAGCAGCTTGGAGGGAGTCTGGGCTTTCTTACAAGAAGTGCAGAAAAGCACAGAGTTTTAACAGATCTGTAATGTATGAAAAGGGCCCTTTGTTTAAACCACTTCTTGGTGTGAATACACGTTGGTTGTTATAGTGTCTCTAGCTGTATGAAGAGATTAGAAGTTATCTGTCTGTTTTCTCAGGGCCTTTGCACGCTTTGTGAAAAGGGGAAGTCCAGGGATGCTCCAAGGCAGAGCATTCATACCTTACAAGAGACACTTCCATCTCAGAACTTTCTCCATGCGTGCCAGAGTGTCCCCTGCCTGGGATAGCAGTGGTGTGTGAAAACATGCTCCACAGATCTACTAACTGCCAGTTAGGAAAGACTGGCATGGACCATTTGCACTTCTGCGTGACTGCACACTTCATTGCCTGGTCATTGCATCACCAGTACTGTGCATGTCCATTGCTGCAGCGAGGCAATAGACTCTAGTATAGAGGTGATTGCACTTACCCATCACCTGGTGAAGCATTGGGTAAGTTTCGGATGAATCAAGCGTTCCCGACGTGTGGACACCCAATCCACCCCCCATTTGCACTTCTCTGGGATGATTTCTCAGGTAAGGGAAGGTGCAAATTTGCTCTCATTGCAAGGTTTTTCTCTCCTGCTGCTGCTTTTTCATCTAATCTGTTTCTTTGTTTCTCTGCTAACGAAGTGGGAGATTAGAATACTTCACCTCATGCCCTTTTAAAATACAACAGAATGGCTTTCTTTCAATTTGGGCTGTTTTTTCTTTTTCTCCAGTCCCTCTCTTGTTCATTACTTGGACCATAAAACTTGGTGCAACTGAGATGCTGTGATGTTCGATAAAGCTGAAGCCCAAGGCCTCCATAAATCTGTGGCGGCTGACACCTCTGCCCTATTATCTTTACAACACATGGGTTTTCAGTGAAGATAAGGTTACAGGTTCCAGCATGCAGGTGTCGTACTAGTGAGCCAAGGTGGCACGTTATTTAATGCTATTCTGAGGTAATGCAAAATTCTTTACATTATGGGGGCTTGCTGTGTCGACTTGATTTATATGCTGTGTATTGTGGGATACCTTTCATTTGTACTTTGTTATAAGCAGATGACATACTTTGATTCCTTTATTTCTTCCCTAGTATTTCTAGTTCTCATTAAAGTAAAATTGTATTCTAACCTGTTCCTTTGTGTGTTTTCAGATGGTGTTGTGTTTTGGGCACAGTTAACAAGTTATCTTTACTTCCCAATGTGATCTCTGATGAGTGATCAGATTGCTTGGTTGTCAGCTATCCTGTGAACAGAACCATATTGAAGGGGATGGGGGTGATTCTTTGCTGTTGTTTTGTTTTTCCTTGGCAACACTCTCACAGGTTGTCTTCTTATCTTTCAGTGGTAGAACATATACTTGGATTTTAGTAACAGTCGCGTTAAATAGTAGAAACACTGAGCAAATAGCAATTAGAGTTTAAAAAGGGGAAATTCCAGGTGAAAAAGACTTTTAAAAAGGGGAGGAAGTCTTCTGAATGTCCTTTGTCCTCCCCTGCCCCCCCCCAAAAAACCTTTCATATTCTTAGTATAGCTCCATTGTTTTTTAGGTTCCTGTAATTTTGATTAAAGTCTATTCTCAGAAAGTTCTCATCATCTTGGAACACTCATGGTCCTCTACAACTCTGGCCAGCCCACAGGTGGACATCTCATACTCGTCTGGACCTTCTGGCATTGGAGCACTACAAGTCTTTCCAGAATGCCAATATACAGGGGCATGTGGATCCTCTTCCTGGATGGTCTCCAGTGTGGTCATGCATGAAAATATACCTTACTGAATGTAAATAATTTTGGCCACGTTAGACAACCTTGAACTGAAGGAGAGAGTGGATGTAAGCTGTGAGCTGTTTGGGGCTGCTGGTGGGCCATGGGCTTTGTTTTCAATGACCCTGTTGCACCTTCTTTGTAGTCCTCACAGTAGTGTTGTAAATGTATTAACTAGGAGACCTTAAAGTTCTGTTGGACTATATAGATGAAGTTGAGTGTAATCCTGGCAAAGGAATGCTTTGAATGTAATAGCATCAGAAAACATGTGCACTTAGTAGTTTTTCCCGCCTTTTGGAAACTGCTGCTCTTTGTGGGTTTAAATTAAAATGTGTCAGGACAGTGCTGGGTGGAGCTGACAGTAACTGTGATCCAGAACACCTAAAGAAGGGTAGGTTGGCCCAGGATGGGCTAGCTTACAAAGTTAAAATTTCCTTTAAAAAAATATTGCTATCACTAGGTTCGCTACCGGGCCCAATTCAAGGTGTTAATTCTGACCTATAAGGCCCT
>MTQE01001141.1:29564844-29586349 GCA_014337955.1 Aspidoscelis marmoratus | reverse complement strand
CATCTTCAGGTCTGACTGCTCATACCTTTTCATTTCTATCTGTTTTATTGGTGGATTTTCAACCTCCCCTTTGGACTAACCGATGTCTGGATGCAGCAACAGTGGACCTAAGAATTCACTTGCTGTATTTTAGTAGGAAGACCATCAGATGCAACCTGAGCTTGGAAGAAGTCACAAACATTGATCATGGATGAAAACAATAGAATAAATAGAGAAAAGGTAGACTTTGAGTTGCTGAGATCTTCAAGCAGAGGCTAGATGGCCATCTGTTCTCTCCTTTAGATTAGTATTTGATAACTGTGGTAGATATTAATCTAAAGGAGAACTGTAATTATTCAGTGAAGGGGGCATGGCAGAACAGATGGCCGTCTATTTGGCAACTATGATAGAGGGAGTGGTTATGGTTCAGTGGTAGAGCAAACTGTCTGTAAAACAGAGGGTTGCCAGTTTAATCCCCTGCTTCTCTATGTAGGCAGTGGCGAACATAGAGGTGCCCATACATTTTGTCAGTAGGTGGACACAATTCAGTGGTAGCCAACAACAGAGGCCTATTTGCACTTGGCTTTATTCTGGAATATATCCTGGAATAGGGACTTGCTGTCCATATGCTAGTGCAGGCTTCAGTAGGCCCAAAGTGAGGTCTGCCAGAGTCTGCATTAGCATGTGGACCACAGATCCCTATCCTGAGATACACTCCAGAAAAAGGTCAAGTGCGAATAGGCCTCAGTAGAGGAGTTAGTATTTTCCAGGTGGGCAGATCATATGAATTCCTGATCAAGTGCTGTTATTATGAATATTCTAAGGAAGAGGAAACCTTAGAATTGCACGTTCTTCCTCTCAGTCCGTTCAGCGATGTAGGGGGAGTGGTTATTTTTCTGAGCAGTCTTGAAGGGCACATGTAGGAAGCTTGTGGCTCATTACACCAGTGTTATAATGGCGTTCCTATACTGAATAAGATAAACCCCTTGTCAGAAAACTCTGTTACAGTAGGGGAGGCTCCTGTGTAAACAGTTGTTCCTATTTTCTCTGGTACTCTTGAGGGAAGGTGTCATTGTCTCAATGTCCAATGTACACTTAAAAAGCTTGCAATGTTAGTTAGGTAGAGTTCTTGTGAAGGAAAGAGGAAGTATGAAGGAAGGAAAGGTTCACTTTGCAGTTAAATGTCAGCAAGTCAAGGGACTTAGGAAAAAGTGTCTATAGATCCTTTGGCCTGAGAGAGTTCATCAGACAGAAGAACGCCATTGAATATGTTCAGCTGCAGGAGCAGGCAGGATATAACGGAACTGTTAAAAATAGTGTGGCTAAAAGACTAGGGATGTGCACAATTCCCCCCCCCCCCAGTTCGCTTCGCTTCAAAGCGAATGGGACAGAACTTTGCATCTGTATGAATAGAACCACTTTCATTATGCTAGACTTGGAATTTGTTTTGGATCCCTTCCACCACTGTTCACACCTCTGAATTTGCTCTGAATCCACTCTGGGGCTTTAAATGAAGGCGCAAATGCTTTCACTTCACATACAAAGGTCAGCCTTCGAATGTAGCCAGTATTCAATTTGAAGGTAAAGTTTTGAACCTTCACAATTCGTACAAATTGAGAAGGTGGTAAAGTAAGTATTTTTCACCCATCTCAATAAAAGACGGGTCTTTTTGTTGTTGCTGTTGTTGACATGATAAACAGAACAATACCTTGTGCTTTTTCAGATGTGGAACTTGGAGTCAGGGGCTATTTTTGCGTGGCGTGGCTATCCCATTATTCATTGGTCTCAGGTTTTGAACACCTCAGTGGGATCCTAAGCTGTCCCCCACAAACCTCCTGTGGGTAGGCAGACATGAGTACTGGTAATTAAAGGAGAGAGAATTGAGGGAATTTTGACGAGTATAGCTTGAATGCAGGCATATCCTAGAGAGCTTTGCTTTTTTAATGACTTTTAAGGGTGCAGAAGCTCCATCCTCTGTTTTGCATATGACAGCCCTGCGTTCTTTAAGTGGATCTGCACTGCTGACGCTGTGCAACTGTTGACTTCCCTTGTTTCTTGCTTTGTTCTTCCACCCCCACATAAGAGTGTTATATATAACACTCCTTAACCTCAAAGCTCACCTTTGCCATGGTATCAGTTAGCCAATCTAGGCTGATAAATTGTGGTTCATTTTCAGAGGTTGAGATCCATTCAGTGACTCCAGCAGTTGATGTTTGCAGTGGGAATACAGTTATGAATTTCTGTTTGTGAAAGAAACAGCAAGGGCAGTTTCAACCTGGCACCTGCTCAGCTGGAGAGAGTTGTGTGGGCTGGTTAAAACTGCACTTACTCTCTGGAATGCGAGCCAAGACCTTCTTGAATTACTAGCCTGTGCGCCAGAAAGGAGTTAACAGGAATGCTGCTCTCCGGATATTGCTGAAAGGCTGCACTTTGGTTTTCCCTCTGCTGTTTGCTGGTCGCCACTACGACCATAAACTTCCTGCTCTGATAATGGGAAATTGTGCTCTCAATTGTCCAAGGTTGGAGGAAGAACAAATGCCTGAATATTCAGCATATGTGTGCTATAGATGACCCAATTGTTCTTCCTCTTCTGCCAGTCCTAAGGTATTCCCGCTTCCCTTTTACCCTTGCACTGGAACTTGGAGTCTCTGTACAGTGGTACCTTGACATACGAGTTTAATTCGTTCCGTAACCTTGCTCTTATGTCAAATCGCTCGTATCTCAAAGCAATTTTCCCATTAATCCATTCCAGCTCCCAAAACACCACCTCAGTTGTTTTTATTATGTACTGTACTGTATTTACATACTCGTATCTCAAATCTTGCTTTCATCTCAAAGCAAAATATCACTCGCTCGGCGGCTTGTATCTCAAAACACTTGTATGTCAGGGCACTTGTATGTCGAGGTACCACTGTATTCCTAATGGTGGATCAAGCTCATTGTGATGAGCCTGAAAAGAATGGTCATTTGACGTAAGTGGAACCAGGGTCACAGAAGCCTTTCCCCACCTGCATACTAGAACATTGTCTTTCTTCTCTGAATTAGAGAGCAGTTCAGCATAAAGGGCCACACTTATTTAGGATTGTTTGTACCTTTGCAGTGAAACGAGGGAGTATCTGTCTAGCCTTTTATCCTGTAGAAGCAAGGGAGTTGCCCTTGGAGCCCATCAGTTTAGGAAGCATGCTGTAGTTCAAAGCGTAGGCATGAAGTGTGGAGTAAGGTTCCCCTCTGTCCTGAAAATTTACAGGAGTTTCTTTCTTACTTACTTTTTTAATGTTGCTTGGGGACTGTAGCCTTCTGGATGCTAGTTCAAGTTAATTTTTTAGTGGCTGTTTCCAGCCTGTTTTATGCCTAGTTTGGCACAACCTTGAGCAAGGGTGCCAGGCACACTATCAGTTTGCTGTGTTTGGTTGAGATGTTGCCATATAATCCTAGAAAAGTCAAGTGGTTGCCTGGAGTTATGTTTTCTGCTTTTGCCACTCCCTGAGGGAAATCCCACAGGTGCTTGCCGACGGATATCCCTGGATGCTGGCTTAACTGCTTTGCCTTTACAGCTTCATGTCTGAGGACATTACCGTATATAAAAAACATTATTAGTCAAACACTTAAATAGCACTTCCAAATGCAAAGTGTTTGTAAGTTTAGATGGCTATAATTTTGCTAATTCTGTTAAACATTGTCTAATGTCAGAAGCATTGCACGAAGTGCAGTGCTTTTGACTTGCTAAAATGGCTTATAAACTGAGGCTGAACTAAATGTGCCAGTAAATGCCTGACTGCCTTTAAAAACACCCTGTGTTACATCTGGTGCAACATGCCTTTTATAGTGACATCAGAACATCTCACCTTTGTATTCTGTATCTTTGGTTCTTGGCAGCAAGAGAGGTGCGTGGAGAAGCAAAATGTTGTGATGACCTGTGTTCAACAAGACGCTGGACTTGTGAATGCTGTTTTTTACAGCGGATGTAAAATGCACCATCCTGTCAGAGGTGGCTGTATGTGCATCATGCTTCATATATATATAGAGGGAGGGGCTCCATGAATGGAACCAGTGGAAGCTCATGGTTTGGACTACCAAGTGGGAATGGCAGAGCAGTCAACGCGATTGAAAACTGTAACTCAGTAGTTTGTTGTATACTGAATTGCAGCGTGGGTGGGTGAAAGCAAGAATTTTGATTGTGTAGCTTTTCCTATTACACATTCTTGATCCACTGGATATAACAGAGGATTCTGACAAAAAAGAAGAGCATCCATTTCTCCATTGCAAAAATGATCTTGGAGTTGAGAGGAAACTATTACTTCAGTTGTGAAACAGTGAAGAACTGGGCACTCCATCCCTTCCTGTTTGTGGCCAGATATTTCGACTTCTGAGCTGATGTTGCTCTGACTGATCGATAGATTAAAAGATTTGTATTCCTGTCCCTTGGTACTTCTGAGGATTCTATATTATTTTATTGTGAATACAGAAACTTGAGAAGATGGAGGGAGACAATTGTTACTAAAACACACACACACACACACACACACACACACACACAGAGAGAGAGAGAGAGAGAGAGAGAGAGAGGTGAAAGATCCCCTGGAAAGCTCCTATGGCTATAGAAGAGCAGAAAGGCCTCCTTTCTTGTGCACAGTTATGAATAAGAATAAAGCATTGAAAACACTTCCTTATGAATACCCCAAATTCACAAGTTATGAAGGCTTTTCTATATGCTGCAAAGCTAAAAACAATGCTTAAAACAGTGAGATGAACAAAGTAAAGCAAATTGTCCTGTCTTTACCAAGGAAAGCCCCTGGTCAAAATAAAGATTCTCAACAGATACCTAAAGGGATATACTTGTAGGTACCACATGAGTATCAGAAGGGAATGCATTCCAGGGGATAGGCAACACCACATAGAAGATGTCTTATTATTTGATTTTTTTTATTATTATCGTAACCCGCCCTGGGACCATTTGGTGAAGAGCGGGATATAAACAAACAAAAAAATACGATGGTAATTAGGGGTACCCGTGGCAGCACCATACAGATGATCCTAATATTACCTGTGTAGGTAAGCTGATCCCAAGTTCTTCTGAGCATGTTATACCGAAGCCCAGACCCTTAAACCTTTCCCTCTAACTGGCAGTATTGTATGTGCTTAAGTACAGGTGTAGTGTCTTCATGAGCAAGTACCTCACTCAGCAACATGGCTACTCCACTTTGTCCCAGCTGCAGTTTCTGGAGCAGGTAGAAGGGGAGCCTAGGCTATCCCTATTTTGGAAGGTTTGAGGTTTGAATGTCAGCTAGAACTGATAATGGAGGCATGGAGATAACTTCGGCTTCCACTAATAATGATTACTCAAGGAGAACCCCCACACTCGGTGTCTGTTCCTTTTGAAGGAGGACAGCCTCTTTTGGTACGGGCAAATTTCTATTCCCCAAGCCTGAGAAGTTTTTACCTAAGAGTTTGTGTCTTGTAAAGATTCAGTCTCAGTTTATCAATCCTACCCCGGCATTTGTTCAGGATACTTGCAACTGCTCCTGATTTTGATATTATGGGGAAAAATAAGACAGAGGATCACAGAAACCTCTGGTGAATACTGCCAGTAATATAACACAGGTCTTAAATAACAATTGGGACATGCAAGTGCCCTGTGGAATGAATGCCATAGCCTAGTTGACAGAACATGGAAGCATCATCACCCAACACTGTTAGCTGAAATGATCCCTGTAGGTAGGAGCCCATCCACTGTAGTACAGTACTTCCCACTCTTAACTTGCAAAGACAACAAGGAGGATGCCAAAGCTGCTTAAAGATAAGAACATAAGAGGAGCCCTGCTGGTTCAGGCAACAGCCCATCTAGTCCACCACCCCGTTGCACACAGTGGCCCACCAATTGCCCATGGGCATCTCAAGCAGAAATCAAAGATCAAGCAGGTCAAAGATCAAGCAGGTCTCTGCCTCACAGGAGGTCATTCATGAAGATGATGAGACTAAGTCTGTTCTAAAGCCAAGTGTGCATCTGTACTGAAATGGATCAAGATCATCTTTGTCCCTCCCTCTCCACGGATGTGCCTGTAGCTGTATAGTCACCACTTTCTCTTACAGTCTTCCCCCCTCCCAAATATTTATGATTGGGCCATAGTTGGGAGTATATTTCTGGGTCCAGCTGGTGGCTCTTGAGCCAGTGAGCCAATTTGACCTTGTGGTTAGGGTGCTGTCCTCTTATCTGGGAATACTGGGTTTGATTCCACACTCCTTCATGAAGCCAGCTGGGTGACCTTGGGCTAGTTACAGCTCTCTTCTGAGCTCTCACAGCCCCACCTACCTCTCAGGGAAGAACAGCAAGCTTTGTCAGCCACTTTGAGTCCCCTTGAATGGATGAGAAAAGCAGGGTATAAAGGCCAACCTCCTCCTCCTCCTCCTCCTTTGGTTCTAAGATAGATGGGAGAAGGGCTCTCAGAGATAATCTAGGAAGCCAGTCAGTGGGTGCACTGACCTCCTGCACGCTAGGTGTGCCTTTGTTTGCATGAGTTTTCCAGCATGGTAACAATGAAGGGAGAAGTTATACAAGGAAAAAGGAAAACGAGCACAGGAAGCAGGGTGGTTATGTTTATCAGTCTCAGGTATTGCATAAATTTGTCCTTCATGAATTCCTTGAAGATAACTGCTGCCCTGGAAACCTAACAGATTCCTTCCTGTTTTGTAGAACACCACACTGTATGTGTGTTGAGTGGAATGCTGGGAGTAGAAAAGCAGGCTAAATTGCTGCTTGTCTCTGGAGAGCTTTGGGAAAATCACAGTCTTGTGGTTCAGGCTCCCTCACTGGATTGTTGAGAAAATAAATGCTATCCTGAGATTCTTGGATAAAGTGATTTTTTTTGGTGCAATATTATAAAATTGAGAAACAGATACTATGTGTGGTGATACAGGATGCACCACATCTCTGTTGTGTTCTTTAATGCTGCCATGTTTGAGCCGAATGCCCTTCAGGGATTTGTTTGACTCTTTTTGATACATGGTAAAGATGTAAAGAAGGAAGGAGCTTTGCTATTAGAGCTGGTGCAGCAGGCATTTGTCACACTAGACAGGAGAGGGATGTGCCTCTCTTCTGGCTGTTTCACAGTGACAGATGATTCTGATCATCCTTGGCATGGATGTCCATAAATCTTTGGCTGTTGGTAAATCAGCTCCGCCTCTTGTAGTGGCAATCCTTCCCTGTAGCAATCTGGGTAAATTAAAAGAGCAGGAAGGTTGTGCAGTGGACAGAGTTCCACAGCAAATCTCTTTGGTAAGTGAAAGGTTGTAGCATCTGGTTTGCATGCCTGAAAATCTCAAGTTCAGTCCCAAGTATCTCCCCAGAAGAAAGCGAAGTCAAACCACTTCTATATTACTGCTAAGAAAACTGCTTAGTCATCAGAAGACAAGGTTGACTAAAGAGTGACTTTGCCTTTAACAAAATCATCCATCATCATTAAAAACATTTCTCTACTGCTTCCTATTAAATAATTCTGAAGGGGTTTACAAAAGAAGATATTTAAAACAAGGGTAAAAACAGCTAAAAGTATACAGTTAATTAAAAGCATATTAAACACTGGTAGGTCAGGAAAATGGCCATTTATGCCTTGGTTGAGAAATCTGTCTTCAGTATGTCCCAGAAACCTCTTCATTTTACAGATACCGGAGGGTAGGACATTCCTCAAGGTAGTTGCTAGCACAGAAAAGGCCTGGCTGTGAGTCATAATGGCACGGCATTATATACTTTGGGGATCCTGCAGCAGGATTTCTAGATGATCCCAAGACTTTCTTGTTTATAAGTATACTCTGGACCCACATCTGGTCAGGTAGCTTATTGGCAACCAGTGCAGTTGCTTAAACACAGCAACAACCTGCCTGCCATGTTCTGCACAAGTTGTAGCTTCCAAAGCAAGTTTGGTGGTGACACCATCTAGAGCACTATATTGTAGTATAAACATGAGGTTATGGTGGCACGGATGACAGTGGCTTGGCTTTCCCTGCCTGGATAAAAGCTAGTGTACTAGCCGAAACATGATAAAGCACTCCTGGCCACAGAGGTCACCTATAGCCTCCATAGAGATGACTTCAAGGGCACCTCCAGACTATCTAGCCATTCCTTCTGAGGGAGTACAACCCCAGTGAAAATAGAGAAGTCTCCATTTCCTGAACCTGGGTACTTTCTACTCACAGAGTCTGTTTTGTTAAGAGTCAACTTCAGTTTATTCAAGCCATCCACAGTTTGTCCTGACTGAGATATTACAGAACAATGGAGCTGGGGGCCTATTTGCACTTGGCTTTATTCTGGAATATATCCCAGAATAGCAGCCTGCTGTCTACATGCTAGTGCAGGCTACAGTGGGCCCCAAGTAAGGCCTGCCAGAGTCTGCATTGGCATGTAAACCACAGACCCCTATCCTAGATACACTCTAGAAAAAGGCCAAGTGTGAACAGACCCTGGATGTCATTAGTGCTCTGGGGACATCTAGCCCCCAAATAGCTGCTAACTGGCCTCAGCAGCTTCATAGAGATGCTAAATAGCATTGGCGACAAAATTCCACCGCCTAGCAGGCAGAATACAGAAAAACAGACACCTAACTCTACTGTCTTAGGTCTTCCACACAGGTAGGGATAGAATGATTGTTCACAATGACCACGAGGGCTGTTGAGAGATTGAGGAGGATCAACAGAATTTTACTCCCTGTGTTTTAGGCTTATGCCAAATCTCAGTTGACATGATCAAGCCATGCAGGGAGGCTAAGGACCATAGTGTGCTTCATGCAAGAACTCCAACCTTCTAGGACACTTAATGTGCTGGTGAGGCCCATGGAAACTGAGCAGGGAACTGAAATACTGCCTTTGTGGGCAGAGCTGGGCCATGCTTGCGTATGAGTTAGTGTGCAGGTGTGTGGAGGCTTTACACTTGTGTGATGATGTGGTGTGCAAGCAGGACATGTTTCCACTCCTGAAGGTGGCATTTATGGCAGCTTTCACATGGGTGGTGGTGCAAGTGCCATCTGTGTACTATTTGACTCTAGGCACCCCAGAAAAGCTGAACTTAGGTGGGGCATCCAGGAGTCCTTTGCCACTCTTTGTGGTTTGATTGGCACAAGCCTGTTCTGTCTTTCTCGCGCAGAAGTCTGCCGTTGGTGGTGTCCAGAACTGATTTTGTCCCAAAGCTAGACCTGAACAAGCTTAACACAGGGCTAAATAAACATTTTCATCCAAGAATGCCTATTGCAGGGTTTTAGTTATAACACACTCAGTTCAGGGAGGGCTTTTGGGGATGAGTGGCAGCACCACCATAGAGTGATGCATGCACTGCACCCTGGACATACTCTATCATATTCTTATGACTAGCTTAAGCAGCCAAGATGGACAAGAGTTGAGGAGGCATGTTGTAGGCCAAACAGCTGCATGTAACTTGTCCATGTCATCAGTCCTCAGAAACTAAATGATTCCATAATTTCGGTAGATAGTATATCAAAAGCAGCATTCAGTGGTCTTTGTGCACTTGGTTTCCTAGTGGATGGAGTACTATGCCCGGTATAGACTGGGTACAGGAGGAGCATTCGTATTGGCCAGGGAGGGAAGTGTACTCCAAGCGTTCTTTGCTGGCCAGAATGCATATGGTCCTCCTGTACCTAGTGTGTACCAGCCCACACTGCCAGAAATATCGTCCCCTGGCTGGCACTGTTGGCCACCACTGCCTCCACCTATGTCATACGCTTGCTGACACTTTGGCTGCTGGTAGATGGCCAATCGATCCACCAAGGGGAGGGTTCGATTCCACCAGGCTGGGTGCCTTCCCACTCCTAGACCGTGTCCCTCTACTGCCTTCTCACTGTGCCATCACCCAGGGGGGTTGCCTGGATGCTCCCTGCCATCCTCCCTCTGCGATCCCTGGGGTGTTTCCTCCCTCTTCTCAATGATATCCTGCCATATTGCTGAGAGGAGGGACAAAATACCCTACGGATCGCAGAGGGGGCAGAGGGAGGATGGCAGGGGGCGGGCAGTTCCCTGCATGGGCAAGTCATCAGGGGGCTTGATCCAGGGTTGGGAAGACAAAATTGCAGGGCACTTCCTCTCCTCTCTCAGGGTTTCTTCCTGAGGACCAGTCCCCAGCATCGAACAAGGTGAGTATCTGATCCAGGGGGGAGGGAGAGACTGGTGTTGACTAGCGCTCAAGGGCAAGTGCTTGTCAATGTTGGGTCATTGCGCTCCTTTCCTATCCGGTGGATGGAAATGTGAAAATGCCTCTGTTTCTCTGTCTGGGTACTGACTTTCACTGAAATGGCTTCTTGTTCATTATGGTGGCTGGCAGATTGAGATGAAAGGGTATTGAGCAAGTGAGGAGGATTTGATCCGCTCTAGATCAAGGTACAATTTAGGCAAATGAAAGTACATTACTGATTTGCTGGCCATCAGACCTATAAACAAAAGGAGTGAACTTCTACTGTTTTATTACTTACATTTAGTAAAGTCTGTTTCATTCATCTTCTTTGTGCTCATAAGCCAGATAAAACCACAAGAAAACCAAATAAAAATAATCTAAACAGTAGGTGGGGTGCTGAGTATGGTGGAAATTGCTTTACCCACATCGTAGATAGTTGTGGATATAAATTCGATGTGGGATATGAAGCAAGTGAGGATGTGGGGGAGTTGTTTATCACCCAAGTATGAGGAGAGGAGTTGTATGCATGTTGTGTGTGGGTGTAGTGGGTCTCTTCAAGTGAGTGAGTCATTTAGGAGTTGTGTGTATTGTGGTATGGTGGATATGGAGTTGTTATGTTTGGTGGGTGGCATCTGTGAAGTGGGAGCTTGAGTACAGGCCTTTGTGGGGTTTAGTGAGTTTAAGGGGAATGGACTTGTAGAGCTTTTTGACTTTCTGTGTAAGAGAGGAAGAACACAGATGGAATGTGAGCCGTTCCAATTTACTTGTTAAACTTGTGTCAGAACTACAAAGTCAGGTCTCATAATTCTAACTTTCTCTCCTTAAGCTGTCACTAGCCCGCTTTACAAATTGTCACCATTTATTTCTCTCCTCATTTGTGAAGGTCTCCCTGTGTGTTTTCTCTCCTTGTCTTTATAAAAAGTAAAATCTCATTAATGACCAACTACTCAACAGATTAAAGTCCAATTAGGTAAATGGTGAAATGCAATGAATGCTCTTTCACTGCAGGGTGTGCATTTCCTGGTCGTGGGGGAAAAAGTTCTCTAAAGACTGAATGAGATGGCTTCTTTCTGCCCTTTCTCCAAATGTCTTCTGTAAGAGTAAGGCACTTGGCTGCTGTTTTTCTAGGTCAATATGAATGAAATCCCTTCTGGAATGGAGCTTAAAGTTAAAAGATATTAAGAGACTATTTTCCTTTGTGTGGAACTTTATCTTACGAAGTGGACTGATAGCCATTTGGGCAAGCTTGATCTTTTTCAGTCACAACAAAGTGAGATCAGTTCATGGTAAAACTTTTAGACCTATTACTGCCTCACAAATCATTATTATTATTTTTCAAGAGGGACGAATACTGAAGTTTGCTGTCTAATAGGAGACCATTTTGCATTCACCCTGTTGAAGTACATTTTTAATTTTACTAACTCCTGATCTAGAGTTGAACACGTAGGATTGATTCAGTACTGACCAAAATGAGTTTATTATCAGCTAATGCTGTGCCAGTGTTGATCTTTGGGTCTTTTACAGTATTACACACATTGCCCTTTGCATTTATCACTCCATCTTTAAAGGACAAATAATCTCCTCCGCTTCTGCAGATTTTCTGCCAGTTGCTGACAGCAGAAGGGGTAAGAAAGTTTGGGCTGAGGTGACATATCATTCCTCTTTTCTGTCTTCTTTGATTCCTGTAGGAAATGGGTGGTGAGAGACAGTTCAGATTTCACTGTGGTCACAGTTCTAGAGAAGAATAGATGTAGAATGAATCTCCCTTGCTCTCTTCCCTTTTCTCCAGTGTGCGTTGCATGAACATTAGGAATGACTGCATTGGAATGTGTTTAGCTGGATCCAAATTGGACGTAGTATAAGCTGAATTAGGTTATTAAAATCTCTGTGGCCTATCTAGAGGTATCTGGGGTGGAACTTTCTTACTGAGTTTTAAATTATGTTTTAAATAGTTGTTTTTATGTTGGTGTTTAGGGATGTTTTTCATGTCTTGGTTTACATTGGATTTTATTGTTTTATGCTTAAATTTGTAAGAAGGCTGTCAAACCTTATAGGGTTGGGTGTAAGAAGAAGAAGAGTTGGCTTTTCTCCCCCACTTTTCTCATTCATTTAAGGGGACTGAAAGGTTTCTATTCTTCTCCCGTGACAACAGAACACCCTGTGAGGCGGGTGGGGCTGTGAGAGCTCAGAAGAGAGCTGTGACTAGCCCAAGGTCACCCAGCTGGCTTCATGGGGGCGAGTGGAATTAAACCCGGTATTCCCAGATAAGAGTCCGGCTCCCTAACCATTAGACCAAACTGGCTCACAAGCCTAAATAAAGAAATAAAAACTTAATAGGATGAGTTCTTGAGTAGACAGGCTATTGGTTTTTATATATTGTGATGCTGATTTTCAGCCACTTTGGGTCAGTTCACTAACTGAGAATTTTCTGGAGCTGTAATTTCAGTCACCTTCATCAAAATCTACATGCACTTCACCATAAAAAGCCATAGTAGTCCATACTTTGTCAAGGAGCCCAATTTAAGGTGACACAATCTTTTTCTCTTTTTTTTTTAAAAGAAAAAAGTTACATGGCTGGTGGGGTTTTTTAAACATGCCTGTTTGAATTGCAGAGTAAAACAAGTTTGCTCATTCCATTTGTGAAAGAAAAGAAAATAGAATACTTTGCTCTTGTGTGCTGGGATCAGCAGCGAAAGAGAGAGTTGTGTGAGAAATCTTGGAATGATCCTCAAGAGCTTCTGCTATTACTTATTTTTAAAAGTTACAATAATTCTAGAAGAATGAGGAAGGACAGATAATTGTGATTGAAGGAAGAAACTTTTTAAGAACAGATGTTTGTGGCTTCTTGGTGTTGCAAGGCTTAAATTGAAAATAACTCTAGACACCAACAAAAAGTGAGAAAATATACACTGCAGTTTTTTTGTACTCAAGGTTTTTTTTTTGTGTGTGTGTATGTGAGTATGTGTTTGCTTTTATGTTTGGAGATGATGGCTCTTATCATACACCAATGAATCCCTGCTTGAATTGGTGGTGGAAGTAGTAAATGTAGATGAATATTTTCTCAAACCTCCTTGAATGGTATGCCGTTATTTTCAAGGGTACATCAAAGGGTGGTGTGAGTCTAGGGGTCATTCCTTGGGTCACAGTGCAGTTTCAAGTAAACCCTGGCCCTTAGTTCTGGGAAATTAACATTAAGATTACAGCTTCATGGTACATGGAGGTGGAAAGGTGGAAAGTCAACTAATACGTGTATATATGTTCCTGATGTAGGAGAATGCAGGTTACCAAACAAAAGTCAGTCAGTTGTGAATCCCTTAGAATTTACTGTACATGGAAAATCGCTCAAAGCCTCCTATCCCTTTATACTGTTTAGATTTGTAATTCTAACCATGCTAGGTTCCACTGAATACAGTGACAAGTATTTCCAAATAATCTTGCATAGGATTTCTCTCTGTGGCCTGTAATTAAAGTCTAGTTTTATTACGGTAGTTTGAAAAGGTAGCGCACGTAAGACTAGACATTTTCCTTGGTTATTTTCTTACAATGTTCATGGAGACATTTTATAATTATTTAATGCAGAAATCAGTTCTGTTGTTTTTCTCCATTTGAAAAGTATGAAGTTAGAAAAACAAATGTAAAGATATATCTAGATTGTGTTTTTGCTAGGTATCAGTCACTGTGACAGAATACCTGTTTTCAAGAGTAGCACTGTAGTGTAGTAGTACTCATAACAGGTTTTTAAGAATATAATATGTTATTTAAGTTATTTTAAAATCCATTCTGAGTGTTGTCCTTATTTCTATTTGGGCCATTTTCTCTGAAAAGCTTTGCGGTGTGAAGACAGAATACTTCAAAGCCCTTTCTGGTGGTACTTAATCAACAAGTGCATTAAGGGCTTCCATTTTGAACATTAATGCAAAATATGGGAGGCCCTGCACATCACTGGTACACTTCGTATGCACAGGATGGAGCACACTCCAGATCAAGAGGTCTTAGATACAGATCTCTGGTATACATTGATATTGAGGTATACCGGCATACCACCTTGGTCTTGCTCAGAACAGAGATGTGCAACATGCATGCCTCCATATTCCAGACTATTGGGGGACCCATTTTGGCAGCACACCAAAGCATGCTGTGAAATAGGTCCCTCAGGGGCTCTGGGTGAAGGCACATTTGTTCCTAGCCCTTCAGAAACCTTGGAGTCTTGCCACTTGTGAGCTTTGGTGCCAGTGTGGGACTGGTATGGATCAGTACCATTGTGCAGATGGGGCTGTTCCACACCATGTTTTGTTGTTGACCAGTGGCCCCACTGGTCCAGACTTACTAATCCTCATCACAGCATGATAATCTGAAAAGGCCCTAAGAGTCATGGTCTCACAAAATCACAGGGATTTGGGAAATTCCTGCTGCTTCTGTGATGATAATTGTAAAGTGAGATGATACTTTCTCTAGCAGTGTAACACACAGTTGTGGAAGCTTAATGGACGCATGTAGGATGAGTAACAAATTTCTGTGTGGTCCCAGGCAGCTGAAATGTTTGCAACTGTGAGGTTTTATTATTCTGTTGTATTCTGAATAGCACAACTGCTTGTCTGACCCTGTTTGCTTTGCATTTCTTTCTAGGGCTGAGTGGGATCTTGGCAGCCACAATGTCCTGAATGCAACAGCTGGTGGAAGAAAAGGAGACATTCATCTACAATCTCCCCTTTCCCTCCTCCATTGCCTTTTGATTTGCGTTGGGCTTCCTTTCGCTTAAGTTAATGTGTGTCCGCTGCTGGATGTGACTCTTCTGCCATGTGGCTCCTGAGGCTAAAGCACCATCTCTCAGTCAACGTCTGGACTCTGCTGCTCCTGGGAAGTGCTTGGCTGCCCTTGGAAGAAGGCATTGCCAAGTCTTCTTCTCCTTTTAGGACTTTCCAGGTCACAGACTGGGGTTTGACACACTTGGTGGTCCACAACAAAACTGGGGAGGTCTATGTAGGAGCGGTCAACCGGATCTATAAGCTTGCAAATGATCTGTCTTTGATGCGCACTCATGTGACAGGACCTGTGGATGACAATGAGAAGTGCTACCCCCCACCCAGTGTGCAGTCTTGTCCACATGGGCTAGTTAGCACCAACAATGTCAACAAGTTGCTGCTGGTGGATTATTCTGGAAACCGACTTATAGCCTGCGGTAGTGCTTCTCAAGGCATCTGCCAATTTTTGCGCTTGGATGACCTCTTCAAATTGGGAGAGCCCCACCATCGTAAGGAGCACTACCTTTCCAGTGTCAATGAGTCAGGAACGATGTCAGGTGTGATAATTGAAGTGCAGAATGGGCAAAACAAGCTCTTCATTGGGACACCGATTGATGGCAAATCTGAGTACTTTCCTACCCTGTCCAGTCGCAAACTGATGGACAGTGAAGAGAATGCAGAAATGTTTGGCTTTGTTTATCAGGATGAGTTTGTCTCCTCACAGCTCAAGATCCCATCTGATACACTTTCCAAATTCCCCACGTTTGATATTTACTATATCTACAGCTTCAGCAGTGAGCAGTTTGTCTACTACCTGACCTTGCAGTTGGACACCCAGCTTACCTCACCCGACTCTACTGGGGAGCAGTTTTTCACCTCCAAGGTTGTACGACTCTGTGTAGATGATCCCAAGTTTTACTCCTATGTGGAATTCCCTATTGGTTGTGTTCGAGATGGCATTGAGTACCGTCTGATTCAAGATGCATACCTCAGTAAGCCTGGAAAGGCACTGGCCAAGCAGCTGGGCATCTCGGAGCATGAGGATATCCTCTTCACTGTCTTCTCTCAGGGCCAGAAGAACAGGGTCAAACCGCCCAAGGAGTCTGTCCTGTGCCTCTTCACACTAAAGAAGATCAAGGACAAGATCAAGGAGCGCATCCAGTCTTGCTACCGTGGGGAAGGGAAACTTTCTCTGCCCTGGCTTTTAAACAAGGAACTGGGCTGCATTAACTCTGTAAGTTGTCTTTCTCTCTATTAGCCTTTTGTCTTTCTTTTCTTTATTGTTTAAGATAAATCCAAGACGTTGCCTGGGATGTATGTGCTATTCCCAATCCTGACTGAAGATATGCATGTTTAGGAGGTTCTACCCTGAATGCTCCAGGATTAGCAGTGCTCTGTTCTAAGCTGGTCCTTACAAACATGGGAGGAGAGCAGAACGACCTTGAACAAAGCTATGGCAGGTGTGTGTGTGTGTGTTTTGCTGGTGCTACATGGCTTTAAATCTGAGCCTGTTCTGCACTGGGTCTTATTCTGGATTATTTTCCAGAGTAGCGACCTGCCATCCACATGCTTGTACAGACTATGGCAGGCGCTGATTGGGGCTTTTTGTAGTCTGCACCAGCATGTGGAAGGTTGGTCCCTATTCCAGGATATAATCCAGAATAAGGCCCAGTGCAGATAGGGTCCTTGGATGCTGTGTTCAGAAGCAGTTGAGCTGGCTTGGCAGCTGACCCAGTGAGTTTCAGTTCAGCAATCTCCAAATGCAGTCACTGGATTCAGTTACATGTAGCCCTGACAAGAAGTGGTTGTTGAAGAAAGCTTTGACTTCTTTTTACTTTTGTGGGGCTTAATTGGTGCAGAACCTTGTTTTCCTGTGCAGAGGGGTGAGGTGACATGGAACCGACCCTCCCTGCACATCCTGAACTGGAGATGTGGAATTTGTTTTAGTGTACTGGGCCCATGCTTAGTTTTGCTGATACAGAGGAACTTTGGTTAGGAGAGGGGTGAAATCTCACAGCAAGAGGACCCTAGAATTGTTCTTGAAATTCACAAGAAAGGCGATGATGAGAGCCTTGGGGACCAACGACTCTTAGAAACATCCTGAGGTGGATTTCTGTTCATTCTAATCTGAGCTGATTTGTAGCAGTTTGGCAAGATTGGGCATTCATAAGGAAGAAGTTAAGTGTCTGTGCTTCCTTTTGGTAGTGATACATATCTGATGTTGATCCAAGGAGCTGGGTAGATGCCCATATGATAGAAGTAGCAGATAACGTGAAGCACTGTCCAAGTTTCCACATAGTGTGTTCCCCACTGCCACCATCACAGTATTGTGTCACTTAGAAAGTATATATTTGCAGGTCATCATGCTCCAACTGCATCTGGAACTGTTGAGTTCTGAATTATCTTCCACTCATTTTCCACCTTGTTCTGAACCTCTCATGAGTATGAGGTACTTGCACAATGGCATCTAGGTCTAGACAGCGCGAGGTTTTTGCAGCTCAAAGATGTGTATTAAGCACAACCAGAGAGTTAGGTTTAGAGGGCAATTTAGAAGTGAACTGTTGCCTGAAGGGTGCGGGAGTGAACCAGATTTGTAAGCGTGGGGACTCGTTTTCTCAGCAGGGGAAAATTTGTCTTCCTGTCCCAAGGGAAGCATTTCCCATAGGCTGTTGCTAAGACAAACAGAAGCTTTATTGCCCTCTTCCATTGTGTTAAGTCAGTAGAAAAGAGGCAAGGAGCCAGCTTTGTTTTATGACTTACAGTTGAATTCCATTTCAGACAATATAATATAGAAATGGTCACTGGGAGGCTATTTCTGCTTGAATTGAAGAGAGGAAGGCAGCAGAAAAAAAGCTTTCAAAATTGGGGCAAAATGGGCAGCTTCATATAACCTAGGTACTATTTTTGAAACATTTCCTAAGTTGAAGGAAGCAGGTGATTGTCACATTGGCCATTTACAGTTCTTCATTGGCCTCAGTGGAATCTATGTAGCAATAGTGGTTTACTCAGGGCAGGAGAAAATGCCAAAATCTGTAGCCAGCTAAATATATTAGTTTTCTGGTGTGGGGAAAGGGTATTTCTTTCCATTTATAAGGAAAAAAAAGTACTTCCCGCTCTTTATTTATTTAAAACATTTATATATCACTTCTCATTCCAAACCGTTGAAGCAGTTTACAGAGGAGATTGAAAACAAGAATAAAATCACACATACAAAAACCAACAATTAAAACATTAAAAGAATGTACCTTCACACAGGGAATGTCTAGGTAAAGAGACAGATGGTCACCAAAAAGGTGTGGTTGCCTCATGAAAAGCATTAAAGAGGGCATCCAATAGAGAGTATCTAGCAGAAGACCATTCGCAAGGATCTGAGAGCAGATGAAGGTTTTGCCTCTTGCCCTGGGCTTGCGATGCCCAGAAGCAATTGGTAGCCGACTGTGTGTGACAGGAGGCTGCTAGGGCTCTTCTGGGGTGTTATGAAATTTTAAAAGGGACTATGGCACCTTGCCTGGTAGCTAACTGGCAGTCTGTCCAGTTGCTTAAGCTCAGGTGTGATTCTTGCTCAAAACAAATATCTTACTCAGCCTTGCTGCCACATTTTATACTAGCTGGAACTTCTGGAGCTGATTGCAATGGTAGCCCCTTATAGAGCGTGTTAATAGTAGTTTGAACATAAAGTTTCCAGGGCATCAGTAAATATTGGTTTAGCTTGAAAGTTCTTTCCACTGCCCTGGTCAGCATGATATTTGAGGTAAGTCTTCTATCCTACCCAGCCCAAAGCACTGGAAAAGGAGACCTTTTCCCTGTGTAGAGCAATGTGGGGGCAAGGTCTTCCTTTTCATTGTCATGTGTGGACAACATGGTGTGGTGCCCACACTAAATTTTAGTGCTGGGAAAAGTAATTTTTAAAAGTGTAATGAAAGCGTATTCAATGTGCTTTGAGTAAGAGGGTCTAAACTGACAGCTTAAACAGGTAAGGAGGGGGCAAAGCCTCCCTAATTAGCATAGTGGGAGGGGGAGGAGTGCACTCCACCAATCAGGCATCGAGTTTAGACTAGTGAGAGGTATAAAACCTGCCTGCTAGAAGAAAAGATGGGTCCTTGCTTTTGGGTTTTGAGGGGAGAAGACAGGTTAGACTGTCTCTTTACCTCAGGGAAGGAACCAAGCATTGGTCCCGATCTTCTGAGCTGGAGAATAGGCCAGAAGGGGGTGGAAGGAAAAGTAAAGGTCCAGTTAGGGATTTAAGAGGGCAGTTAAAGAACTAAAGAGGAGTGGCTTAGTACTGTCTGATGCGTATTCATCTTCAGAGCTCTCATTGTGTTACCTGTTACTAAGAATAAAAACCCTGTTTATTTTTCCCTTTGAAAAGTCTCTGCATTGTTGGTGGCTGCTTCCCGTGAAACCTAAGTAAAACAACTGTACACTAGCTAAAGTTATAAACCCGAACACGCTACCAAGATTTGAAAACATATTAGCCTTACTGTGTTTACAGACTGGGGTGAAGAGTGTAAGCTGGCTCGCACTGGGGGATGGGCGGCACCACAATGCCCTAAAATTAAGTTATTTTGGCAAAATTACAAAGTGTGGTGAAATTGGGATGTCTATATTTTTAAAAGTGTTGTCAAAGTGTGTTTTTTAGAAATGGTAAGTAGCTTAAAGGGAGGGGCTATTTCAGCTCTCCAGGAGAGAGGGTGGAATAGAATGCTGGAGGAACATCAACCAATCAGGTTGCAGTTCACCAGCCAGGCCCATATTTAAGGGAGCCTGAGGGAATTGTTAGTGTTCTCTGCCTGGGGTTAACTGACCAGAGAGGGTGGTTAACAGGAGAAAAAAGGGCCTTTAGCTTAGGGAAGCAGGAAGAAGGGTCCTGATTTTCATGGTTAAAGAAGCTATATGAAGCTGGGCTAACACACGTTATATGAATTTATGACTTTATGAAATGAACTTTGAGAGTCCTTGTGCTTGAGGGGAAAGCAAGGGACAATACAGTTTGATGAACTGAAGTGTCTAAGTGTAACACAAAGAAGAAACTGCGTGAAACTTGAATTGTAAACAATAAACTTGTTTTCTTGTTATTTTAAAGAAGATTCATCTGAGTTACTCTGTTTTCAAAGTGAGCCAAGTTAAGCTTGAGTTTTAAAGGAAGAGATACCGTATCTTTAACCCACTGCTAGCTAGGCTGAGTGGGGGGAGGAGCTCAGACATTGAGTCTAGCTGTTCTGCTACATCTATATAAAGCCTAAGAATTTGAGAGTGCAGATTCTTTTAAAAGGGAAGTTCTGACTTTGAATCATTATTTTAGGATATAAATACACGCTACCCAAAACAGTAAAGTAACTTAAACTGAAACGTTATAAAAATCGGCCATTACAACTGGTGGCAGCCTTTACATCTGGTGGCAGACATTACACATGGAACAGTGGTAGTGTCTGGATTCTACAGATGCACTGGATACTTCTCCACCCTCTGCACACTGGACTGTAGGTTTCATCTGAAGCCCACACTGCTGGCAAATCTTTTTTGGGTCTGATGCGATTTTCACACTTTGCAAAGTTGTAGAATGCTTTAGGCATCTCCACTTAGTGCCAGGTAAGTGTGAATTGCAGAGCCCCGGCAATAGCACCAGTATGCCTATGTGCCATTACTGGGATGACTAGGAGATGTAGTGTATAATTGCGTGTGTGCTGCTGGTCACATGCTCCTCCTGCACCCCTTCCTGGTTTTAACTGCTCCACACCTATATGCTCAGGGAGAACTCTGGCACTCACAGATGCATGGTGCATCTGTGTGTGCCGGGGTTCCTCCCAGCTTTACTAAATATGGTAAGTGTGAAAAAACCCTGTGTCTGCTGAGATCAACTGGGCTAATTGGGAGGAAGAGGAAAGGGCTGAGCAATAATTATGCTGCTGCTGAAGCCTGAGAGATATATCAGAACAAGTGAGTGAAGTGATGGCGAGGTCTTAGAGTAGGCTGCGACCAGGAATCTAGATTGGTAACAGGACTGAAACTGCTGATGGTAGCAGTGGGCCACTTTCATAGAATCATAGAATCACAGAGTTGGAAGGGACCTCTAGGGCCATTGAGTCCAACCCACTGCTCAATGCAGGATTACCTAAACCAGTGATGGCGAACCTTTTGAGCTCGGTGTGTCAAAATTCGCAAGAAAACCTAGCTTAACTCGGGTGCTGTGTCACATCTAGAAATATCCATAATTTTGTGATATTTGTAGCTCTAGTAAAAAAGTTATATTTTTGATATATGTATTTTATTAAAAGCAAAAACAAATAATTCTTTACATTAGTGGCTTTGGTTGCTAAATCTTCAATTGAAAGTTGGCATTTCATACACTTCAAGAACAAGCAAGCACTACACACCCAGGTGCCAGGGTGGCCATGTGTGTCACCCAAAACGGCTTGGTGTGTCACGTGTGACATGCGTGTCATAGGTTGGCCATCACCGACCTAAACCATCCCAGACAGATGTAGGTCCAGCCTCTGCTTGAAGTCCTCCAGTGAAGGAGAGCTCACTACCTCCTGTGGCAACATATTCCATTGACTCATTGTCCTCACTGTCGGGAAGTTTTTCCTGATATCTAATCTGTATTGACTCCCTT
>MTQE01001141.1:29513729-29542146 GCA_014337955.1 Aspidoscelis marmoratus | reverse complement strand
ATAAATAAATAAATAAATAAATAAATAAATAAATAAATAAATAATGTCTCCTTTTAAAAAGACTTTTTAATCAGGGCTCTGGCCCTTGTGGTTCTCCAGTTCCCTATTGATCACAGGGAGCACAGTTGTCAATCTATTTTTTTCTCTGCTGACTAGTTCTAGTGTAGTTAATTGTTGATATGTGTGGGAGTCTGCATACCTGGGTTGCTATGGTTACCATACCACCTTAGTGCCATGTTTTTGTTACCAACTTGGTTGGTGGCTTGTGACCACTGCTGCTCCCCTGCAATCCAAGCTTAATGCTTTTATCCGCTCACTTGCATAGGTAGACTAGTTCCTTAGTAGCTTAACTGTTTGACATTACTGGATTCCCCTCCTCACTGGCTGTGATCTTGGCTGAAGGAACTCTTCATGCCTGGAAGTGAACTGCAAGCCCTGGTCTGTCGTGGAGGTGCTTCTGTTGTATGGCAGGGAAATCCAAACAGTTTTTTGATCTTTGGCCTTTAACTCGTTGGAGTCAGTCTGAAGACGGAGGGTTTGCATTGATTTGCACTAGTAGCTTGGGCCTTCAAGTCTCAGGCATAGTCATCTTGTTGACTTACACTGGAAGACATGTTGCTTTGAGTTTCATGGTTTTCCTAGTGTCTGGCCCTAATGTCTGTCAGCTTGCTTGGGTAATGTGGGCCACAGACTCCCTAATGGCTCCTAGCAGTGGAGTAAAATTGCACATGCGGTCTGTACCCTTTGCCTCAGCCACCACAGTTCCCTTGACCACCAGTTTTCCGTAGGTGGCGGCGGCTTTTATTACACAGTCTTACATAATACCCTATTGCAGTTTGCTAAAATCAAGCTCCCGCATTACACACGGTATAACTGTACAGGCAAGATATGTGTATCATATATTGCTAATATAGAAAACTTGGTAAGATGAACCTGCTAGTTTCTGGCTGTTTTGGATATAGTATGAGGGGAAAGAAAACCATTCCCTGAAGTTAATCAGCGGACCAATCTCTCATCTCCTCCCACGCCACCTTCCTTTATTGCCTCTTATCTTTGCTGTGAATGGGATCCACTTCATCCCCAACTGAATTGTGTGTGTCTCTTGGGTAGAGTATAGTAGTTGTTTAACATCTGTGCAGACACAAGGCTCAGTAGCGTAGGACAGGATGTGGGAAACATGGTATCCATTTGAAACTGTGAAAAGGAATGTATATGGGCAGATTCTATCATTTTCATGTGTGTGTTTGCAGCTTGCTGCAAGCACATTCCTCTTGCAGCCAGAGACATGCAGCATTCCCTATTTAGGAGTGACCTGAGGGAGAACTGGGAAGTGCACAGGTGTGGAATTATTTAGTACTGTTCCCTTAGGGCCTTATAGCACAGATGCTAAGAGCTGTACAATGAATCCTTGAGACTGTGATAAAAGCCAGCAAAAAGAATTCCTCAAGTAATACTGGTTTAAAATATGTACATAGAGGCCTCTGTTAGGCCAGCTGCTAGTCACAGTATCTTGGCCCCTGCAGAAGACAAGGAAATTCTTAGTAACATGTTTGCCCTTTTGCATAACTTGAAGCCATACAAAGCACACACACATATATATATATCGGGCAGCTGTCATGAGGGGATAGGGAGACAGTTGGGTCATGACTGTCTAGAATTATCTCCATAAGTATATATTAAACCTAGTTACTCTCAAAACTGAATGTATCTATGCTCCAATGGTATTTATTTTCTTGTTTGTTTTACTAAACCTTCTTTCCTGTGTCCCCTCTATTTGGATTTAGTTATTATAAGCTGTTACGGCGGGGATTTATCTGTTTTCTGTTTGACTAGGTGCTAAGCCTGTTTGTTAAACTGGGTCCTGTGTACCGTTTATATGTGAATGGTATCTCCCTCTCGAAACTTCTCAGCAAAATGTCCCTCAGTAATCATGATCTGTGTATTTGTAGCATACTAAGCAACTCTGCAGTTTTTTCATCTCCAGTGTCCCTTTACAGCTTTCTCACATTTTGCACAATCCCAGCCACCTCTGCAGCCTCCCTGCTAAACCGCCACATTTGGCAGTGTTTTTAGTTTTTGGAGAATCTCAAGCATCTCTTCAGTCTTTATTCCATATCTGGTCTAAGTAGGTTTGGGGATGCGGCTGAACGATTTGGAGGTGTGTAACATTCCATGTCTCTCTATCCCAGCTATTCTTAGACCAGGAGACTTCCAGAGAACTCAAGAACCCCAAGCCACTGGCCTTGTGTGTGTGTATGTGTGTGTGTTTGGCTTCTTCATGCTTGGTAGCCTTAGGAGGTGCCTGTCATTTCACCATCCATTGAGCTTACAGCCCATCTGCACAGCTTCCAGTTGCCAAAGAGTGCTCAGCAGAGAGCCATTGAGGAATGAGGAGAGAATATGGAAACCAATCGGCAGGAGTATTTAAAGTTAGCAGATACAAGATGACAGAGGGAAGCAAGGAGAGGAAGTTTTTAACATTGTTTTTAATTTCACTGTATTAATCTTTTTTCATGTCTAGGTTGTAAAGGGCTTTAGGATTTTTCAGTGAAAAAGCTGTATATAAATTTTTAAATGATGATAGCAAGTCAGTTATGACCAGGAGAGGATTCTGCTTGAGATGCTTTTTAAAACCTTTTTGCCCAACTCCTTCAGTTCCTAGGCGTTTGGGCAAGCCATCGCCCAAACAACATGAACAGGCTGTTGGCAGAGATGGTATAAGTTCCTCTTCTATCCACCAACACCCAGAAAACAGAGAAACAGCTATCCGAAGTTGGCCAAATCTCCATGCCTTTCCTGTTCAGGGGTCCAGGGGACCAGCACCCAGTATTTTGTGATGTTAGAGGGGGAGAGAAGGGAATGGCTGCAGCTTGCTTTTTCAGGCTGATTCAGAGTGGTGTCTGAAGGGTTGCTTGCTCTCGGTATTTTGCAGCTCAGATTGTGGTTTCGGTGTCTGTTGGTGTACACCCAGCAGGGGGATTCAGACTCACAGAAAGCTACAACTAATAGCATAGTTAATAATGATGAAGGTGTTGTAACATTGCAGTAATTGGACAAATAAAGAGCGATTTTGCTAAAAATGGCAGCAGATGATAGGCCATGGTCATCTGTGGGTTGAGACACTTTGACAAGGTTAATAATATGGGATTTGCTGCAACAGAGGTTATTATTACCAGCTGTGGTTTACTAGAATGGAAGTGAGCTGAGTGCCCACAAATTCCCTGCTTTGCTCTTCCTTCCTCTCTTCATAGACTCAGACTCTGCTTCTTGAACTATTTCCTGGGATTTTTGAATGAGGAAACTGGTGTAACAGCTTCCTCAGAATGATGATCTCTTTTCACTTCAGTTTTGTATAGTTTGACAAAGCAGTTGAGTGATGTCTCCAACAGTTTATGGGGTCAACAATAATGCAGATGTTCCCAAAACCTAACAGGAAAGGAAATGTTACCTCAGCAGAGACTTGTTATCAAGTCCCCTGGCTGAACATTAATGACAGGAATGTAAGTGAAATGAAGTAAAGTTTAGCTTGTAAAATTTGGCTGCTTTGGAACATATCTTTTATCTAACTAATCTTGTCAGATCAGCTTGGAAGTAGTGATGTCTCCACGGAAAGTGTGTGTAAATAAGGAAGGGCAACAAAAGTGAGGGACGAAAGGGGGACTAAATATTCTAGTAACTGAAGAGAATATGTTTCCCAGAAAAATACAGACTGTAATATTCTGAGGGTACTTTTGAAAGAAAAAAATGTTAAAATGGACGTATATGAAAAATGTGTGTGGTTGATGTGTTTTTCTTTTTGTGTTCTCCCTAAGATAATACTGTTAGAAGATGCCACTTGTAGCTATCTGTGATGTATTTTTATGACATGCATAAATACTAGGAACAAAAACACAAATCTCAAAATGTTTCAAAACACTCTGTTTTCTATCAGAACACTTATGTTCCCAGTCATAGGAGAAAATGTGTGTGTGTGGGTTGTTGTTTTCAGGATGAGTCTTCCTAGTGACAACAAGGTTCTAGAAACTCCCAGAAGTCTAGTATCTCTCCTTTTGGGCTGCAATCTTTGGCAACCTGAAAAAAATTATCCTTGTTTTTCAGTGAGAGGGGAAAAAAGATCATCACTTGATCTTTTTTCTACCCTTTCAATAACAGCGGTAACAGTCCTGGACAGCAGTAACCCCAACCATTTATAAACAGCACTTTTTAGCAACTCTTTCTGAAAGTGAAGAGAAACCTTTACTCCTCGGCTGTTTGGTGGGCAGGAGGAAATTAGAAACGATCCTTGTTTTGAAAGAGTATATTGTTTTGAGCACTCTTTCCGAGTGTTAAACATTTTGATTAGAAACCAATTGTCATCTTGTTTAGGAATAGAAACCAGTAAGGGTTACATTTGACCATGAACAGTACATGCTTTTGTCATGATTTTTGAGATGCCTTTACATGCTACATCTAGCTACAGTTTACCATGCAGTTTTAGAAAATGTGCTGTATTTTGATTCTGATTTAGTTCATTCTGCCAGCGTGCAGGCAAATTGTGCACTAGTCTGTTAGGATTTCTTTGCTTTTACTTTTTTGGGGGGAATTTTCACTCTTTGGTGCTCTTTCCTTTCTCAGAATAGCTGAGAGATAGAGATAAATATATAACTTCTGTGTATGCTTGTATTATTCTTCAGCATTTTAAAGAAATAGAGTGAGAGTAGATTGTTACATGAACTGCTTGGAAGAAAAAAAGCATTCATAGAAAAATAAGGTAGGGTATGAAAAGAAGTCTCCAAATTCTACCAGTTGTACCTCCTGTGCATGCTTTCCGATCAGCACAAAGTCAACAATTTGAACTAAAAACATGTTTTCTTATTTGTGATAATTATGCAGAATTTTTGCTAGCAGTAGGTTTATATAAAGTGCTAAAATGTAGTCAAACCGCTAATGCCTTTTTGTTTTTCTCTTACAGCCCCTACAAATTGATGACAATTTCTGTGGTCAGGATTTTAATCAGCCTTTGGGTGGGACAGTCACCATAGAAGGTGTGCCACTTTTTGTGGACAAAGAAGATGGCATGACGTCAGTGGCGGCTTATGATTATCGTGGACATACTGTTGTCTTTGCTGGCACACGAAGCGGCAAGATAAAAAAGGTAAGGGACCATGAAGACATTGCTGATTTGTGGATTCTTTTCCTTGTGCTGTAAGGATTAAAATATCTTATTCTTCACCCACTTGTTAAAATGGAATGCAAACAGCGGCCATTTTGGTGCAAGACTTTCTAACTTCTGAAGCTATTTCTGTGTGAAAAAACTGGGCCTGAAACAAGTGTTACTTGATATTCTACTACCCTTCCATCTGTTCGATGAACAGAAATGCTGCCCTCTTCATAATCTCTCCTAGAATAGCAATATTTTAAAAACATAGGCCAGTGTTCCATAACAAGGCTTTTCTCCGCACAGTGTGTGCTTCTGCTAAAACCAAAATACTTTGTTAATGTCTTAAGACTTGGTAAATCCCATTGAGTAAGTAGTAGGCTTTGCCAATCTGATTTTGTAATGCTTCTAAAACAGACTCCCTTCTCATGAGAGAATCTTTGTCTGCTTTTGAGTTGCCTTGGCCATAATTCCTGTTACCTTCCTTTGACGTTCCAAATTCTCATCTGTCAAAAAGAACCAAAGAAATTGATTACTCTGCATAATCAGAAATCTATTTTGAGGTATATCTTGATGTACCTCAATTACAACTGGAAATGTATGAGAAAGAATCCGCAGAGTGGAAGGAACTAATCTTGTAAGTGGTGACCAGCAAATAACTATATGTCTTTTTCTGAGTATCTCCATTGAGTGTGGCTTTCTTTTTATCGTAACATTACTCCTTTAACTGAATATTCCCTGTGAAAAAACAGCTGGAAAAAACTGTGGGTTCAACTAGGGGAAATTGTAAGTAGGCTCCTTTAATAATTTTGTGGAAAGCCCCCAAGGTATGTTGATACGGCCTTTTAAGCAATGAAATGGCCTGAATTTTGAGCAGCTTTTTCTCCTGAAATATTTTCTAGCACAGAAGTCACTGTAGCTCATTGTGAAAATAAATACAGAGAATCATTGAGGTATAAGCATTATTTGTTATGTAAGTTTCCTGAAAAGAATAGGAAAATGTGATATATGTAGCAATGATGTGGGTGTGGTATGTGTATGTTTAAGTATGGTGTTTAAACCGTATAGACTTGGTCTTAGTTTGTATTTTGGAAGATGGTTTTAGAAATAGGCTGCTGGGCAGTATACCCCAGGATAAGTGCATTCTCTGCTGTTGAAAGTTTGAAAGTATGCAGAATGATATTGCCAAGTGAGGCATCAACCTCTGTCTCATGCTTGGACATCTTTGCAAAACAATCATTGCTCAAACAATAGAAAGAATGATTACTCCTCCACCTTCTTTGGACTGTAAAAAAGCATTGATAACATTGTTTCTGTTTATGAAAGAAGGAAACTGGGGGATGAGGTCACCTTCCTTTCATTAATGTTGCCAGAAATATAACTTGGTGTTTATGCCTGCTTGTTCCTCATCCATGTTAGCATTCCCTTCAGCCTGCAGAGTGTGGGAATGGAATGCAGGATATAAATCTAAAAAATAATACTTATTTCCTCTTTGCATTATTGTTTGTCCAGTGTTGTGGTATTCCTTACACTGAATTTGCTGTCTCTCTCTCTGAAGTCTTAGCTGGGTGTATAGCTTTCTAGTAAAGGAAGCTGGCATCTAAGGCCCTTCAGTTTAGATTAAGGGACCATGAAGACCACTCCTGGGCCTTACTGGTCTGCACAGTCATACAGCACCCCTCCCCCGGGAGCATTCAGAGCGCAGCTCTTAAGTTCAGCTGAGTTTTGGAGCTGGGACCAGGGTTGGTCTTGACTAGTACCATCATGCAGATGGTGCTGTTCCAGACTCTGCCTTTCCATGGTTTGAACCAGCAGCCTTTACTGGACCATGGAGAGCCTCATTCTAACCCCTTTCTGAATGAGTCTAAGAAAAATGCTGAATTCTTGTTTAGTGAATTCACACTATAATCACTGTCCTGAGGTCATCTTAGATGTAGTTATGACATTATGAGTTCCATATACCTAGAGGAGAAGAGCATTGCTTATTAGGAGCTAAACAGATTTGATCTGGGGCATCTTTTCTTCTTGCTCCAGCCTTTCAACTCAGTGTTAAAAAAGCGATGAAATCTCAAAATAATGCTGTAACTGCTAGACATTATAAAAATCCAGTTGTTGATTTCAGCAGTGAACACTTTTTCCTTTTTGGTAGTTGCTTAAAGGTTGGTTACATAATTAGGGCTTTCTCAGATACAGCTCTCAGTCCTTTGCCATCATGATTGTGCTTATTGAATTTGAACACCTAGATTGCTCTCTCATGGTCTTGGCCTACAATGGTTTTTATGTAAATAGATCTTTGTCTTAGTTTCATGAATGATATTTTTATTGCCTGGTAATTTCCTGAGAAGCAAAACATGTAGGATCTTGGCAAATCTCCAAGTTGTGCCTGAGAAAACCAGAAGTACCAAAGAAATGATAAAGGGTTTTTCTGTATAAGTCACATTGATTGTCTGTGCTGGACACACAGTATAGTGGACTTGTACAACCAGAGTTTAGAAAACTTCCTTTTGGAGAATGTGGCTCGTGTTTCACAGTGGATATTGAACACTAGTTTAGAGGAAACACTTTCAGACTCTGATCTGGGCTGCTAAAGAGATAAAAACAGAACCTGGCATGTTGTTGTTGTTTATCTTCCTCTTCCCCCTCCTCCTCCTTGTCAGCAGGGTGTGTACAATACTTGAGTTAGTAATCAAAACTCTCAAATACAGAAGGGTCTGTCAAACAATTGAGCCATGTACATTGAGCAGTAAAACTTTTCAGTCCCCTTTGGGCTTTAGAATCTCTTCTCTGTTCTTGATATTTCCTGTCTTCTCTCTGATCAAAATAGGCACCAGAATGACTGGCGGCCTCTAGTCCACATGGATTGCAAGAGATTGTATGTTGACCCTGCTGCCATAAATGCTCGAAGAAGCCATAGGCAGATTGTCATCCCTTTCTGATCGATTGATGGGCTATGCTTAGTCTCCATCTTTTTCTCTTCCTGTTTTAAGTGTCAGATTGCAGGGCTTAAATAGTGCTCGAGAAATTCTGCAAATGTGCTGGTGAAATTCTGAAAATGCATAGAGGAAGTGTGCGTGAGAGGACTGATGAAACCATTTAAAAGGTGTCCTGTGCAGCCACTTATGCGTCTTCAGTGGTTTTTGATTATTGCTTTTGTCTCACCAATTTCTTCCTTAGGAGCGAATTCTTTTTTGCCCTTGGATTCTTGCTCCTTTATAACATTTCGTAACCTATCCCTGACAGTCTGATTGACTTTCTCCAAGGCTGTGAAGAAAATGTCCACCAATAAAGCAGCCGCAAAGTAGCACGAGAGCTTTTTTCAGGCCTACAAAACAGCCCCTGAGTGGCACGTTAGCTGAGATACAGAGCTAATTGTCTGAAGCTGTTTTCAGCAGACTGTGTAAAACTCCTCCACTTTTTCTTCTTTCAAATTTTCTAGGACTGGCTAATAGGAACGAATCTGCAAATGAGAGAGGGAAGAAACGGATCCAAATAAAGCTCCAGCAGATAACAGTTTTGGAGTGAAAGTAATAGAAACTATATTTTTTGTTCATAACATCTGTTTCATAACTTAGCACTTTAAAGTAATGTGTATGCAGAGGGTCCCGTGTCCCCTCCTGTAACTTTGATCGTGGGGGAGCGTGGCTTGGTTTCACAAAGCACGGGCTGTCTAAGTGCTTGAGCTTGGCCTTTGAAAATGCTGTTTCAGCAGTTCCTCGATCCTCCTATGGATCCCTATGCAAGCAAACCCTGCTTCCCTACCTGTTGGTGTTTTCTAAGCTGCAATAATAAGGCAGTTCTTTCAGACTATGTCCCTCCTTGCCTCTGCAGCTTGTCATTCTAGAGGTACATTTTCTTTGGGAAGCGGTAGCTGTAGAACTATCACCAGGAAGTTGAACCTTCTCTAGCATGAGTGTAGGAGATTTGCGCAAAAATCTCTCTACTGTCTTCCGGCAAGGTTAAGCCTTTGACTTAAAAGTGCAAGGGTTTGTGCAAGAGATTTATTTGGTGAAAAAGTCAGGTCCTGGCTTTACACAGCAACAGCACCTCCTTTTTCCATCTCATGCTTATCCTAAAAAGATTTGGAAGAGATGAAGTCCTTGAGAAGGCATGTAGGGATGGAGAAATAGGTATGGCTGTGAACAATACCTCTGAGGGCTTTTCTTTGATAGCCACCCGATGGAGTGCTGACCATGAGACCTGTAAAATTGGAATGGTCACATACAGAATTTACATGAGATGGTCCATAAATTAGCCTATTTTTCCTTATAAAGGTTACAATGGAGGCAAGAAGTGCCACTTGGATGTTACATCTGGGATGGAGAGGAAAGGAATTTGACTGAAGAATTTTTGAATGGGTCCTGTTTCCTGCCCACAAGGTGCCTGAGTAGACAAGAGATTTTCTAGATTAGTAATAGTGAACCAGAGGCTTCCCAAATGATGCTAGACTTGTAGCTTCCTGCATCCTTGACTGTCAGCCCCACTGGCCCAGGGCCAGGAGATAGGAAAGAATCAAATATTATAAAGGTCAAAAGTTTCTTACTCCTATTCTAGGTTATAACCAAGGAAACGTTTTATCAGGTCTCTGGTAATGTAAGTACTTAGAACCGGCAAAAGTGTCTTAGCTCACAGAAACATAAGGTCCGAAGATACTTCAGAATTACTCATTTCAGCTTGTTTATTGGCTCATGAGCCTTTTTAATATAGGTAAAAATATTTTTAGGTCCTCAGCGCATTGATTCTATCGTATGTTTGATGGCTTACAACTTTTCATTGTTTTATGAGGAAAATAACCCTATGGGATAGTTGCCAAGTTAAAGAAAGCTGGAAAAATGGCTTATCTTGAGTTACGACTGAAAACTGGCAAACCATTAGATCATGACTGTGTTTCTTTAAAAAGAAAAAAATTTAGGCATGTGATCTCATGATGGAAAAGAAAAATACATTTTCCTCCTTGATAAAGTGCTCTGCCTTTATACCAACTGAGGCCTTTCAGTGATTCACCAAACCGTGGTTCATTTTATCCTTGTTAATATTACATGTACAGTGGCAGCTGCTCTATCTGCAAGTCCTTGAAGGCCTCGGTAGCACATCTGTGTTCAGAAAACCCTCATGACCTGTGTCACTGGTGGAGTATTGGAGGGCCAAGGAGGGGCATGAAGGCAGGGCTTTTTTGGAGATAGTTTTAAAAGAGATGATGGCTGAGCTCATGCCCTGGCATATAATTAGGGTTCCTGTTTCAGAGCAACCCCCTCACTCCATGCAATCTTGTTCTCTTCTATTTGTCCAGGGTGCCAGATGGAAACAGAGAGCCCTTTTGTCATAAGCAGGAACAGAGGAGGCTTGGTCCCGTTTGAGAGATACTGATTGAGGCCCTGCAGACAGTTGCTTTTTGGAGGATGGTCTGACAGGCTGCACCTGTTGCAACTGTAACCGCTCCCCTGACCTGCCCTTCCTCATCCTGTTTCTTCTGGCACCCCTCTCCTCCCTCCTCATTTCCCTCCAGCTTTTTCCTAGCTTTCTGGGTCATCACTTGTATCTGTGGTCATGCAGTCAAATGGCAGTTTTTGGAATCGCAGCATTAGGGAGAATGCATAGTGGGCATGGTTTAGTCTAGAGGATAATTTCAGAATGCCCTTTCATCAGGGATTTGAAATTGGGATTTCTCAGAAGGCCTCCAGTGTGTGTACTTCTCCTGATAATTGAAACTACAGTAGGACTTTGGAGTCTTTAAAATCTCAGTTATTTTAACCTTAGTATATTCTTAATTTGTTCTCAAGCAGGTAAGTCTCACGGGTGGATAAATTTCTATAAGCAAATAATAGGATTTTATTAGAAGTTTAGAAATACAGAGAGGAAGGTTTGTGGTATGCCTGTTGACCGCATGATGATTTGCCCGCCAGTTACAAAGGTTGTGGACATCATGAGGCATCTGGATAGGTTGGTAGACAATGCTGGAGAGGAGCCTATGGTCACGGTACATGTCAGTACCAGTGATGTTGAGAAGGCTAAGCAGACAGTCCAGGAAGCCGAATTTAGGTTGTTAGGTAGAAAATTGAAGTCCAGGATCTCCAAAGTTGCATTCTCAGAAGCACTACCTGTTCCACATGCAGGGCCAGCTAGACAGTCAGAGCTCAGGAGTCTCTGAAGCAGTGGTGTTGAGAGGAACGGTTTCGATTTGTTATAGGAACTGGAGAACATTTTTGGACAAGCCAAACCTGCACAAGACGGATGGATTGCACTTGAATCAAGATGGAACTAGACTGCTGGTGCTTAATAATAAAAACAGGTCGCAGGGGAGTTTTTAAATTGATCAATGTGGGAAAACCAACAGGAGCTGGGCAGCATCCAGTTCAAGAAAATGCACATTTTAAATGTATTAAATTGGAAGCAATTTTTTCAGCATCAAGGACCTCTAATTCTTTCCTTTTTAATATAAGCTGCTTGTAAATAGATTGATTATTGGATAAATTAAAAAGTTTCTCTAAGTTACACATTTCTTCTAGAAGCTTAGTTCATTAGTTATAAGTATTCAAGCAGAAAAATGTAAGAGTCAGCCCAAGATTTCATGTGGTCCTACAGGGTATAACTTGAACCCAAGGAGTGCTTGCAGATGCCTATATGCAAATGTCAGAAATATTAGACATGCTGTCATCCTCCTAACCAATCCTGAAGGAGACCAGCATTTGGAAATAAGGTCAAAGATGCATCCAAAAAAAGGAAAATATAGTTATAATGGGAAATGTCCTCACACAGACTGGGTGAACTCTCATTCAACTCATGAGAGAGAGATAAAATTCCTAGACAAACTAAATTATTTTTCCCTAGAGCAACTGCTTGAGGAACCAACCAGGGAAAATGGTATCCTGGACTTGATCGTTAAAAAAAAAAGGAAAAAAAAAGCACAAGGTCTGGTACGAATGTCATTGTAACTGATCCAGTAGGGAACAGTGACCAAAAATGTGATAACCTTCAACTTAAATATAGGCATTAAATTGTAAACACATTGCAATACAAAAGACCTTAAACTTTATAAAGGAAACTCCTGAAAAATTAGGAAACTACTAAAAAGGAAATTGGAAGAGGAAGTTAAAAGCATCCAATCCCATCAGAATGCATGGAATCTATTTGCTGATACATTATTTGAGGCTCCGTTAGAATGCATACCTAAAAGAAGGAAGGTCCAAGAGGACAGCAGTGTGGGTTACAAGTGCAGTACATGATTCCATGACACACAGTACCTTTATCTTGTTTGGATTAAATTTCAATTTATTGTTTCACATTTAACCTATTACTACCTCCAACTTGCAGTCGAGCACCTGAAAACCTTCCCTTGACTCAGAAGGAACAGATGGAGTTCAGTGTCATCAGTGTCATGATGACACCTCACTCCAAAACTCCTGATGACTTCTCTCAGTGGCTCCATATAGATAAAGTGCATAGGAGACAAAAGTGGCCCCAGGGAACCTCCACATGAAAGTTCCCAGGGCGCTGAAAAAAATTCTCCAGTTGCTACTTTCTGGAGTCTACTTTGGAGATAGGAGGTGAATCACTGTAAAACAGTGCTTCCCTGAAGCTGCTTTGGCAGGATATCATGGTGTTGCCAGCTACTGAGAGAGTGAAGGTGAGTGGCAGCTGAGTGGAGAGTCACTGTAAGCCCATGTACGTTGGAAGCCTGGGCTACTTGCCTCACAGTTCTTCTCCAGACAGTAGATGTGTGTGAGTGGTCTGAGCACCCTGGGGGTCCCTGATTTCCTAATAGGTCAGTGGAGTGCCCTTGACTTTCAAGGGAAGGTGGGCCCCTGGTCACCACCTAGTGGCCATCCTGAGAAGTTTTCCACTTGACTGGTTTTGACCTTGGTGGGTAGCTGCTCTCCCCTGAACTTGTCTGTAGTTGAGATACCATTAACCTCTGGATTTCCATAGGCAGCAAATACTTCTATAAAGTAGCTTTGTGTAGTATTTTGCTCAGTTCAAAACTGTATTACATTTCTTTTCCACTTCTCATAAAACATACCTTGAAGCAGTTTGTAAATTAAAGTTAAAACAAAATTAAAAACTGCTCTGAAAATCATGTTGAAAACAACACCAAAGAAGTAAGTCTGACAAGGAAACAATGCAGAAGATAATGTACCTTCTTCAGAGTGGTATAGGATGAGGGAGCTCTCTCTCCCTCTATGAGCCCCCAGTTGGAAACTGGTTTTCATCCATCAAATATTTAGTTGTTTGGGTTTTGGTTTTTTTTTTTAATACATTCATCTCAGCGCTCTTGTGTAAAGGAACCATTGTTCTGGTTGCTTCTATCATCACTCTGATGTTCTTATCTGTATAATCATGGGACTGTCGCTTAACCTGAGTTATTTTTATCATGGCCAAGGTGACTAAAATTTGTCTCTTTTTAAATGCTAGCACAGTCATAAAGAAGAGGCTTCCTCTTTATGCTCCTTTGATTTGTTATTTGTCTTGTGTTTTGCAAAGTGACTTCAAATAGAAAATAGTCTACACTATTGATTGTGATGGTTTATGGCACAAGGGAGCCTTAAAAAACCTGCAAGAAAGATAATCTATTATTTAAATAGGAGAGCCCTATCTTTTTTATCTAATCACTCTAGAAAGCACCACCAACAGACAATATCAGATTAGATATAATTGGGAAAGTATGGCATCATAATTGGGGACAACAATAGAATCTTGAACAAGGAATTCTGTGTAGCCTGCTTTGTGACCCTATTTTTGACTCAACTCTTGGTTCCCTCTTATGTTTTTGAAAAGGGAATCCCATTTTATTCCCTAAGCTACCATCTGCTACTAAATCTATAGTCTTCCACAAGACTGAAGTCCCTAAATATTTATGAAGAAGAAATGAAGCCTTTTATACTTGTCCTCACTGTGTAGGCCCAGAGCATTTACAGATATAATATATATTGTTACTCTGGAAGAAGTGGAGCAGAGGAGTGAGTGGAATAGAATGGAGAGATCAGACTTTGTGCACCTCTGAAATGCAAGATAATTTGAGTTTTTATTTGTGTGTAAGTACTGTTTGTAAGAGTGTTAGCTCTGTGGTGTTTGTAGAAGACATGAAAACCAGGATGAGCAGGTCTTGCTTCTGTCCCTTTGCTCTGTGAACAAGATAAGATTTGGGGCCAGTGGGATTAAGATAAGTCCCTGTGGGGAATGTGTTCAGAGATAAGAGAGTTGGGCAAGTAAATTTCAGATGATTCTGTGGGGCTCAGTGGAAGTAGCCCTGCAATAGGGCCTAGCTGTTGGTGGATGTCTTGGCTAAATAGTACGAGTTAGTGGAACATTTTGGGTTTTTTTAAAGAGAAAATTAATAGGTTACTGTTTTATTTATCAACAAATGAATGTGAGGAAAGAGGTAGTTGTTGAATTGAAATATTAAGAGATTTATTCTCAGTTTTGATGAAGAATAATTGAGAGCTTTTGTCAAGATAATTGGGTTGTCTTATGTAATTTCCAGATGAGGAGTCAATGGCTTGATGGCAATTTACCATGATAAACTTTCAGCTGAAGTCAGTCAGAAATAACCAGTCAGTGTTCCTTTGTTTATTATAAATGTTTTCCATCACCATTTCAAAATATTCCGTCTGGCTAGTTTCCCCAGATCACTAGACTCTGATCACTTTGTCTTTTGATTTCTGAACTGTGGAAGATAGAGATGCATCTTGGTATCATGTAGCACTTTTATCACCACCCCTCTTCATTCCCAGTATCCTTCCTTGTTTCATATTACTTCTGTGTAAGGAAAGCATACTTTTAATAACCAGGAAAGCCTGCTGATATCTCTCTGCTGTTTCTTGTACTCCTTCCTAGGCATCTCACAGAACCAAAAAAACCCACCATATCATCGTGTGTGTATGTGTGTGTGTGGATCATTAGTGCTTCTTCTGTTGGTTGGCTGGCTAGCCTGAAAAGACCTTCTGTTCACTCTGTCTAGGGCAGCATTCTTCTAATCTCCTGTTTTCCATTTGTTTTTGATTTTGTCTATGTCTGCCCCCCCCCCGAATACATTAAATATAATAGATGTTGCTTGCATAAGATCACTTATTCCTTTCAGTTCATCAGTATTACTTTAGTAATTTAGGGTATGGTTTTCCCTCCCCGTACTCCCCCTGCAAAAAAAGAACATACAAAGAGCAGAATTATTCACTCACAGAACTCAGAGTCATAAGATCAGGTTCTATTCTTGGTTGTTCCATAAACCAAGTTCGTTCCCTTTTAGAATTTTGGTGCATCCAAGGGAATACGTAGTTTTGTAGTTTATCATTAAGTTGAGAAAATTAATGTAACATTCTTGAGGGAATAAAAGTAAAGTGCATGTGTATTATTGGAGTTTGTTGATAGAGAAGCACAGCAGTTACCATATGTAGACAAAAATACCACATTCCTGGATAGTAGTGGAGGCTTTCCAAAGCACATGGTAGTTGCTGGCAGGGAGGTTTTTAATCTGTCAATCATGGTTTAGTAAACCACTATAAAGATGTATGATTTGTTGTTTTCAATCTATGCAATCTGTACCCTTAAGCCAATAGCAGTTGACCCTTGCTTTAGTTTCCTGATGCTGACCACAAGTATTTTTCTCCCTGGCCCCTGAAACTCCCACTAGTTTTTGCACAGGCAGAAAAGAGGAGTGGGAAGGGAAAAATCCAAAGTTGAAGTACTGTAGCTTGTTGGAGTTAAATATCTCCACTCAGATCAGCTCTCTGATGGAGACATGAAATCACCATCTGCATCCAGTAGTTACATTGAGTATATGTTGTTTATATGTATCTAAACATGAGAGTGTGGGGATGTCAAAGGGTGGATATGGCTCTTGAGTTAAAAAAGATTTACAGGCCTTAAGAATTAAAGTGGCCCTTTGCATAACCAAAAGGGGGGGGCAAAAGAGGTACCTATATTTCAATAGAATTGTTCTTGGCTAGTTTTATGTGTAGATAGAACCTTAAGGACAATTTGTTTTTTGTTTTGCTAGCACTGAATTGAAACTGACTTCTGGTGATTACATGGACATCTTAGGGTGTGATCAAACATGCTTAAAGAAGCACTCTCTGAATGGATTTAAGTCCGAAATGGTAGACATCTTTCTGGCATATGCCTTACCTCATCTTGAAGCCTCAGTAGGCTCATCTCTTTGCCATTTGAGGTTTCATAGCACTGAAGGCATCCTTCTTTAAGCCAGGTTGGGTGGGAATCTATATAAGCATACAAGTTAGGGTTTCCAGCCAAAAGCTCTGGCCAGTCAGTGGGTGGCAACTATAATCAGGATAGGTGTTGCCTGACCTGGAGGCAAATACAGGCTGCTCTATGGCGAAATAAGGTTATGTTCTCAGCCACATATTTGGACAACTGTTTGTAAGGCATATTTATGTGTGTGTCTGGTGATGGGACACTTTTTCTTCAAGTAAGGGATTGCTTTAAAAAGCCCTGTCTGGTCATCTTCCTGGACAATTCTGGGGATGGAAACTATGACCTTCTGCTTGTTTGTATGTGTGTGAGAGTGTAAAAACGTGTTAAAACAAAACAATATATATTAAAAACAGTACTACCTGAAAGTGGGCGGGGGGGGGGATGTAACTTGAGTTGCAACCATTCCCAGTGTGCTTAGGGCAAAGCAACCAAAAAGAAGTGGCAACAGGGTTCAGCAAAAATAGAATAAATGATAGATCAGACAGTATAAGGCTGAATTCTGTACATACCCACATAAACACATGTGAAGAAAAGGGGACCGGATTCAAGCTCTGGGGTACTAGTTGTGATGAGATGGTGCCCACTTTGCCATTGTGGACTCATCACTGCTGGATTTAATGCATAATAGTATGATATAGACTATTGTGAGGAAAGTTGTTGCTGTGTGACTCTTATTCCTGCTTTATCTGCTGTCCCAGGGCTTAGGGGAAATTCACACTTTGCCTCCATACTCTAGGAGGGAAAGCACTAGAAAGCTCTAGCCATCTGCACTCATGGATGGCCAGAACATTTGCAATTTACCCTAAGTGCAAAGGGTCACCATTTGCTCGGCAATGGCACCAGTACACCTGTGCGACACTGTTGCCAGGCCATCCAGGCAATGAAGTGCATCATTATGCATGTGCTGCCTGTAACATGCTCCCCCTGCATCTCTTCCACTCTCAAGGAGGTGCAAATGGGAGCTTGCTGGGCAATCACAATCGCAACCCGGTAGCTAGTGGGAGTGTTACAGGGTATAGGCATACTGATTACTTAGAAGGGAAAACTTTCAACAATATGGATAACTGAAGTTTGGTTTTGAACTAGAGCTTGCAGAAAACACAAAAAAGCTAGCATCTTCTCCTTTTCCTGCTATTCCGTGTGCCATAATTTAAAGGAGAAAAAGAAAGGAATGTTTGAGGCAATTTTTTAATTTTTCCAAAGTCAGCAAAATTGGCAGGACAAAAAGAAATGGAGATCTCTCTGCCCCCCTCCCCATTTTTAACATGCCCCCTTGAACTCCCACTTCTCTAAGACAAGAAACACCACTAGTCACTATTGCATAAATCCTTCTAAAAACAAAAACTGTCTGAATCAGGTTTGGTTTCTAGTGGCAAGCTGTATAGAGAAATACTTAATATCTTTACCAGTTTTTTAGCATTCTTGCAAATACTGTGAGCTTTCTTGTAAATACTACTGCCGAATTTTTATGCTATACTGTTAGGCCAGATAGATATCTATATTATTTTTCCTTGGGCATGTGATATAAATCCTTTTTTCTTAAATAGTAGCCTTAATTTAACTGGATTCTGCTTAAATTCTACAGTAACGTTTAGGTCAGCTTTTGTTTTGTATGTTAGTATAAGATAGAAGGGAAAAGTTTGATTTTTCAGTGTAGAATCATTTCTTCAATTGTAACTTTTTTGCTTGTTTTGTTTTTTTACTGAAGGACCTTTTACCATTTATCAGTGAATTTCATAGTGTATTTTTTTGGCTTTATACATTGTTGTTGTTGTGTTGATAAATAAGGAAAGCTAAGTTAAAATGTTTAAAATAAATTTCAGGGCTGACTCCATTCTCATTTTGGCAAGATACCTAGATGAATTTTGGAGAATTCTGGAGAATGTTTACTGACTGCCTTTGCCTTCCCAGAGTTATCCATTATAATTCTTGTAACCCTGTTGATCTCTCAAAAAGCAGATGGCTCCTGCTGCAGGGGCACTAAGTTCTACAGGAACTGCACCCTTTACTAGAGTTCACACCCTTTTCAGTTTGTTTATTCTTTCCTATGGAAGCAGCAGCTGATCTGGCCTCATTCTTATTTTCATTGGCCCATCTTCTTTCATAATAATAATAACACTAAGATAAACAACCTCCCAATGATAAGTGAGTTATCCTGCTTTGGTTACACTCTGTCTCCTTGTTTATCATTCCTGCTGATAAGCTGGAGGTTAAGAATTAATAGCTAGTCTCCCTTTCTCTGTGATGAACCAAAGCCTAGTTTTCGCCTGTGCCCTTGTTTCTGCCCCCACTTTTTATTTAAAAAGGGTTTTAATTTTTTTCTGAGTATCTGCCTTTCACAAATCTGCCTGAGCCAAGTCCTGTGACACAAAAGTGAGCCATGGAAAAATGAAATATGGGTCAAATAAAGAATGGCCAACTTGCAGACTGATGTAAAGAAAAGCAAAGGCATGAAAGAATGAGCTGAAGTAACTTGGCACATAGACAAATCCCAAGATAACCTTGGTATTCCCAAGGAAATCCCACAGAGAGGAGTCAGGGTTTTTTTTGAGTTTTTAAAGGGAGGGAAGGTCATCTAAATAAGTGTGGCCCCTCTGAAGAAATTAAGGATGAAATATTTTACTGGTATTCTCTTTTCCAGTTTCAGAGAGAATGGGTAACATGGGTAACAAGACCGGTAGTCTGTGGTTTGTTTCTTGTTGGTTTCCTGAGAATGGTGCTTAAGATGTCACACATCTTGGTGCTTTATAGTGAGTCATTTTTAAAAGCGTCTGGCTAAAAATCTCCCTTCTTTAACTGAGTATGAGAGAACATTGACAGTTTGGAAGATCTTAACTTTTCATGTGACTGTTTTTCTGTGCCTAGTGAGAGACTTTCATAGCTCTCTCTTAACTTTTCATATGACTTTTTTTCTGTGCCCTGTGAGGACTTCCATGGCTATTTAAATGTTTTTTAAACGCTGACAGTGCCATGAAGGGCAATATTGAGTCAGGAAGCTGGTAATTTGTCTCTTATGTCATTTTAATGCTCAGTTTTGACAGTATTCACAAGCCCAACATGCTCAGGATGTAGCTTCTATTTTATTTACTGTGTAGCCATATTCTAAACCTTTCAGATTTAAAAAATAATAATTCCCAGTTCTCCAAGGATTTTCGGTCTCAGCTTTCTGTCCCCACCAACCTTGTAGCTTGTCCTTCCCAACCCCTGTGATACCTCTCAATCAGTCACTGTGAGCTCATGACACTCCAGGCTCTTCGCTCTTGTCTGTAATCCCATTTACTGCCTCTGGCCTTGTTGACAGGATTGACAAGTGTGTCTGTGATGAGGCTGTGTGTGCTGCACTTAACTAGCTTAGATATTTCTTTTCAAAGGAGAAAGTTTGTGTAGAAATTAAATTCTGCATTGGGCTTGAATGAGGCCATTGAAATACATTTTAGTACTCATGTAGTTGCAAAACTTGGAACCAGAAGGAAACAGAAGGGCAAGGAAGATGAAAGGTTGAATGAAGGTAGAGAAATAGTTATGGAGACTCTGGGGCTTTCTGTAGGGAATAGTGTGAGGTGAAGTTCTATGCTCTTTCTATACAAATCTTGCTTTTATAGTTTTTCACAAGGAGGATGAGGATGAGAAGAAGAAGAATTGGCTTTTCTACCCCGCTTTTCTCACCCATTTAAGGAGACTCAAAGCAGCTGACAAAGCTTTCTATTCTTCTCCCCACAACAGACACTCTGTGAGGTAGGTGGGGCTGTGAGAGGTCAGGAGACCTCTAACTAGCCCAAGGTCACCCAGCTGGCTTCATGGAGGAGTGCAGGATCAAATCTGATGTTTCTCAGATAAGAGTCTGGCACCCAAACCACAAGACCAAACATCCAGTATGACTGGAAACTATTAAGAATTTGTTTACATTCCTTTTAAATATGCTATAATTATGAGGATTGGAAACTTGTCCTTTAAAAAAAGAGAGCAGAAATTGTCAGAATTCTGAGGCAACACCATTACAATTTTATTCAAAAGAACCAGATCTCATTAATTGTATCATAATTGCAAGCTCAAAGAAGTGAGATCTTCATGATGGCAAAGTACCCCACTGAGGTAGAGCACTTACTCCAGCCCCAGAAGTGGCCAGAAGTCTCTAGTTCTCCTGTGCTAACTTTAGACCTGAGGAATGAAAGTTCCATGACTTCAGAGTTTCTACCCTGGCCTATTTTGAAAGAAACAGGAAGTGGCCCTGGAAGTTGGCCGTTTTTCTCTGTTTTCAACTGTAGCGTTGTCCAGGTAAGTCTCCACAGTGGCAGTGCGATGGTAGGGCAATGGAAAGTTCTGACTCTGGAACTTTTCTGTCCTCTGTGGCAAGATAGTGGCTTGCTGGATATGGACCCATAGGTTTCCTGTGCTTTTCAGGTTTTACTGTGGTGCTTTACTGCAACTTGAAGATAGTGATGGAATTTCTTTATCACATACCAGTCTCAGTATTTCCAACGACAGTTGGAAAATCGTGCAAGAGTGATTCTTGTGACAGAGTCCACGCTGTTGTTTCCCATTGACACCGCACTCCTTTTGGATAACTATGTAGTAAAGAGCAGGCCTCCTTTCACAGGTCCTGCAACATGAATCGGAGCCATGCCTTATTTTTGATCAGGCCCTTTAAGTGTGATTTGTCTTACCAGCCTTTCTGCACTGTTGCTGCCCTCACACTTAGATACCTTTGCTTCTGGGATTCTCTCTCTCTCTCTCTTTGCATCTCAAAGCAATGGTTTAGCACTAGTTAACAGCTGGCCCTCTCTGCTAGGGTGTTGAGTGTTTGGCTTGAGGGTGCTGCTCTGACCTGCTGTGCTCTCAGTCTGGAATATCATATGCTTGTCATGTGGAGGGAGCCTCCCACTAGAGCCCTAGGGTTTGTTCTCTGTAGCTAGCAAAGGAAAGCTGGATTAATCAAACAAGGAGATTGCTAAGCCAGCTGTCTTGTGCTGTACAAGGCCCCTTTGTTTTCCTTCTCCAGTTTCTTTTCCTTCACTTTCTTTTAAACCAAGTTTATCTTTTCCTTCTTCCCCCTTTTCTCTCTTCAGTTTCCCCAGCCATCCCTGTTTTCACATCTTAGAATGCAGGTAGCTCCCACAGAGGGTCTCTTGTATCGACAGGCCCCATGTGTTTCCCTGTTCATCTCTGCATCTCTTACCGATTTTCTTCATTCAATAACAATAATGTTAATGGCATGACAAGGTAGTCAAGTGTTGCCAAAACGAATCCATCAAATGCTTCTCAGCAACTCCCCAACCCCTGGGGAGCACTTTAAGTGCAAATGCTTTTAATAAAGGTGAAGACTGGTAGCTCTGGTGTGTTAAGCTGAACAGAGCAGGAGTGAGCAAACAGTCTGGTCATAGGGCTGAACAGTCAGTCGGTTAGCATCCAGAAACTGATGAAGAGGGAGCTTGTGTGGTTTTTTTTTTTGTAAGCATCTGACTTTGTTAGGCTGACTAGTTCCAAACAGGATGTTTCACTGTTATAGAAAACAGTAACAAATCTTTCATAAATCAGAGGCCTCTGAGAAAAGGAAGAGCATGGAGGTGAGATGAATGTATATGATTATAACCAACCATCCTTCAACATGTAAGACCAGATAGATTTGTTTATTTGTTGTTAATGGTCTTTAAAGTGATGCATAATATTCTGTTCATCTTTATTTTATCTGCAAAACAGTCTTATAAGGTAGATTAGATTGACTAGCATGTTAATGAATGACACTTGCACCTTTTGTAAAACCTGTTAGTACACTTGAGAGTGCTTTCTAGTTTAGGTTTACAGAAGAGGACCATGCTCCTCCATGTTTCTTCTGGGTCTACAGCACTTTTAAAACACAATGCAGTTAAGAAATGGCACGTATCTGTCTCAAATGAAGGGATACAGGAAGGGATGGATGATAATAACAACAACAGCAATCTGTTTGGTTTGACTAGTTGATCTGACTTGTGCTATCAGTGTGAAGTGTCATGTGCTTGCATACACTTGTCCGGTACTGCAGCCAGGAATGCTCTATTTTACAAAAAGTCTACAGTGCCTGTGGGCTACAGAGCCATTTTTATGCTGTAGCCTGGTCTAATGCCTCATCTCGTGCAGATGGGATGGTCCACAGGGTCCTCTGGACCAGTCTACAAGCTCAGTGCTGAAAATACAGTCATTTAATCAGTCAGTCAATCAATCAATCAATCAATCAAAATATTTTCTTCTAATCTGGAAAGTGGTCAATTCTAGTTTAAGAGAAGGAATTTTCATGTCTTCCAACCACACAAAACTGTATCCCTCTCCTTCATCCTCTTTATATTTAGTGATTTGTGCTAGTCACTTGTGTTTATTGATATACAGCAGAAGTATTGTGTGGTGTAACTATTTCTTTAGGTTCTTCTGTTCCCTGGGAATTAATCTCACTTTGGACTTGTGGCATACTCAGGGTACAACATAGATGTAGAGAGATACTTTAAAAATGAAGAAAATAGACCCCAGCCTTTGGCTTCCTGCCAGCCTTAGACTCGGTGAAAGAGGAACAGCAAGTCCTGATATACGCCATCACATCTGTACACCTCCTGTTCTTTGAAGTTTAGATACTGAGGATATCAGTCCTAGACAAAACCCAGCTGGTTCAAATCCTTGCTCAGTTGGGGAATCTCTGTGGATGGTCTTGTGCGACCACTGCATTTCAGCCTAATAGGTATGTGGAATATGTTCTGATTTGAAGCATTCTGCACATGGAGTGGGCTATTCTAAGACTGTTTTTGCCCTCACCTCCCCACGTTCAGAATCAGTGGGTCTAAAACAGCCAGGTCCATGGATTCTGACATGGGAAGGTGTGAACAGGGTCAGCACAGTCTCCATGAAAGTGCTGGTTCAGACCAGCCCACACCATGGCCTTAAACCTTGGGTGAGCTTTGTGACTGGACAGGCATGCCTTTGAAGGTTAGGAACAAAAGTTCCTAGCTGATGGAGGTTCTGAGGGATGCATTCAGATATTCTGGATTAAGACCATGCTAAACTTGGGCTATAAGTAATTCTAGTCAGGGCCTCCCTGATTGGGATCACCTGCCATCTAAAGCAGGTGCAGTGGACCAAGAGGAGTGGGATGGGACTAAATAGGGCGTTTTTCCACTGTCACTAAAAGTACCCATTAAGTACCCATTAATGGGTACGTAATGGCATTTTTGTACCCATTAATGGGTACTTAATGGGTACTTCTAGTGACAGTGGAAGAACACCCATAGAGCCATTTTAACGTGCAGTTTTATCCAAAAAGGGCCCAGGTGTTCTGAAACTTGGAACAAAATTACCTTTCAAAAACCTTCAAATTCAGGACTAAACTACTGTGTATTTTTTCAGAACGTTCCAAGTTCTGACAGAGGAAGTCAAAATAAAATTTTACAAAACCTTAGAGGCAGCAAAAATCCTCATTTGGAGAGGAGGGATTTTCTGGTTGATAATTAGTAAATTCTTTCTAACTCCTGTTTTTCCTGTTCTTCAGCATTACTGCCAAACAAGGAAAAAAGAATCTTCCCTGATTGGCTTTATTAGTGCGGAAAGGTGAGGAGAAGGGCTGCTCAGATGTTTATGGGCTCCCCCTCCCTTTTTTCTTCCTGGGAGTGGTGGCCACAAAGAGATAAACACTGGCAGAAGTTGTGGTTTATAAAGAGATGGGTTCCCCACACCTTTTGTGCAGTGCTCACCTGCTCTAAAGTAGCCTGCAGGTGCCATAGAGCACCTTGGATTGTCAGATGAAGAACCTCATGGTCCTAGTCTTCTCTGTCTTGTTTGTTGGTTTGTTTTTTAATGAACTGTGGTTTGGCATAAGCCTAGAAACCTCTCCAAAGTCAATTCCTGCTCTCTTCATCTTGTCTTTTCCTTATTGTAGCTACACTTACTCAGAGCCGTAATCCCATTTCTGCACTGTAGCAGGAACCATTATTGCTTGGTTAGATTTATCTTACAGCTAGGTAATTTGCTTTGTCCTCAGAGCAGTGTCAGTGTGCCAAATCTGCATTTCCCCTCCAATCACCCATGCAGAAGAAGCTGGCAGTAAAATATAGCTGCAGGAAGACAAAATAGACAGATTTGAAGCTTCTGCTCCTCAGAATCTGACTCCACTTCTGCTGTCTTGTCAAAATAGCTGGCCTTGGAGTTCCCGCATAGCAAAACAGCATTTTGGGTGTTTTTGCGTTATATTTAGCAGTGTTTTGGCAAAGAGCAAATATGGATTACCTGGTGAAGATTCTGCCAAGTACTCCTGGAACCAAGACACAATGATCAGAACGGAAAAAGATTAATAACTAGAGACAACTAGAGACAATTTGTTGCTCGGTGGTAGTGGGTTTGTGAAGGGGGTTTTCTCGGTAGTAGCCCCCAGCTTAAAGAACCACATCCCATTTTTAGTGTGTCATTGTCATCCATGTATATTTAAGAAACTGGTGAAGGCACACCTCTTGCCCTTTGTTTAAAGAGGAAGAATCCCTTCTCCTATTGTGCATTGTTCTTTGGACTGTTTTGGATTGGAATTTGAGAGTTTAAATTTTTGTGGCTTAAAATTGTATAGGCCAGATGGCTATAATGTAGGAGATAAAGGTAGTAAGATAAAACAGACCCCATTATTGCTTATGCTAACTTTAAGGGATATAACAGACCCCATTATTACTTATGCTAACTTTAAGGGATATAACAGACCCCATCTACAAAAAACAAAAACAAAACAACCACTATCTGAACACTTGGAATTCATGATGAACTTGATACATACAGAGAAAAAACCCAATGATTTTTATTTATTCTGTGTTACATTTTTAATCCTCCCAGTACTTTCTCCATGTGTAGAAAAACAGTAAAATAAAAGTTGCCCAGTTTCCAGGGAGTAATTGTATATAAGCGATAAGCCAAGTGTTTCTACTTTGTATCTGAAGCTGGGTTAAAATGTTGCTGAGGAATGGATAAGGTTAGGTTATGTAAGTTAGTGCCCTGAGAAGAGCTGAAGAATGGGTGAGGGCATATATTTTTCTTTTGCCTTTTAAAAAATGTTTCCTTAATTGGCTAGAAACCAAGTAATCTGGATTTGCTTTGTATGGATGCTGAAATAAATGTATCTGTTCCATCAGTTTCTCAGACTCCTTTCCTGAAGATAATAGTTCAGGTTCAGGGGTCTGCTCCAAATTCTCTTCTGTGAAGACTAATGCAAAAAATCAATTTAGGTTCTCTACAGTTTATTTTTATCCCTTCCCATGCCTTCTATTCTGTCATTGTCCAAGGGCTGCCTGCTTCTAATATATTAAGTAAACTTTTGTTTTTTTCTAGTTTTAACAATATGATCTTCAAATTTTCTTCTCTCACTACCTCTTTGCATTTCTTTTGACAAAAGTTTGTTTCATTTCTTTTGTTCATTAGGAGAAGCCTTCCACTTTCTAAAATAGGCTTTCTTGCCCATAGTTGTTGTTTTTTTAAATCATACTTGTTAACCATTCTGTCCTCTTCTGGCCCTGGAGGATTCCCCCCCTTAATTTTAGCAACACATTGTGACTGAATCACTATTTCTGTGGCTTTAAGCTGGAGTTAAACATGCTTCTTGGGGCTCAAGAGGAGATGCTCATAAAACTATTTGAGGAATAAACAGGAATAGTTTTCTGGTGTGCTGGATCTCAGTGTTAGCACATGTCAACTCTTTGGAAATGATTCACTATCCATTGTGCTTCCAGTCTTAGTGATAAGTGACACTTCTGATGAAGCACAACACAGAGAAGAGAGTGTGAGCCTGCAACAGTGAGAGAGCACCTGCTGTTTTGTTCTGTTTTCTCAACAGGTACAGACAGAGGTAGGCTGGGAATTCTTTCTAAGTTGTGGTGAATCTGTATGTACTTCCGTATCCCAGAGCAGAAGATATAAAGCAATGATTGTGATGGTTTTGATACCAGTAGAAATGCTTCCACCTCTTGTGTACTGATTCTCCAATACCTCTAAAAGAGCAGCCCTAATCTGTTTTTGGTGTAAAAATATGCCAGATGGTTTGACTCCGACCTTCCTTGAGTAGCAGAGATCCCTTGCCCCCATCCCTTCCTGCTGACCCAAGCTTCTTTGCATGAGAAGAGAGGGTCTTTTGCTGACCTGGCTCAGAAGAACCCTGCAGGGAAGAGGTTGAGAGTAGTGATGAAAAGCTGAACCATTGAGATGGAAATGAGATGGGAGGCCCAAAATCTTGGGAGAGTCCTTCCAAGTACAACAATTGTGTCCTTCTAAATATGAAGCATTAATTAAGTTGGGTCTTTCTGATGGCAGAAATGTTTTCACATTGTTCCTTACTGCAGAAGGAGAACAGCAGCACAAGGTGAATAATGGAGGCATCTGTTTTTAGAGACCAGGAGGTGTGGCAGGGCTATAGATTTTGCTGGTGTGGAAAGAATCTGTTCTGATATAGAAGGCAAGTCTTTGTCCCTTAGATTAATGTCGTTTATGGGATATTGCTTGCTTACTGCCTTATTCTAGTTTCCTGTGCAGGCAGAATCATATTCCAGTGGCGTGTTTCTTCTTTTCTTTCTTCATCCCTGGAAGATTGTCCATGCCTTGAAATATTGGATTTGAATAAATATAGTCCCTTTTTTAAAAATTCATGCTTTATCCAGAGTATTGCAAAGAACAGAATCCTGTCACTGATGAAAAATGCCAGAAGTGTTAGTAATCTTAATTATTGAAGCAGAACAGTATTTCTATCTAAAGGGGATGTTGTTTTTAGGATGGGGCAGAGGGCAATATGGTATAAAGGGCAAGAGTAGATTCAAGGGTTATAGTCTGGTTTCGCAGTTGTTCTCTTACACAGAAAACTCATTTGTGTTTCCAGATCGCACTGCACCATCTCCCTTTCTCTTGGATTATGCCCCTAGCCTCTCCCTTTCCCTCCAATTATGTTCTACAAGCCATGGACCAAGAGGAGGCAGGATATTGGCTGCAATCCCTCCTTGGCTGTGCAGCTGGTGTCAGTGGAGTGGCACAGGACTATGGCGATCTAGTAAGGCCATACAGATATGATGGAGGGAAGTTGGTGCATGGACCTGGGCTTGGTGGAGTACAGTCCATGGTCTTGTGCAAGAGAAATGACAAGGCCAATCACCTTTTGGTGTTCCTTTGAATTTTGTTTTCTGCGACTCTTTTGGTAACATGTGATTGAAGAAGGGGCGATGGTATCCCAAACTGGAGGGAAAAGGTATGGCATCACAAGCGAAACAGAGCTAAATAAAGTAGTGAATGAGGGAGAAGAATGTGAAGGCTTTGTGGATGAAGGGCCACTTCTGTCACTGAAGACGACTGTGGGTCCATCATGATCTTGGAGCCTTTTGATTGCCAAAGTGTAGTCATTTATACTGCATGCTTCCATGGCGGGCTACATTTTCAACTTTGGCTTAGCTAATGCCTATAAAATCTCTAGAAGAGCTGCTGCTGAGCCCCCTGTTGCTCTTCTTTTTCTTGCATGTTAATTGAAAGTAGTTTTTTTTTTAAAAAAAATGGGGATAACTTTACTGGGGCACAATTTGGGCAGGTCTTTGGTGTAATCAAAAGGGAATAGAATGGAATTTGTGAAAAGCTAAGGAAAGGAATCTGTTTCTTGCTGCTGATTTGAAGACAAACTAGCAATCCTTCTTAGGGGAAGCATTTTGAGAAGTGGAATTTGTTTTTACAAGGCAAAACAGTATTTGAAATATGGATATGTTGCACAAGAATGAGAATTGGTCCTTAGTTCATTGACACAGGAGAAAACTTGCATGGAATGCTCCAATTAAAAGGGATCTTTCTAAGTCTCCTTTATGTCTGCATTATGGGTAAGCGTATGAGATAAACAAAAAGATTAGGATCACTTGGGAAAGCCATGTGTGTTACATTATTACAGATAATCAAGGGTCTTGTTTAACAAAGGACTTAGGTAGGGGATGGGATGAGGATGAAATCTGGGTTTTAGATTGAGTTGGGTGGTTGAGTCATTCAGTTCTGTGTCATCAGTGTGCTAATCCTACCTTAAGTCACAAATAAATAAATAAATAAATAAATAAATAAATAAATAAATAAATA
>MTQE01001141.1:29489034-29513563 GCA_014337955.1 Aspidoscelis marmoratus | reverse complement strand
AATAAATAAATAAATAAATAAATAAATAAATAAATAAATAAATAAGGTCTTTTGTGGTGGTACAAAATTTGAGTTTTATAGCTTCATATTCTTTTTAGACTCAACAGAAATTTCTGATATAACTGCCTCATTACCTGCTCCCAATCAGCTTGTGGAATGTGAGAATGTGTTGTATTGTTTAATACCATAAATTCCAGTAAATGCAAACTGAATACTTAAAAAGACAGTAGGGTTTACTGCTATTATCGTTTTGATGATGGCTAAATTTTTGTATCAGGAAATTGAGGGGAGTGAATCTGCCAGCACAGGTCATAATAAAACTTGGACGACAAAGATTCCTGATAGAGCAAACCACAGTGGAGGATTCATCAGTGGATGCCGTATATTCCAAGATGTCTAAAGGATCTGGATTTGAGGGCTGATGACTAAAAGGTCCTCATAATATAGAAGTACTTTAAATTTTGTGATTGCTAATCCTGTTTGCAGATACTAAATATCCTTGTGGCAACTACAGCGATTGCCTACATGAAAAGCAGTAACAGGAAAGCTATTGAAATTTATTATCAGAATCCGTTCAATGTAATTCAGCAGCTGAAAATAGGAAAAGCAGCCAGCACCGTATGACAGGGTATTTCATTTCAGTTCACAAGCTGAAAAATGAGGGTAGGCTATTGAAAATATTCCGCCTGAGATTTCCACCATACTAATTTAATTGATAAATATTACAAGTAATTGGGTATGATTAAGCTGAAAGGTCCTGAAATAAGCAACTCCAGATTTATCAGTTCTTTAGTACAGTTAACACCACAAGAGCAATTTAAATCCTATGAGCTACCTGCATGTTGGACCAGGAGCAAGGATTTTGGCATCAGACTAATTTCATAACTGATGATATTATGCCTCTTACATGAACACTGAAGTACCAGAAGTATCTTTGGTAATATTCTTCAGAGCAAGAAAGGCAAAGCTATAGATAATCTAGTTCTTCAGATTTGTCTGTGGCCTGTGTAATTGACAAACTCATTGGAAGAACAAATGTTGTTTTAATTTAATTTTCCGACAAACAGTAGTCCAGGGACAATGTTAAATTCATGAAACCTGCTTAATGTGATGAAATTTAATGAGGCAATTTGTGCTTTGCCCTGGGCTTTCGTGCTTGCCCCTAGCTATGTGAGATGATGCTTCCTCTGAAAGCAGTGGAGTCCCACTATCCGATTGTTGTAGTTTTATTATTTTGCTATGCCCTACTCTATTTTTCTGGGATTTTCCCCATCATAAATCCTGTTTAAAGAGCTAACAATGCAAATTTATGCACACATGCAAACACATTTCACTGGTTTTATGTAGTGTTTAACTGGTAAGTTGTAGCTTGCTTTTTATTTCAACATTTTTTCTTAAACCTTTTGTTGAGTGTAGGCTCATAGTTAAAAGTGGTAAACAGAAACAGAAGGTGACTGCTAGTAATAAAGTGATGTAGTATAATATACATGATTTCAGAAATCTTAAAGGGAGGCTCTTATGTCAACCTCCGGATTGGAGACCTAAAGCCCCATGCCCCCTGTTTTTCTGTTCCCCTGACTGATGGAGGGAGTAGCCTTGCCGGGGAGGTGGCAGGCTGGGGAATGGGTCAGAGGGGTACTTATTTTTCTCTCTCTCAGTGCTTCTCAGCATTTCAGTCTCAGTGCCACTGGTCTTCCCATTGCAACAGTTGAGACCGCTCTCACCTCTGTGGCTTCAGTGTTGACAGGAAGGCCCGAGGGGACCATGGTTCCCATGGTTCTTGCCTATATTTCCCATTTCTATTGATATGTCTGGGACTGCAATTGTGAACCTGGAACCTGCCTGGAAAGCTGAGAGTGCCCAATTTGATCCCCAGCCTTTCCTCAGAAGTAGGTAGTGACAAATCGTTTCTGTATCTCAGCCAAGAAAACTGCATAGAGGTGCCTGTGCACTCAACCAGAAGTCACTCACAACTCGATGGTACCCCACAATTATCCCATTTTGCTGTCCCAGATAAATAGAAGAAATGGAAGCCTCTTTGTCTAATGATGGAAGTGGAGTAGCAACCATAGCATATTATGCTGCAAGTTGAGTTCTGTCTCTGATATGAGCTGTAATGCAGATGAGGATAATTCACATGGCACAGGTATGGCTAAATGAATACTAATCCTTGTCTGAAAGGTGTGAAGAATATATTCATGGTGGGTGGGCATAATTTCTCCAATCCCAACCCAAGGCCTGCGTTAAACACCTGCCTTTCAGTTTAGCAAAAACAGTCTTGGTTTCTCATTAAAGTTAATTAAATCTAAATAGCAGTCATTTAAAAAGAAATGCCAGTGAAAGTTTCACACAGGGTTAAAGCAAAAACCTTCCAAAATACAGAGATGCAATATGTTTATAAAACTTCCTCAAATAATCCCAAATGAGAGCTAAGCAGACCATAGCTGGAATTGCTTGTGGAAAATAGCTGTATTAGCAATAGTAACACTTCCAGGGCTCTGTTCTCAGCCTCATGGTAATTGGGGTGGGGGTACATGTGGAGAAACTGAGCCAGAGGGATGTAAAGTCACATGGCAATGTAATCAGAGTTGGCACAAGAAGTGGGAAAGTTTTGGCACCTGATTCAGTGCATAAATGGGAAGCCCACACAGCTAGTGTTACAAAGGTTACTTGATGCAGTTTCTTGGCTTGTATTGATTGGAACAAAGTGTAATGGCTGTTTTAACTATAACTTGCTCAATTTCCTTTAATCAGCTTTAGGTTTTATACAGTGAATATCACTAGAACTTAGAAAGGAAAGATCTTGCCCTTTGGTGTCAGGTCTACACTGTGATTTCCATGCAAATAAAACTTACACTTTCTCTGTGTGTATGCAGAAGTGAATGAGTTAGTTTGTCCAGTCATAAAGAAGAAGACAAAATGATTTCTAATCGGCATTTTGTCTGTACGTCAAGACAAACCGTTTAAATTAATGCAATGCATTGTATATATAAGGTAGAGTAATGCAGGGTAGTGCAAAACTATGATATGCAAGTGCCTGCCAGCTATTCAAAACTGTAGGATTAGCGGACCTGTGAAAGTCCAATCTGCCAATGTAAATTAGTGGCATTCTGGAGTAAATTGAGCTTTGCTCCTGGTGGCCAAATGGACACTACACGTTTGCAGTTTCCTCCTTGTGGTTTGCTTTTTTTCTTTTCTTTCTTTTTTTTTAACCTCCCAGTTCAGCCTACAACCCTGGCAAATGGGTCTCCTATTCAACCACTAACCAGGTACAAATCTCCTTGGGTTTTTGAGATCTGATAAGATTTGTTAAGTGCTGCCACCTGCTGAGATACAGTACTGACATTTTAATCTCAGGCTTCAGTTTTAACTAGTTTCTTTGAAGATTCATAAAATCATTTTCTTATTTTGGTTTAATTAATATGGGAAGATTTCCCTTTCTTGATCCTGCTATATTTCTATTAATGGCAGAATTCTCTCACGTCAGTATGTGTTAAAGGATTTAGAAAAATTGCTTGATTTTTTTGCCATCTCTGATAGTCAGAAAAGAAGTCTTTGGATATTCGTGTCTGGTCTGTGTATGGATTAAACTTTTTCTTTTAAATGGACTTGATAGTCCAGTTATTGTTTGTCCTTTTCCTAACGTGTTTTCTGAGATAGGATTTTTCTCCTAACAGTACCTTAAGAAATTATTTTTCTGGTCTGTTTTTTATGACATAGACATGGTCCACTGTTTTCAGACTTGATACATGATGATTTGTGTATGAACCCCCTTTTTTACGTTTCAAACTGAGCATCTGTCCCTGGAGTGCATCATAGCTGCGCAAACAAAAACATTGTGCTTTGGTCTGAAAGAAAAATCTGGCTGGCATCCTCCAGCTCTGCAGGGACATGAAATGATGAGGAAAGTCAGCTTTGCCATGAGCTTGGGTCAAACATGTGGCTATTATCTGCTTCCCCATGTAACTGCCTGCTGGGATAATGATTCCTGGCAGATTTCAGTGCTCCTCCTCCTTTGTTTTGTATTTCATAGGGATTTAAGCCAAGTTACTCTCTCTTACTGGACTTAAACATTACCTGTGTGATTTTAGAGAAACATAGTGATAGCAGAGGTGGAATTATCAGGCTGCTTTCAGTGTGAAGAGGAGGAGGGGGAAGAGGAGGAGATGCTTTTCTCACGTATTTTAGGGGATTCAAAGCAGCTGATAAAGCTTTCTATTCTTCTCCCCACAACAGACAACATGTGAGGTAGGTGGGGCTGTGAGAGCTCAGAAAGAGAGCTGTGACTAGCCCAAGGTCACCCAGCTGGCTTTGTGGAGGAATGTGGAATCACACCCCATATTCCCAAATAAGAATCTGTTCAGCAAATGCACTAAATGAACAGAAATAAATAAAATTCAAAACTATATTATAAGAAGTTGTCTAGATGGCGCTTAGACAGAGCAGTTCCTCAGGTGATGGTGAGAGCTTCCAAGTATGCTGAGTCCCTCTCTGTGAAATTATAATATCTCCAAGGCATTTTCAAAGCGACATTGAGGGTGGGAGCGTCCGACCTTCATTTCCACATTTATTTCCCAAAGGTCATCCTGCCTATGTGTCGTCTTTTCTCTTGTTATGTTTATGAGTCTCCTGACATATCCACATTTGTATCCTCGACATTTAGAATTAAGAACGTGTTTCTTTTTAGCAAGTGTGGATAAACATGCTGCTTGATCTTATTTATATTTTTATATATTAAACCTGTACCAGAGATAGGAAAAGAAATAATCTGAAATTGTCAAAGTCGTCTTTTCATTTTTACTGTAGATGGGAATGAAGATGTGTAATTGAATACTGGAAGGAAAAGGAAAGAAGACATTAGTAATGCTCATCAGCGAGATAAGAAAAATGATTATGTCAAAGACTATTTGAATTTTGGGTTGTGAGTGCAAATCCTTCCTTTCTTCAGCAGAAGATTGATTAGGAAATTGAAAAGAAGTGTCTCACTCTTCAGGAGCAAATCTAGTAGAATTTGCTTACCTTCTACAGGAGTTTAAATTCTTTCAAAGTATATTACACAAGGTATTTTGAGAGTAACACACAATTATGAAATCTTGAATTACATCTGTTATGAAAATACTTTAATAAAATGAGCATTTTGAGTGTGTTCTAAATGTGTCAGTTTATTTACTTTGATGTCCTATATACCCAAGAGTAGTGACAGCATTGTAAGTGTCCCCTGGCACATGGAAGTTCTATCATATTGTTCAGGTAAATTTCAGGTGTTCCTACTTCTAGGAAGCTTGATGGCCACGAGTCTCTAGCATACTTACTTTTCTGCTTTTCTTACACATGGTTCATATTCTGGGCCAGTCCAGTCTTCAGTTTCAGTATCTTTATTCTATTTGCAGGAATATAAGCTGCGTCATTGTGCTTTAGAAAAGAGGGTTGATGCTATGATGGTCTGACCAGTTGTCCTGGTTGTTTGTTTGGAAACTGCGATGCCAGTACCAATACAATGTGTGTGATGGAAAAGGAATGCGTGTGAATGATAAAAGATAGATAATTTCATCGTTCTAGGTCTTCCTTACAGTAAAACACAAATGGTATTAAGAATATAAGGGCACAAGAGGAGCCCTGCAAGCAGAAGACAAAGACAAAAACCTTCATCTGCTCTTGACTCCCCGCAAACCAGAGTGTGGAGGGAAGGCTCCTAGTACATTATTAGTCTGGTCTACCGGCAGGTGCAAGAATCGCTCAAAGAGTCATAAGACCTAACAAGAGGAAGAACCAGGTCATCATCAGCTCTTGTCAAGAGGAAGCAATAGTTGTCCTGAGTCTTTTGTTCTGGATAGGTAGGCCTGAAAGTCTCCTCTTTAGTTTTTTCACAGGGCTGTAGAGGAACACCGCATTGGAATACTGCTGCAGCTGCTAGGTTATTTCCAAGAGGAGGCTGTAATGTAAGTATCTCAACCCAAGGAGTACTTTGCCTTCAGATCCTACGCATGGGCTTGTAAAGGCTGGATTATTGTTTCATCCTGCTGTTATTTTTCTCATATTCCTGCTTCTGTGAAAAGTCTTCACATTTTGATATGTAAGCAAGGAACTGACTGCTGCAGCCATTTTTCTTGCTGGACTACTTCTTAGCTCATGCTTTCTACTGCTCTCATGAGTATACTATGAGAGCTGGACAGCAAAAATAGGAAAGTTGTATTGAAGCCGAGAAATACTGCAAAGCTTTGGTGATTATAATTCTCAAGCCCGTTCATAGTCTGGTAGAGGAGAAGGCTGCTGAGAACCAATATTTGTCACTGAGAAATAACCTTAGAGGGTTTCAGGTGGCTAGTGTCCCTGTGCTTAGCAGCCTTTCTGGGAGACTTTTACATTCCATTCTAAGATTTAGGGACCCTACTCTGCTTCACATAAATGGCTGTAAAAATGCCAGACTTTAGTGCAGTCTGGCGTGTTTGAGGCTGTTCTTTTTCTCTCCCCCCCCCTTTTTAATAAGCTTTCAATTGCACACAGGATGTTTCTGTTTATCCAAGAAAATGAAATCTCACAAACAACCCACCCTATTTGGCTCTCACTGAACTTCAGCTGTGTGACCCAGCATCCACACAGAGCCAAAGAGATATTTTCCTCCCCGTTCTCTAATTCCTTATTGCCATTGGGGCCTTTTCAGGAAGAACAGAGTTTGAAATAGGCTTCAAAAGGAGAGGGGATAAGGTTTTTTTTGTATTTTTAAAAGAAGCATCTGGATTAGAGCAGGATTTAGTTTTGAGACCAGACTGTGGCTTTGGTTTCTGCTTTTAAGAAAACTCAAGTCACAGGATTCCTGGTTTCAGGAATATATGTTACAATAGGTGGGAGTGGTGTAACTTGTTTTGTTGACTTTTTACAACCTGTGGAGTAGAAACCAAGAAATTTAATCAACATCTATCCATATAGCTAATAGTCACTTTTAGCAGTAATACCATTATGTGGTTGTATTTATTTTGATTCATTTTATTATAAGAACAGAAACAAGCATCTTTTGAGGCAATTAGTACAATGTATTCAGAATAAGTTTATTGATTAGTCAGTACTGACCATATCAAAAGCAATATTTAAAACCCAATCATGTATAAATAGTATTTGTTTACATTCAGTGTAATCCTAGCTGACTCATTCAGATGACAAATATAAGTACTGGTTATCAGTCTTCCAGAAAACATATTTCTGCCCTCTGAGTTCTAAGTTGTGTTGTTTATTTGTTCAGTATTGCTAAATCCAAGGTAGCATTAGAAGTCAGAAACTGGGTGCGGCCATTGTAATCAGCCCTGAGACCATTTGATGAAAGGCGGGATATACATTTTCTAAGTAAAATAAATAAATAGCTGGCCTGCTGAATGATGTGTAAGTTAAAGTTTGCTAAAGTGAAGAAAATTTCCAATCTTCTGATAAAGAAAGATACTATCTGTCCCTAAGACCAGCTTCAATACTCAAAGTCTGGCATAGTGACCAGTTTTCAACACTAGTTTTAAAAAGGGGTCCAAGAGAAATTCAGGTGATGCTTATTCAGCGGAATTTTTTGGGATGTATTATCAAGGTTGAAATTTTACAGTAAACAAAAGAATAAGCTTAAGTTATTCTTTTTTGCAGAAGGAACTCCATCAGTGTGTGTGTGTGTGTGGGGGGGGTTCCAGTAAATGTGTAAGGCAGAGAGATTCCTAGATCAGATGATCTTACGGCTCAGTAGCTGATTAAAATTAGGAAGCTGAGAGCAAAGATAAATAGTTTATGTAATAGATAATTTGTCCCACAGTCTGATTGTATGTTTCCCATCACAAGGCTATGAACTATCTTGCCTGAGTGGAGAAGAGGCAGCAGGCTGGGCTGCTCTGCCATCTTCTCCCAGCAGTGCCCCTCCCTCTTCCAACTGCTCCCTTCACAAGATGGCAAAGAGACTATGGTCACTGATCCACTGGTTGAGGAAACGTCTAGTCCTGAGACTGAGCAAGGTGGGGCTGAGTAGATGCCGGCTGACCATCACCATCTCTACCATCAACCGGTTTGTCATCAATGAAGAGAAAATTCAAAGTAAAGAGAATAAGAAAATTCCAGCAATAAGAAATGAACTGAAGAATTGGATCTGAAGACCTCAAATACTTGCTTTTTGCTGTTCCCTGTTCCCTCCCACATGTTTTTCCTTTTGTTTCTTGTCTCTTTAGATTGTAAGCCTTAGGGCAGGAACCTGTCTAAGATTAATATAATATTGTAACCCGCCCTGAGACCTTCGGGTATAGGGTGGGATAGAAATATAAATAAATAAATAAATAAATAAATAGGTACCTTGTTAGTTGCTGTGAGAGAAGTGCAACTAGACAGATCTTTGGTTGCATCCAGCAAGACTCCATTGACATATATTTTGGGTAGAATAGTTATATCAACAAAGTTCAAGTTTCCTTTTCTTTAAATTAATTAAACTTTGGTTTAAGTAATGTACTGTATAATTCCTTCCAACTGGAAATTCAACACCAAATGTGTGTTTATAGTCTGCTTATTTAAGCTGAAAATTAGTCCCGTATTTTATGCATAGAGTAAAAGTGGAGAAAGGTAGTACTTTTATCTTTTCTTCCCTGCACATCCACTTAAAATAGTTTCCCTAAGTTACTTCTGTATAAGTGGAACAAAGGGGATTTGCGGAGCTCATTTATTTTTCTGTCACTGGGAGACAAACAGCTTTGACTGGGTGATTCTGATGATTCTAAAGGGCGAGAAGTGCAAAGGGTAAGAATTTTCTAATTTTGATAAGGAGCCCCTGGGGCATAAATTGGGAATTTTTCAGTGATCCATCAGCCTGTTACTGGAAGCCAAGTAGATGCCCTAAGAAAGTTGCCATAAGGATTTGAGCAAATTAGGACTCTCCTTGGGGTTTTCAGCCTTCTGGTCTTTAGACTCACACTGCATTCAATATTAAAGGAGTACACAGCTGTATTGCTGCTTGTAATAGAAAAGTGTTATGCTGGAGAGCTCCAAGTGGTCCGTTGATGTTGAGGGCAGGGCCAGAGGCTTTCATTTTTCCAGGGCAAGGTAGCACATTGTAGGTTGTGTTCTTCTGTTGAAGGCCTTAAAAGGAAAGATTTATGGTGCTTCCGCACAGGCCCTTTAACACCCATTAAGCACGCATTCCAATGTGCACCTCCGCACACGGGTTGCTATGTAGGACACTTCTGGCGAGGGGTGTCGGCACAGCGAGCCCATTTTTAAAGCGGATTTCGGCGGCAAAACCGGTTTGCTACCGGAGCGTCCGCATTGGCGGGGGCAATTAAACACACTTCCGGTAGGTGCGTCTGCACCTATCCGGCCTTAATGCATGCTTAATGTGTGTTTTTAGCACACCACATATTTAGTGGTTTTGCGCTGTTTCAGATGCGGCCGCACAGTGCAAGTGTGCTAAAACACGGCCCTCCCCCTGCTCGCCATGATTGGCTTCCCGGAGCAAAGCCTGGTGAGCCGGGGGGCTCCTACCTTTAGGCTCGCCCTCGCCCCGGAACCGGCGGATCGCCGCCTCTGGAGCCAAAGCGAACTTGCCTAAAGCCCGCCCTAGCCCACCCCGGGGGAGCACGGCGGATCCCCTCCTTACCTGTTCGGCGTCGCTCCAAAACTGAAAGCAGGCGCCCAGGATGCAGTGTGCCTGCGTCCTGCGTGCTGCCTGATTGGCCGGCACGCAGATCCTGGCAGCGCGCCTGCGCAGAGCGGCTCTTGAGGGCAGGGGCTGCCAGGCGCAGCCCAGGCCATTCAGGCGGTGCGCAGGGCGCAGGCGCGCTGCATCCTGCGCGCCTGCTTTCAGTTTCAGGGTGACGCCGACCAGGTAAGGAGGGGAACCGCCACACTCCCCCCTGGGTGGGCTAGGGCAGGCTTTAGGCAAGCTCGCCCTGGCTCCAGAAGCGGCGATACGCCGCTTCTGGGGTGAGGGCGAGCCACAGCGGTGAGGTCCCCTGGCTCGCCAGGCTTGGCTCTGGCAAACCAATCGTGGGGGCCCGGGGGTGGGCCCTCGTTCCCGGATCAGAGATGGGTGCTGTGTGCCAGCACAGCACCCGCCTCCAATCTGGATCAGCGCCGCATGTGCGGAGGCACGGGTGCGGGGTAGATCCGCATCTTTTGGATGCGGATCTACCCCGTAAAACCGGATCTCCTGTGCACCTGGAGCTATTAAAACCGGTTCCGCTGGGAGCCGATTTTAATAAATCCGGGTGCCGGAGATCCTGCTTTATTTGCCCCTGTGCGGAAGCACCCCTAGAGTTTAGGTTTAGTGCTACACCTGTATATGTGGCGGACAACAGTTCCTTGGCATTTGTAATCAAGGGGATAGTGATGCTTGGGCTTAGGTTAGTTTCCAGCACTTCTTACATGGATGCTTTTACCAGGTGGATCTGGCTGGGTCCTCCTCATCAGAGTATATAACTCAGCATCCAGGCAGGTGGTTAAGATAGGGTCTGGTCAAAGCAACCATCAATCACATCAGAAACAAAGCAAGCAGAGCATATCCCCAATAGCTGGTGACATGATTTTATTTTCAGTGTAAGTTCTTGTTTTATTTTGCTCTTTGTTTTTTTCTTGGTGGTGTTTGGTGCTTAATGGAGAAAGGACAGTGGGCCTATAAAAAATTAACACCTCTTTGGCCAGTTTTGTCTGCATCTGAACCATTGAAGTAGTAAATTAGCCAGCTGATAAGGAAGGAAGTGTGAAGCCTGCTTGACTGTTACGTGGGATTTGGAGGAGTGAATTCCATGGAGAGGATTACAATGATTTAACAAGCCATTAATGAGAGCTGGAAAAACTCTGGAGTAGTTTAGGAAAGATTTGGGGAGGGAGGAACAGGAGAGGAGTTTGGCAGGAAACTGGTCACACTGGCAATCTGTTCCTCTTTCCTAGATTTGTTATGAAGTTTTTTGAGGTTTTGTGAAAATTGTCTGGGGACCTGTGGCAAGCCAAGCAAGCCCTTGGCCAACTTTTGCTAAGCATGTTGTTGTGTAAAATTGTAGTCAATTAATTTTAAGACCTGCCAATTTCAACTGCAAAATGCTAGGAGGTTCTGTCAAATCCTCACCGGGATGTAAAAAAGTAGGAGTGGGAAGAGCGGAGCGAGTAAGAGACAACTTGTTTCAATAAATGTGTTTGGCAGTATGTTGGGATTAGAATGAGTAGGCGACAGCTCTCTCTCTCCCGTTAAATTCACCTAGCTCAGTTTGTCCTTTATTCATAGATAGGCACTCTTGACGGCAATGATTGTTATAGGGTAGAAAGTCAAGGGAAGGAAGAATGGAATGGGATCCATTTTTTACAAGTGGTTTTAAGTTAGAAAATCTCTGGAGAATGTTGGTAGGATGAAGATGAGAAGAGAGTGCATTTTATGTGGAGTTTAGAGTGTAATTGGTATAAATGTAGAAAGCAGTTAAAGTTTGTAGGGAGCTTTGTGTGAAGGAAAAGGTAATCTGGGCTGAAGGCCAAGCTGTTGACTAGTTCCAATTACTGCGGAAGCGAGGAGGACGAGTTAATTGGGGAGCTGGTGATGTCTAGCTGCTCCTTTGCTTATTTACTCGAAATTAAGCTTCACTGAGCTCAGCAGCATTTATTACCCAAAAAGTACAGAGCATTTCACACTTAGCAAGAAACCAGAGGTGTGCAAAGGGGTGTTCTGAATGTTTTGAAGCAGACCAGCATTGTCAGCAAGGAGCATGGTGCGCATGACACTGGTCCTCCTTTACACTCCCTAGGAGGGCGGAGGAACCTGTTGCTGCCTGACCCTCCATACCCTGACCTTCAGGAGTTTGCAGCAACAATGTGACTGCATGATCTCAAAACATTAAAAATTAACTACTATGCATTTCACAAAGGACAATTTGCGTAAACAAATACAATTGTTTTTGTTAGGCGATTGTGAAATTGCATTCATTTCATTCTTTGGATAGTCATGTCTGTTAGGATCCTGGCTCTTGTCTCTGTACTTGCCTCATTATTACTATATGCACAGTATTATAGAAGAACCTAGGCTTTCGTCAAGATGTGGTAAAGGTATGGGCATTTGTACTAAAAGGTGAAGTCATGTACAATCACATTTTGCCCCAGTTGATGGACTGCCTCAAGAGGGAGTGTTGCAAGTTGGATGTCATATTCTGTTAGTCTTTGTCAAGTGTAAGTGTAACGGATAATGCTTGACTCATGGGAGAGTATGTTTGTGGGGATTTTCATCTTCAGTGCATTCCCAGGTTTGCCCTGACCCAGAATTGTTTGGACTGGTATCTGGAATACCATTTATATGAACCTCTGCTGAAGGTCATATGTAACCTAAAACATCTTAAACCAATGAATAAATTTAGGAAATATTTTAAAGGTATTATAGTATTTTTAGGTTTTTTGTTTCTTTTCATAAAGCTGGGCCACATCACACCTGTGAATGTCACTGTGATGAATGCAAACAAAGTCAGTTGCGTCAGTTTTCTCAGCGGCATTTGGGCAAATTTGGCTAGCTGTTTCTTGCCTTAGATATAAATGCTCTGTTAGTCAAGGTGAACACTGAGCTTGTATGAGATTTCGGCTGTATCAGATGCTAAGAGGCACTATGGGATCTATCTTATATCTTGCAATGGCTTCCTGGCTGCTCCTGCCAGACACAAGGAGCAACCCTGAGCTTACTGTGAGACCTGGTGAACATCTTCTAGGATCAGCTTGAGAGGAACTAGCAGAAGTCTGCCAAGCACTTGACTGGCTTTGGTTAGACCCAGTCAGACTGATTTCAGAAGGTGTTTGCCAGATGTCAAAGGTAAGCATCATTATCACGGGGAAACTCTGCATCATTGCTGGGTTTCTCATAATAGCAATAATATGTGGGTTTTGTCCCTTAAAGCAGCAGTATTTGAACTGACTATATTAACGTGTTTTGCCTCTTCTCTGAAAACAGCCCTAGCAATAAAAGATGTACAGAGGCAAATGATGAGCTTAATTTTTCTTCTGAATTCAGAAGTCTCTAACAGCTAGATAGGAAGAGGAGAAAAAGGGGCAAGCGTCTCCCTTTTTTGATAATTCTCTCTCCTAGTATTATGAAAAAAATGAATTGTCAAATTCTTAACTGTGCTAATACTTCAAGTCAACTTAATATTGCATTCACACAGTGCATTACAGGTTTGGGAAAACTCTGCTTGCGGGGAGGGGGGCACCTTCCTTCAATACAGATTGATCTAGTTTTTTCCAGCTTCTGCCTGAATCATGTTCAGCTCCTTAATTGCCCTGTGGGAGAAGGAAAGGGAGGGTGAAGTGTCAGAATAATGTTCAAGCACTCCACAGAGTTCCTGCCTTCTTCTTGGCAGAGACTGTCATGGTTTTTGTAATAGGTTTGCTAGTGATTTGGGGTTTGTAGTTTCATTTTTTTTAGTCCAATGAAACTCATAAAGTTCTTCACAGTCACAAGACTTAGGCAAAAAAGCCCTGCTTGAGAATGCCTCTTGAGCACGCCTTGCTAACTTTGGAAGAATAAGCTGTAAATATAGAAAGGCAATTTGTTCAAAATCTGCCTAAAGCCTGCATTTCTCTATTGGCTTTGTGGGTGCATGTATGGACTTGTGCATGCATAATATGACACTTTTCCTTTTTCAAACTCCAGAAACAATTTGGTCTAAGACTACAGTTCTTAACCTAACTTATTTGGGCTTAGCCTATACTGAAATCACTGGAAGTGCTTCTAAATAAATGTGTCAGTGATTTTTCTCCCTGCAATGTCTATTCCTACTACTGTCAGTTCCATAGCCTTTTAAATAAGGCCTTGTTTTCCATCTGGACCCAGCATGGTATAGCAATGGAGTGTTATTACGTCTTAGACACTCCTGGATTTGGATCCCTACCTGATCTGAAAGTTTACTAGGTTACCTTGGACCAGTGTCTGCCCTTGTGCTGACCTACCTTGAGGGATTGTTGCTTTGGAAAAAAATGGAATACAGCATGCAATAACATGGGCATAAACTGTTCAAAACTAAGCACAGTTCCAAAGATGTTATTCAGCATTTTAATAGATAGCCTTAAAATTATGCTGTTATTTTCCATTAAGTGTGAAGTTTCCTTAGCTGTTCTACCAAAATCAGCATATTTAAAAAGCTTGTATTCCAAGTGTTTTAAAATTCTTACTGTACTTTAAAACTCTTTTGTATGTGTGTTGAGCTATTCATGTCTTAAAATATTTAATCAGATGTGGTTAGAACGAAACAGGATTGCTTCCTCCTTCTCCTTCTTTAAAGGGTGTGATATATGTTGTAAAATTAAGACTTTATCCCAGATGTGGCTGCAGTTCATGAGGCTGAGCTATTCTTGGTTAATAGTTTAGCACTGCCTCGTGATGAAAGGCAAAAAGGACCATGAGATCTTATTTAAATTTAGAGGGACTGAGTAATTATTATTATATAGCTTCCACATATGCAGGAGGAAGCATCCTGATTGCAGCTGTGCTTTGCGGCACATATCATTGCAGCCTGTCTGTGCATATGTATTTCCCCAGCTTTCCTGATGGATAATTTCCTCTGGACCCCATCAGGAGCTTGTTAATATTTTGTGGGGATGCAAGAGCAGGCTGTGTTTAACTTCAAAAGAAGACAGCTGTCCTTCTTTCATTTGAGTCCCACGGCTTTTAATAACTCAGGGTATTTTATAAATTGAGCAGTTTTCAGAAAGAAATAGGCCTTGTTGTTTATGCATTTCAGCAGACTGAGGAATATACCAGATGAATTTTTAAAACCACTATCTGCTTCTTTTGGTACTGTGTGTATTATAGTGCAATAAACTGCTTAGAATTCCAGATTGTCACCTTGCATTTGTTCTGCCAGAATTTATGTTTCTTCCTGTTTTCCTCATTAGGACAAGCCTTCTATTTTCTAAATGAGCTTTTCATGCGTTTAATGACTGCATTTGTAAACCACCCTCTTCTTGGACTTGGCAGTACCTTTCTTCTTTTAGATGTGCATTCTCACTGAGCATCCATTACTGTATTTGTAAACAATCTCCTTGCATTTTAAAATGTTTTGACTCTTCTAGCTTTCCTTTTCAATTTCCTTTTTAGTAGTTTTCTCATTTGGAGGAAGTTTCCTTAAGAAGAGTTTAAAGTTTCTCTGTTAATTTTATTGACAACTTACTGTCTGTATTTGAGTTGAAGGTTATTACGTTGTGGTCACTGTTCTCTATTGGATCAGCCATAGTGACATCTGGTATCTAATACTGTACTATCTCTGCCAGATACACAGAGTGAAGGGAAATTGTAAAGAACCAAAAGTCATTAATCTGTCTCCCCTGCATATCCCTGAACAGTTTGGATTTTGTAGATTATGTTCATACTTTTACACATGCCCTCCAAAAGATAAGAGCAAAGAACTCAAGAGGGTGGTGGCTGGACAATTTTGGAAGTAACTGGAGAAATGAGATTGCTTAGTCTTTTTTCAGTCTAACCTCAGATGTGACTTTTGTACTGCAACTACCTTGATAGCCCTTACTGATGACTTTTGCAGAAGACAGGGGAAGAAGTGTGGTTCCTTTGCTTTTTTCAGCTAATTCAGTGGCTTTTGATATTACAGTATCCTTCTTACACAACTTTGTGGACTTGGAGACACAGTTGTTCTGTTCTTGCAAGGCTGTTCTCAGAGAGTGTTCCATAAGAAGAGTAACTGATAAACTGATGGAAAGTGGTGCATGATGCTATCAAAGCAAGGAGGACACAAACTGAAAGTAAAGGAATCTCTTCCAAATGCCATACATACCATCTTCTTCACCTTTATTTTTTTCCCTCTATAATGTCCTTGTGAGGTAGTTTAGGATGACTGGCAGTAGCTGTACTGAGTTGATTCTAAGATGATACGATGGAGGTGCTTGTAATCCATCTGAACTTTGAAATCATAGGCCTGTAGTTTGAGAATGTTACTGTTCCAGGAAGCCAGGAGACACCAGCTTTGGTTGACCAATTAGTGTTCTGAAGAATGCTCTGATAACTTACTATTATAATATATTTTTGTTGACAATGCCTTTCATGACAGTTTAGAAACTACAGTAAGTGCAAAATATCACTCTTAGGTTTCTGTAACATCTCAGCCTGTTGGGATCTTATAGGTCTGGCCCTGAAATATCAGCAACTGATTGCTTGTATGCTTCTGAGCTTGTTTCAAAGTGTTGACATCAACTCAAAAACCCTGAACAACCTGGGACCCAAGTTCCAGTTCATGGTCCTCTTCTGTTTACACTATACACCTGGTCTTATGGTGTTCTTTTGGGCTATCAATATCATATGTACACAGATGATATGCAAGTTTTCAAAAGTTTTGAACTCCTTGATCCTCTAGCCTGGCGTTCGGTCACGGATACCTTTTCTAAAATATCTTAAGTGGATTTTTATACATAGATTAAAATGAAATATGGATAAAACTGAAATTTTAGTATTTCAACCAGATAGGACAGTAGTTCTGATTTTCTATCCTAGCATCCAGCTACAGGATCAGCTGTTGGTCCCTAATTCATCAGCAAAAAATCTTGGGGTGTTAATGGACGATCAGTTGTCGTTACGACCCTATATCGAAAAGACAGCAAAAGTTTGTAACTTTCATCTGTTTAATATGTGGAAAATTAGAAAATTTGTGTTGATCAAAACAAGCTCGCTTACTGGTACAAGCATTGGTAATATCTAGGTTGATTACTGTAATAACCTCTTAGTCGGCCTCCCTCAAGGTTACCATTAACCTTGATCAGGAACTCTGCTGTTAGAACACTGCTGGGTTTGCCAAATTATTCTCATAGCTCAGCCCCTATGAGGCCCCTGTTATTGGCTCCCAATGAGACCCAGAATTCATTTCAAATTATTGGTATTGGCCTTTAAGGCCATTAGATGGCAAACTCCTATCTAGCATCTAGAGTTTCGTGGTATACTCCAGCTAGAAACTTACAATCTGCAGGCAAAGTGTTCTTAGTAGTTCCTCAAACTCACACTGCAACTTCTAAACCGCGAGCCTTCTAAACCGCGAGCTTAGTTCCTCACCTTTGGAGTAACCTCCCACAAGTCCTTAGATTAGAAGAAGATCTGGTTCACTTTTGAAAGGGTCTAAAGACCTTTCTTTTTAATACCCCTGAATGAGTTTAAATTGACTTATTTTTGTGGATAGTATTTATCTGTGACGGTTGAAGTGATATTTCGGGAATTTATTAGTTATTTTAGAAGAGTGATTTTAATACTGTTCTGATTATTATTAGATTGTTTTATTGCTGTGTTTTTATTTTGGTAATTTTTAACCTTGTATCATCTCTTGGTGGAAGGGACACTATAAAGAGATGTTATTGATTTGTATTTATTTATGCTGACATTTATATCCCACTTTTTTCTGGAAGGACATCATGTAGCATGCTGTAGCTCTTCTCTCTGCTTTATCCTCCCAGCAGGACTGCAAGGTAGATTAGGATGACAGACAGTGATTGGCTGGATGCCATACTTTATTCCATCATGACTGAGTGAGGATGTGAGGTCTGGTCTCCTAGGTTCTACCCCAACCCTATACTGGCCTGAATACCTTTCTCTCTATCAACTTGCTTACGCTTTGCAATTGGCTCTGTTTGTTTCATTGCTGGGACAGATTCATGGTAAACTGGAAGGAAATAGGTCTTCTCTGATGGCATATCACCATTGGAATTCCTATTCCTCTATCCAGTGTAGATAGCCAGTTTAGATTGAAGTTTGGTACTAGTGAAAGAATAATATTGTGCTCAGAGTTTTAACAGATTTTAAAAGTAGATGTGGTTCTGACACCTAATATGAGAATTGACGACCATCCAACTGAATTCAGTGCTGCTGTGTTTACCCTCCCACTGAGAATGTATATTATCAGTCTGGCTAATGTAGGAAAGGCTGGTGAAGAATGTGTAAATGTTTTTAGATTTTTTCCCCCCATACTTGGGTCATTACAACATGAGTCAGTTGTGACTCCGAAGTGACTTGGGAGCTATCATCACTGCTCTCAACATTTCATTATGCCATTCCTGTCGCCAACTATAATGAGTTCATTTAAGTCTTTGTAGTTTCCTTAGTCTTAATTCCAACTTCTCTAAATAACTGGAGGTGTGTGGTGGATTTTGTTTGTCTCTGTGTGCTGTTTTTAGAGTGTGCATGGATTTCACATTTCAGTGAGCCTGAAAGCCACCAAATTGGCCCTTAAGGAGCGATAGCACATGAATTACTGCATTGCATGGGCGTCTTTATGTGTTTTTTAAATCGTGCCTCCTAATTATAAATAATAGCTATGATATGAGATGTGATTATGATGAATGGTGATTCTGTATTCTGTGTGCATTAGCTCCTTTAACCTTGCCGAAGTAATTATGTCTCATTTAAAATTCTGATAGTATTTATTTGAGGTAGGGGACTGGGAATTTAATTTCTATGGCTTTGTCTTTTAGTATTATTATTATTGTTATTTGAAAAGGATACCTTTGCAAAATTGTTTTTTAGTAATCCCTATAGTGACAGTTCTTCTTCATTAATATTTTAGGGCCCTGTACAGAGTCATTTTAAAGATGTTCTTTAAGGTATATGTGGCATAGTATCTGCAGCATAAGGGTTAATGCCTACATGAGGGTGTTCCCGTTTAGCAACGATGATTGGGACAATTCCTGTCAGACTCGCTTCCATTCTTTGGAAGCATCCACAAAAGTCAAGTGAAGTGACGCTGAGTAGAATGCAGGCTGGGCCAGAGGCAGGTCTGGTACCGCTGGCCCATCCCTCCAATGGATTTTTTTTTAAAAAAAATCTGTCACTTTTCTCTTTGTGGTGACAGAGACCATGTTTTGTATGACCTGTGCCGGCACAAATAGATTGATCAAGACGGCAGAAACAGCATCACAGGACCATGAAATTCTTCACGCTGGGTCAATCTGATGGCCTCCTTTAAGGTCAGAAAGGAGAATCACCAGCAGTTTTGGAAAAACCCATGTTTCTCATCATTGCTTAGAAAGTCTCTTTCTCTCTACATTAGAGCAGCACTATAAACTCTCTCAAGACTCAAATCCTAGTAATGATGTTACAGTACTTGCATGTCAAAGTTGGCAGTTCGTTTTCCTGTCTGTTGCAATTTATGCATTATAAAATGTCTGACATTAAAGCAGCCATCTAATGTGTTGGAAGTGTGATATCTCTTCTTCTTGCAGAAATTGATTAATTTTTCTGCACTCCTGAAGTTAATCAGATCTTTATAAAAAAAGTACAGCATAGCAATCTTAACAAATGAAAAAAGGCAGCGCAAGATCCTCATTTCCTGAAGAAAATAATTTTCAGTATTATGCAATTAAAAATAAATTGCAGCACAAAGATAATATACAATATCAGATAGGGCCATGAAAAAGTATTTGCCCCCTTCCTGTTTTTCCCATATTGGTGCACATTTGTCACACTAAATTGTTTCAGATATTCAAGCAAAATTTAACAGGTGACAGACACAACCTGAGTAAACAGAAAATATAGCTTTCAAATGATCATTCAATTTACTGAAGGAAAAAATTGACCAACACTTGTATCACTTATATGAAAACAAATTCCCCCTCTGTACTTAATATCTAGTTGTCCTACCTTGAGCTACAATAACTGTAACCAAGGCCTTCAGATAACTGGAGATCCCAAAGTGAACTATGATCATTTGAAAGCTGTATTTTGTGTTTATTCACATTGACTTTGTCTCATATTGAATTTTGTTTGAAGTTGGAAAGCTTCATCTTGTGATATGGTGAAAGGTGCAAAGTGCAAATTAGCAGTTAGTCCTAAGTGATGTACACAAATATTAAGGTTTAATGAAACTGCTTTTTGTACAGGTCCTCCCAGAGTCCATTGCTCAATTCCATCTCCAAAGAACTCAGTAAGTTTGCAGCATCCAGTAATGTATGTGTTTGAAAGTGAAGATCTAATTTTGTCTGCATATTGTTCAGGCAGAATAGTCGCTAATTTTTTTTAGTATGCCCCTTCAGGAAACAATAATTATGGTTTGGAGAAGGCAAAACAGATGAGAGGAGCTAAAAAAGCACTGATAAGAGCAGAAAAGGTTTTCGGTGAATTTCTTGCATCTCTTGGTGATTGCTGGATTTTGCCCAAGGTAAAATTTTGAGCAAATGTTGAATTTTTTTTGTTCAGTAAAATGTCTGAGGAAAAAATGAGCAAGACTAATTTAATTTCTCAAAGGAAGTTCTGTGCCTTCTGAACCCAATTTAAGTAATTTGTTGATTTTATTAATTCCACTGGTGAAGGCAAAGAAAGCCAGGTTTTAGATTGCCTGGCATTTTGATGGAGATTTTACTGGACAGGATGTGATATATTTGGTAGAAATGAAACTTCTCTATTCACCCAGTGTATTGTTTAGAAGATACTCTGAAATACATCTGTTTCATTTGATTTCTTGAGGTCTTCTTTGATTGAAAGAGAGAATTTTTCCATAATCATACAGTGAACTTGTGCCAGGATATTCTAATTATAAGTGCTAGGAGACCTGACTCATTGGTTCATTGTTCTTAACACTGTTTTACAGCAACAGAAATTGGACTCAGGTACCTTTATATGGTCTTGGGTAAGTTGGATAGCATGCAAAATTCCATTCTTTGTTAGTGTAGAGCAAAGGCAGAAATTTAGCTTTTAGAGGATCAAAACATTATATGAACAAAACAAATAGTAGTTTTGTTTTTGTTATAATTAATGCAGGCTTAGACAACAGCACGTGTGCATGTGATATGCATTGCAATAGTGGAGGAAGCACCATATTTTATCACAGTGTAACTAACTTGATTTGTACACGGGAAGGAAATTAAAGTATCTCTTACCTCATGGAATATTCTGCTCATGTGATGTGAGAATGACTGTCTTGTTTGATTCTGTTTACCATGGGAGGGCAGAAAGAGCTCAAAAATGGACACTATGGCCGCGTCTCCACGGCGTCGTTATCTCGAATTCAAAATGTTTTGACTCCGCCCAGTTCAGACAGCAGTTCGGCTTAACACGCTCCTTCCGTGTTAAACCACCTTAAACCGTTTTAAAGTAAATCCTGATTTCAAGAGGTCTCACTCCAGAACGTGCCCTTGATACGTGTTTCATTTTTTACTGTGTGGACAGTATCGTTTTCCGGGATGAGATTCCGTATCCAGGCTGTCCCGCCCCCAATCGCACTGTAACCAATGGCTGTCCGTATTCGAGGCACGTCATGTTTAGGATTCCCTCCCCCAATAGCTTGCTTCCAAAGAGTGATTCCATTGAAAGAATCCAGTCTCGAAACAGCCACTGCCTCTGTAGCGATGTAGCTTAATAACAATGTTGCAGTTTTGCGCAGTTCTGAACTTTAAAAAGGAAAGGAAAGGGGAGTCCCCACGGAACTTTCCCAGCCCACTCTCCCCGCTCTCCGAGTTCCCTCCCGGCCCCCGGGGGAAGAGCGAGCGAGGAGCCCCCTTCGCCCTCCCCCGCGGTGGGCACGCTGAGCCCGCCCGCCCTCTCGCCCGCCTCTCGGCTCTCCTCCTTTTCCAGCGGCGGCGGCGGCAGCGGTGGAGTGGGGCAAAGCGGCGGCGGGCAACGAGGAGCCCCAGGGCGAAGCTGCCTGCGCCGCAGCGCCAGGATGGGTGGATGGATGGATGGATGGCGCGGTGGGCGCCGGAGCCGCCAGCGGGGGAGGCAGGGGCGGCCCGGGCTGCGAGCGTGCTCTGGCCAGCGGGGCAAAAGGCGCCAAGAACGTGGCGGCGGTGGTGGAGTGGGGCAAAGCGGCGACGGGCAATGAGGAGCCCCAGGGCGAAGCTGCCCGCGCCGCAGTGCCAGGATGGGTGGATGGATGGATGGATGGATGGCACGGCAGGCGCCAGAGCCGCCAGCGGGGGAGGCAGGGGCGGCCCGGGCTGCGAGCCCGCTCCGGCCAGCGGGGCGAAAGGCGCCGAGAATGCGGCAGCGGCGGTGGCGGCAGCGGCAGCGGCGGAGTGGGGCAAAGCAGTGGCGGGCAATGAGGAGCCCGCAGCGCATGGATGGATGGATGGATGCTGCTGCTGCTGCTGCTGGTGGTGGGAAGGGGGAGGGGAGAGAACGGGAATCCCCGGCGGAGCATGGATGACGCAAAGGGAAGGGAGGGTGGGATCCTGGGAGGGAACACCAATCAGAGAGAGGGGGTGGGCAATGGGTGGGAGGACAGGGCTGCCGTCTGGACTCCCAGGATTGATTCCAATTTAAGGCTGAAATCGGAATGCCACTGAACCGGGTTAACTTGCAAGTCGTGTAAACAGGATTAACCCGGTTCAGTTATTTCGGTTTCCTTAAACCGAATTAAGGCATCCCATGTGGATGCAGCCTATGTCCCCTAGAATCCTCAAGAACTTTGCTCATGTCCCCAGTGTTGTGAGCTGGGCCAGTGTCCGGGGCACATGTGCCATTTTCATGTTGCTTCCTGTTTCTGTTAATGTCAGTGCCCACGTATAACAGGGGATATTTTGAAAGAAGACAGAAGAAGCTAGAAAGAGATAGGAGAAAGCTCACTGCCTACCAAACCCCTTACCTATTTCTAGTATGTTTAATTAAAAATCAAATCAACCCAAAGATTTTGTATGTGATTCTTAATCAGTTTGAAATTCCAGGAGAATAAAGTAATTATACTAGTCATTTGGTTACAGTAATTAAAAGTTTAATTAACATCACTTCCTGTCTCTTAGCTTCCCTAAGAGCTTCAGCCCCTGGCACACTTGGAATCTACCAAAGCCTTTTGACCATTTTGATACAGGAACTGCACCTTGAAGTTCCTCCTTTTCTCCACCACTCAGAGAAATTACATAAATATCCTCCTTGAAACCTTTGCACAGTGGCTATATTTTGGATAGTTAAAATATCTGATGAGTTGTTCTGTCAAATCAGTTTGGCAGGTATGCTTTATGCGTAGGAGCATGTAACTTCAAAGCTGGTCTGTTTTGAGCAGCATTACGGGATTAACAAGCCTAATGGAAGAATCTTACTTTGGAATGCTTTCAGTTCTATACACAGGTGTAAGAGCCCATGTTGCTCTTTTTCCTAAAACAGATATTCCCCTGCTAAAAAAATATGGATCCATTAGGGGACAAACTGAAATCTCACAGAGGAATGAGTAAGTTTCAAGTTACACAGAACTCTTCTTCAGTAAACTTGAAACAGTGGAGCTTTGTGGAGGAAAGGAAAAGGAAACAAGGTTCGTAGAAGAGGAGAGAGAAATTCTAAGTCTCCAATTTATAACAGTTGTATTAGAAGGCTTTTATATCACACTGTGAACCATATTTTTCTCCTTCTTTATCCAAACAGTCGGAAGGAGAGATCTGGGGAGTTTGAAGCTTTCTCATTTCACTGTGGCATTTTAGTAGTCCTGATGAAAATCTTACTTACTGTGGTTGCATTTGGATTTCCCCCTTTTCCTTGATGTAATATGCTAAGTTCTCAAGAAATAAGAAGTAAAAAGTTGACTTTTTAAAAGGACAAAAATTCATGTATTTGAAATAATTCCACTGCTGTTTTCAGAGGGAGTACTAGAGATTACTCTCCTTTCTTTGGATAAGAGGAATGTTGGTTTCCATAACAGAGGATAATAGAATAGCTGTTAAAGTTTGTGACAGTACCTAGAAAGTGATATTCGGTTTGAAGAGTCTAATAATCTGGTCATGGCAATTTTGTTATTTGTGCAACACTGGCAGAACACTGTGTTTGTGCCATCCTGGCTGATAACTTCATATTAAGCACTTCCTTGAGCTCTTGGGCTAGTCAGTGGCACCAAATGCTTGTGGGGAATCGTTTATACTTTGAAAGGGAAAAATGGGAATCCTCCCGATTTGAGAGCAGAAAAATTGCAAGATGATCTAGGATTGCAGGAGGCAATCCTGGGAAGATCCCAGGAACTTACCTTATTTGCAGACTCTGCATGTTATTTTTCCTATTCCAGGTGTTAGCAAGTTCCAGCCTACTTCCCTTTTTTTGCCATGTTTATTAGTATCTGCATAATTTTGGAACAGCAACAAGAACAAGAAGAGCTGGCAGTCAGAGATAAGGAAGTGATATGAGAAATCCTTATTACAGGAAATCCAGCAATGATGATATATTGAATTTTCAGTCAACTAACCCAGAACTATATTGGGAATGCTGTGGATGTGTATGGCTTTCTCAGTGTAGTTCCAGGAAAATCATGATTTTCACTCACATATGGAGGCATCCTGTATTCGAGTTATGTCAGTATTCTGCTTGCTTGTTTAATGAATTTGCAGATGAATAATTTCTGCTTGAAGTTTTTGTGAAAGAAAGAAAGACAAGATGAGCATGCTAAGACAAATCTCAAGTTGCGCAACTTTGAATATAGTTGCATACTTATTGTATAAACCTCACAAAAGTTATGAGACTTAATGGAGCATGCTGAGTAAATCATAAAAATCTATCTGAACATATAGAGGCAGATGTCATTAAAGTACAAAAGGTTTAAAAGAAAAACCGCTATTTTTATTTATTTATTATTTACATTTATATCCCGCCCCATACCCAAAGGTC
>MTQE01001141.1:29450988-29487175 GCA_014337955.1 Aspidoscelis marmoratus | reverse complement strand
AAGTAGCTTGTCCACGTCCTCAGGCTGCAACAATTGAAACTGATCCAACTTCTAGTAGCAAAAACGCTTTGAAATGTAGTTTTCAGCCACTACCCAGAATGAATGCATAGTTTTAAGATTCTAGCCAAGATTCAGGAGAAAGTGCACTCCATAACTAGCCAGCTGAGATGCAGTTGAGTATCTTATGGGACAACATCCTGGTGGGAACAAGGAAAGACAAATTCAGTACATAAAATAAGTAAGTGTGGTATACTGCATTTTTTAGCTGTAAACAAGAAATTGAACCTTTGGATCTTTACCCTTGTGCTCTATATAATGTGGGTTGATTCCCATGTTTCAAGCAGGGAAAAGAGACCCTAAGGAAAATTAGCAAACTTTGATGCCGAGAATTGTATTTTTTTAAAGCTTCTGGACTAAACACAGTATATGGAGCAAGATAATGCAAGAAAGTAAAGGAAAACAGACTGCACATTTTTTGTTTGCTTGTTTGTTTCCATAGACACACATTATATCAGATTGAGAAATTAAACAATTCAGCAAAGTGGCTGTAAACGCATATGCAAGGCTACACATAGATGGAGACATACCTATTATGTTTCTTCCTATATGATACAGTATTAATAGAGGTCAGAGTTACAAAAATAAAATAGCAAAAAACACAAACGAAGATAGCCATTCTCCTAAAATTCTAACTCGGAGAATTTTAATCACAGCATACTGTTGTGTAGAAGTTAGGTTGGGATGTAATAGGCCTACTCATGGAGGGAAATAATCTGCTCCAGTGGCCTGTCTGTCTATCCTCTTTTGCTCTATAAGTGAAGATTTCAGCATAGGTCAAAAACTATAAAACAAGGTAAAATAAATTGGCTAAAACAGTACCAGTGTCTTTATGGAAAAAGGAATGCTGTTAACCTCATCCAAAGGCCAGAGTAAATAGATGCATCTTCATGAGGCATCTAAATACCTGAAATGGAGGGTGCCCGATGCATATCAGAGGGGAGACTATTCCATAGTCCGGGGGCTATCACCAAGAAAGCCCTCCCCCCGTGTCCCTCTTGTGTTAGTTGCTGAAGGGCATTACACTGCCAGGAGGACCTCTCCGGCAGATCTTGGGGCATTAATGGGATAGACATTCTTTTAGATATCTGGGACAAAGCTGTTTAGGGCCTTAAAGATATTAGGGTTAGTTTGTCTCTGAATGTACATTTTAAATGGGAGTTATTTAAAATGAAATGTTTATATACTTGCTTTATTGCTTGCATGGAGAGTTGATTCCCTCTTGGCTCTTGTAGGCTCAGAACTTGTTTTTTAAAAAGACATAGTTCACTCTGGTGAATTTGCAAAAGAAAAATCGAGACTAGGTCAGTTTTCAAAAACTTGGTTGGAAGGCAAGCTTGAGGACTATATGCAGTTCCACTTTTAAGGGAAGCAAAGCATTCGTAATCAGCAGTGCTAGATTGAACCCTGTGGTCCAAGACTGCTGGCATGCCATTCAGTATTTTAGATGGTGCTGATTGTTGTTTTTCAGTTTCTTTTTCTTTTAATTGGATGTGATTTGTCAGTCCTGATAAAAAAACACCACCTCCCTGACAGACAATAAGGCAGAAAGCAGTAAGAGACTTGTCCCTAGTCAAAAGACCAAATGTGAGTCTTAACTAGCTAAAGCTCAATCTCTCCAGCACAGCAAGGGCTTCCTTTCTCTCTAGGCAGCCCTGAATAGGCAGTGGATTTAGCTCACATTATGTATGTTTGTGCTGTGATGAACTATGCGGGAAATGACTTGCCAATTGCACATAGTAGAAATAATGGACTTAACACTCACAGGGCAGGTGCCAAGATACAGAAAGATGCTGGCACATGCTGAGATCAGGTTGGCTACCTGTGTGAAAGGTTTTAGAATCTGAGAGATTGTGCTGAATTATAGTCCATAGTTATGTTAAGAACTGTGATGGTTAAATAGGATTTGACACGGAGGAATAGGATGTTTTAGAAAGCCATAATAATCCCTTCTACTGTAGGATGACATATTCTGTCTTTTCAGTATGGTGATATGAATTATAGATTAGAGGTGGGGTTGTTTACATGTTTTGGTATATCCTGATTTATAGCTTTGACTAGTTTGATCCCTGTATCTATAGCTATTACTTTCACTACTGAAGGCCATCTGCAAAGATTGGCTTATGATTTCCTGTTGTCACTTGGCATTATGATTTTGCCTCTGAACTTTAATGTAAGAGTCAAAAGCTTTAGTATGCTTTCCTTAAACCATATTACTTGAGTGGTGTATGTGAAGAGAGTAGAAATCAGAAAGGGGCTCTGATTTTTTCCTCTCTTATTTGGTGTAGCCATCTGTCTAGAGTTTTCTCAGAGTATCTACTTTGATTGTCTCCTGTTTCAACCAACTTTCCACAAGATGTAAATAGCTGAACTGTGGATATTCTGAAATACTGTATTTTCAAAGAGACTTGGGACCTGTTCACACTTATCTGTTACTGAGCAACAGTCAATATATTAGGCAGTTCCATCTGCACTGGAGAGCTAAACCAACTTTCTAGAAGTTGCCACAGGCTTCTCTGAGGCCATCCAGTGACAAGTTTACTCCTGGTCACTGCATCCGTGGTGCATGGGCATAGCAAGATGGCTGTTACTGTGCTGTTGTGCACACAACATGGCAACATCTGAGCACATGCTGAATGTGGCTACAGATGCTGCCATGGTGATCCAACCTATCCTGGACATTTGTACTTCCAGTGCTGCTGGTCCAGTATGGGGCTTTCCCAGCACTTGACATGTGGGTGGCTGTTGCCACACTGCATCCTTAACTGACTAGCATGGTATTATTAAACAATACCAGTCAGATAAATGTGGAAAGGTTTGTGGATTGAGGCCAAGTTGAAGGTGAGGCATTAATCCAATAGTGTCTTGTCTCTTTCCACCTAAATCAGTTACTAGAAAGCATACTGGTAGCCAATTTGATAGGTAGACTCAAGGCTTCCTCTTGTACTGTTGCCCTGATCTATGACCCCAGTTTATCAAATCAAACAGTTTAAAATCAGTTGTACCTCTTGCAGTCAGATTCTAATGACTGCAACCTATTATCCAGGAATAAGCCCCATTGTGCTTAGTGAAACTTGCTTCTGAGAAAGCCTGATTAAGCTTGTGTTGCACAAATGGGTTTAAACTTGGTATACCCTCGGTTTTATAATTCTTGATTATTGGACACATTTGGAAAGTGTGAGAGTGGCTGGTTTACTACATAAATCTTAGAGAAGCATGGAGGTTAAAAACACAGAAATTAAGCTCCCACTTAAACCTGTATTGTGGATAAACCTTCAGTGAATACTTCCATATTTCTACTGTTATTGCATTAGGCGTTTCCCCCTTTATGCATATTAATTTGTTAAATTTAATATCTGTTCTTCCTATGTTTCTTGTTTCTTAGGTGTGCTGTATTTTAATGTGTGTTGATTGCTGCTTCCCAGGAGTAATAATAAGTGCACTAGACTGTCAGCTTGTCAGAGAACATATTAATGTCATTTATTCAATTTGTTGTTAATTTCACTTCCTCTGGCAATTTGCTTTAGCCCCCGCTTTGTTCTTGACAATTATCAGACAGGATTCTGCTTAGGAAAGGGAGAATACATGACTATTATGAGGTCATTTACTTGGAAAATAAGTTAGGTTATGATGCACTTGTAAGTAACCAGCTGGCGACCATCTTGAGCATGCAGTATGTTTTAGTATATGTGAATATTCCTGTTTTCCTGTTCATTGACTTGGTACTAGCATGTTCGTCTCACAAAAAAATAAGCCTCTCCCCAGAAATTTTTAAAACCTATTACGGAAAATTGTTTGGATTACTTCCATTGTCACCAAGAACTGAGAACAGATGGGAGGCATTTTTTTATGGTAGTCTCAGGCAGGATGTTTTTTATGATGCGTTTTGAATGCATATTCAGTACTTTGTTTGTCTTGACAAGAATGGTGTTTTCTTGCAGAATTCCCTCTACCCATGTCAATTCTCTTGTCTGTGATAGTTGTGTCCTATCCCATGTTTAGACTGCTGTGTTGATTATTAATCTTTGAGAATTTGTTTCAGTTACAGTGCTGGTAAATTTGAAGCCTCTACATTGAAGGTAACTTTGGAATCAAGTTTAAAACTGTAGCTTCTGAGGATTAGGGTTATGTGAAAGTGGGTATTTTTCTGAACTCTTATCTGTCCATCCAGTTTCATTTGGGGCACTGAGGCTCCTTAAAATTGATAAATTGCCCCCTTTGCATCTACTGAAGCTCCTGATGCTTATTTGAATGAGGGAAAGGGAAGTCTAACACACTGAGCTAAGCAAAGCTATGCTGAATTGACTGTAGAGCTCAAGAAATGAAATTACTGTTATTCTGCTCGGAGGCAGGTAAAAGAAACCCTCAATGAGATCCAGAATAAGGTTTTGTTTTACCTTTGTGGGGCAAATGGTCAAGAAGTAATCAAAGGTCAAAAGTGATTCTTCCTTAAGCTGGTTAGAGGCAAAATGGCTCTGTAGGAGAGCAGCCATGATACTCATTTTCTGATTGTTGCCGTATTTATTTAGAATGAAGTTCTGTTGGTTTCAACAAAGTTGTCCGAATTAGAAGGCACACTGGAATAAGTGTTACACTGAAAACAATAGTCAAGTATCCATTCTGATCCATTTCTGAATGTGCATCGGAATTACATTAGTGGTTAATAATCCAGCAGATAAAAAGAATTAATATGCCTGCTTTTCTGGGTGCCACATTCCCTGCTTTTCATTTGATCCTCCAAATGATGGAGAAAAAATGGAAATATCATTTGTAAATGTGATCAGTCTTAGATCTTGGTTGGAATGCACAGGAAATCAAAAATGTACACCAAAAGCAGTTGAAGTTTTATAATTTCCTTCTTCCTTTCCTTTTTTCTGTATTTCAAATTTGCTGTGCACTTGTGTCTGCTGTATCCCTTAAGGCTTCAGAATAGACAGTATGTCAGTGAACCATCTTGATTTGAAAGCATTCAGCTGGGAGCTAACTACATGACTTGCCAAAGTCTATCCTAATTCCATACCAAGATATATTTTACCCAATTTGGGTGGTTTAGTTGGTTGGCAAGTGCTGAACTACCAAAATCATTGAACCTGGCAAAAAGCAGCTGAATGTGAAGTTGGGATAGATTGTGCCAAGCTCTTTGGTTTTCCTCCTTCCCGGCTCAGCACATGCCCAGCATCTCCCAGACCAGAAGAACTGAACGAATCCACATATGAGCCGAGGGGGAGAGAACATACATGGGTGTTCTCAAGGTCCTGATGAGACTCCTTTTCCCGTCAGAGATAAGGGGCTTGTTTGCACTTGACTTTATTCTGGAAAATATCCCAGAAATGTGGCCTGCTGTCCACATGTTAGTGCAGGTTACAGCAGGCCCAAGTGAGATGTGTCAGAGTCTGCGGTAGCAAGTGGACCACACACCCCTGTCCTGAGATATATTCCAGAATATGGCCAAGTGCAAAGAGACCCAAGGATTCTGCCTGAGTTTATCAGTCCCGGGGAGTGGGGACAGAATGTTAGTGTTTGTATCATTTTTACTGGGCATAGGTGGAGTAGTTGTGGATTATGCCTCTCTTACCTGCTTCCCATTTTGTTTCAATTGATGGTGCTTCTGCAGGGCCATCTCTGTAATTTGCTATCATCCCAACAAAGTGGTGGTGTTTTCTGAGATTCACAGGCCTTTCTTGGATACTGGTGTGCTTATGTAGTAGCAAAAATTGTATAACTGAGTGAATGGTAGGACAGCCTTAGTGACAGCAGAGCAGGTGAAGTGCACAATCTAGGAAGTAGGAAGCAACTTATTTTTTAATGTTGGTATTTACATATCATTGTTAGTGACAGAAATATCCCGAAAGTAATTCATAGAAGCTTAAGTGGTGCAGTTTATTGCACCAGAATTGTCTTCAAGAATCAGTCTGTATTCTCTTCCAATACTGTAATTATTTAAAGCTTTTTCAAAGCATAGAGTGTCTTTTATAGACCAGTAAATGTGAGCAACTTAGCCAAAGCTACTTACAGTAGATGAACAACATGAATCAAGCCTCCAGATCTGGTCTAGTACCTATAGCTCTTCTAGTATGTAGTCTATCCCACTTGGAGACAAATGAGATGGTTCTGAACAACCATTTTCTCTGAAGGTAAGGAGTATTTTGTTTTTATCAGACTAGTACAACCAACATATACTTATTTAATTAATTAATATTAAAAATCTACATTTTCTTACAAAAGTTTTGTTGAAGCTTGAACACTTAAAAAAAAGCAGTAGCAGCTTGAAAGTGTTTTTCATATTTCATAAATTCTGCTAGCTGTAATATCACCATGTGGCCAAATTGTGGAGTGTTAATCAGCAATAGAAAAATAGAGAAAAATTAGGCATAAAATATTAGAAGTTAGGAAATCACACTCTTTCAGTATCAGGGTTTTTTTTTCTGAATCTGCTTGCACGTACCAGAAACACATTGAATTCCCTTGATTTTTTAAAGCTTATAATAGTTGGCTCCCATGTGAATCCCAATAGCTAAAGGTCTTGCAAAGTAAAACAAACCACTTCTCAGGAGGAATAAACCTTCCTCGAGAACAAACACTTTGAATCGCTTAGCTTCTCTCTGCAGGCCCTCCTCCTGAGCATAGAAGGCCAAATTGCCTGCCACCAGGTTCCTTGACTGTGAAAAAGGTGAAGGCTAAGCATTGATTTCCTTGTCAGTCCCCCCAACTCACCCTCTCTCAATTGACTCGATGGAGAACGATGTTGATTGGAAAATAATTGCAATAATAATAGAGATATTTGCTCTTGAGTAACTAGGCAATACAACCTGGGCATGAAGCCAGAAGAATTTTGAAGGGCAAAAGCATGGAAATCAATGGCTCAAGTCTGCGGGAACAGCTGCTGGGCTGCAGAAGGAGGGAGAAAAGTGAGGCCATGGGGTGAGAACAGAGGAGATGAAGTTGCACGTTTATAATGGAAGTGTGAGAAGTGGAATCATGCTAGTGCAGTGCTGTGGTGTAAGTGGGTTAGCTGTGAATTAGGATTCTTCAAATCAAACTTTACTTCTGGAATAGAATTGCAGGCTTGTTTTAAGCAAGGCATTTCCTCTCAGTTCTATCTTGTTCGTAAAATATGTGAATAATAATACTGATTTATTTTCCTGAGTTGTTCTGATGACTGTTGGAGTACTGCATTTGTAGTTTCTTATTTAACATTATCTAAATCTTCAGGTTAAACCATGCTAACTGTTGTTAGTGGTGATATAAAGTAGGATTTTATAGCCAGAGTCACGTACCAGTTCTGGCCTGAAGAACACATTTACCCTGTGCGGCCCTTTGCACCAGCCAGTTGTGGGTTCTGGGCAGAAATGGGTAAGCCTGACCCACACTAATGCCTGTCAGCTGAGAAAGGGCATTATCACCCAGTTTGGTGATTTGTGGAAGGTGTATCTCCAGCAGTGTGCCTATTTTATGCTTTGTTCTTTTGGTGCTGATTGATAAGGCAATGAAAGGGTGTGTCTATGTGTGTAGAAAATGTTTGCTTGGAGAGTTATGTTAGATTCCCATACTGTAGCTAGGTATGTTTGGATTTCGGAAATCCTTCACCATGCTTTCCTTTCTTTGTGAAAGTACTGTGATGAAAGCTGCTGTTTGTTTCATTTTGTTTTGTCTCCAAAGCCGCAAAGCACTGACCTGGAGGCATTCAAAAAGTCAGACTCCTTGGAAACAACCTACCATGTTTGTATGTAGATATATATAGTCTCCCAAGTTATTGTGATAGGCACTCCGTGGAAGCAGCACAGTTTTACTTACTTACTTACTTACTTACTTACTTACTTACTTACTTACTTACTTACTTACTTACTTACTTACTTACTTACTTACTTACTTACTTACTTACTTACTTACTTACTTACTTAGTCACTGAATATTTAATTTGATGCAGCTGTTACTCTAACCCAAGGTGGTCCAAATATTTTTGAATTACAATTTCTGTCAGCTCAGCTAGTTGGTTCGGTGGCAAGGAGTGATAGGTACTGTTGTTCAATAGCTTCTGGAGGTTCCATAGTTTGATCACCCTGGTCTCATCTTAATCTAATATATAGAATGATCTAAGAATGGTAAAGGAAAGCCAGTGATGGCCAACCTATGACACACGTGTCACAGGTGACATGCCAAGCCCTTTTGGGTGTCACACATGGTCACCCTAGCACCTGGGTGTGTAGTGCTTGCTTGTTCTTGAAGTGTACGAAATACCAACTTTCAATTGAATATTTAGCAAGCGAAATTCAGCAACAAAGGTCACTAATGTAAAGAATTATGTGTTTTTGCTTTTAATAAAATACATATATCAAAAATATAACTTTTTTTTACTAAAGCTACAAATATCACAAAATTATCGATATTTCTAGATGTGACACAGCACCCGAGTTAAGCTTGGCTTTCTTGTGAATTGTGACACACCAAGCTCAAAAGGTGCACCATCACTGCTCTACACACATTGCTTTTCCATAGGCCTACTTATGTTTTGATCAGATGGGTAAATTTCCAGTGTGGTTACAAAAGAAATGTTGTCAGAACTTTTGAAGATCAAGAAAAGACATTAACAAACTGGAGCAAGTTCAAAGAAGTGCTACCAAAATGGTGAGTGGTCTTCTGGCCATGAACTTTGAGAAGTGCTTAAAGGAACTAGGCATGTTTAGCTTGCAAAAGAGAAGACTCGAGAGAAGACATGATAGCTGTCTGCACGTATCTGAAAGGTTGTCATACTGCAGAGGGATCGGCTCTATGTTCACTTGCACAAGAAGGGAGGAATGGAAGCAACAGGATGAAACTTCAAGGAAGTAGATGCAGAATAGATATTAGAAAACACTTTCTGGCAGTAAGGATGATCAGTCAGTGGAATAGATTGCCACAGGAGGTGGATATCTCTCCTTCACTGGAGGCTACCCAGTCATCTGAATGAGAAGGTTTAGTGAATCTTGCATTAAGCATGGGGTTCGATTCAGTGACCCTGTAGGTCCCTTCCATCCCTTATGTTTCTATTATTCTATGACATAAGGATGATCACTGGCTTAATGTCTGAAAAATAGCCAGCACACTTTATTTATTGTATTTCTGAAGCCGCTCAGTTACTAAAGTTGAGAGAAGTACATAGTGTAAATAACTTATTGTTTGCTTATGTGGCAAAAAAGACATATTCATGGCAGAAATGCAAGTCTTGTTAATGAGATCATGGGAGAGGTTTCTGGAGGTCCAAATAAGCCTTTCCTCTCTACATGGGCCTCTTTGCTGTTAGCTAGCTTGGTCTATCTTCTTCCACATCATGCATGTACTTATCCTAGAAGAAATGAAAGGTTTCCATTGCAGACCTGCTGGTAAGAAGTATAATTAACCTTGGGCTTTTGAGAATGCTTTTGCTTAAAAGTGCTTCCTTGTCCTTTGCCTGCTATTGGGATCAATCAAAAATGTTCCCGACAGAGGCTGCTATAATGTACCATTGTGTTTTAAGTTAGGCTCTGTCAGAAACAAGTGGGAGATCAGTACAGGCACAGGCTGGCTTCCAAATATTCTTTGTAAATGGGGTGTCACAAAGAGTATTTTGACTGAGTTTTAGTATCAGAAAACTGCATAGCCAGATGGGTGTTAATTCCTTGTGCTTTCACCTGCTAAATCCAGTTCAATCCTATTTATAAGATTAGGGCCTAAATGAGATGAACTTTCCAGGTAAGCTGTTAAGTGTGCCGTTGTCCTAGTGAAAACACTGTACTATGAAAACCTAGGTATCATTGAGATGGACTTTGAAATCTTGCCCCTGTGACAAATTGAATTTGAGAGGCACTTTCTGCTTTGATTGAGCTCTTCATTCTATTTTTACCATTGTTACAAATTTTAAAAGAGTGCAATTAAAAAAAAATCCATTGATTCTTCCTCAGTGGCTTTTGAATCTCTTCTTAACGCTCTTGCCTGGTTTATCTAAATTCATCCCCACTTTCAAGCTTAGGAACCAACCAAGACCTTTCAGGCTTATCTAGCTGACCAGCTCTCCTCAAAGCATGCCTTTTCCATAGACCTGACCCACCCTAGCCCTGTTCTGTGCTCTCTGTGTTCTGCGAGCAGTTTTTGGCTCTTTGAAATGTGCTCTTGAACTATAATAATGTACTTTATTTCCCTGGATGGAGAGATCTGTCTTCTGTGATTGTGTGCGTAGAAACTTTTGACTACCTTTTTTTGGAATTTAGTCTGCTCAAATGCTGGAATCACATTAACAGTTTTACTGCTTTTGTTCCTGCCATCTAGGACTGGTATACAGGCCTTAAAAATATATATACAAAGAAATGTGTATTGCTTTGGAGCTGGCAAAGGCCCTGGCCCTTTCTGCACTGGCCCTTTTCCCAGATTATATCCTGGAATACACTGGCATCTGCATGCCAGTGTAGACTGTGGCTGGGCCCAGGATGGGCCTTCTGTCACCTCGACCAGCTGTGGACAGCGAGTCTCTGTTCTGAGATAACTCAATGCAGATTGCTCAGTGGAGAAGGCCTTCTAACTCTGCTACAGTTGATGACAACATCTAGCTATATCCTTGTTGAAACTTACATGATACCTTCATGCCAGAACTGATGGTATTGTCCATAATCTTAAGACTGGGTTTTCCTTAGAGCAAATTTTATATTGATCGGTTTCCTCTTAGAGCAAAGCCAACATTTGCCAGTATGTTCAAATCCAAGGAACATTTCTTGGAAAGTTGGGCCTATGAAACCTTAGTGTTGAAATTGAGGTTAAATCCAATCCTATCCTTTTCATTCCAGTCAGAATGTATAGGCCTTCAGGCTGTCCTGAGTGGCCCCCAGTGTTATACAGATACTTATCTTCAGCTATTGCTTCTCTATAATTTAATCCTTTTCTCCATCCTGCACTTCTCTCCTGTTAATTGTTTAATCCATTTCCTAGAGCGCTCTCTGTATGAGAGATGGTGTTCACAGTGAGAGCCAAAATTATGTTACAGACACACACACACACTTCATTTATGTGCAGCTCTGCTGACGCAGCAGCCCTGTTTAGTGATGGGGGCATGTTTGGCGCCTGTGAATAAGCTCACACATGAATCGGTTGAGGATTAAAAAAAAGAAACTTTGCCTTTGTTGGCCAAGGCAACTTGGCCAAGATCCATCATTTCCCTCCTCTGCAAGGAGATTAATAGTCCTCAGCAGCTATGGCTGTGGAAGAAAGGGGCTATTGTCTTCTGTCTGTTTCCTTTTTAGGGGATGGGGTGAAGGCGATCAGTTGGAAGAAGTGGATTGCTGCAGCTAGCCATCGGCTCATGCCTGGCTGGGTGCCTAGCAAATGGGGATAGTAGAGCAGGGGGCTTGGATCAGCTGTCTTAGTCTCTCAGCTGAAAAGAGACAGGGGCATTTTAAGTCTTTGCTACATGGCACAAAATTGTTCTTTCATTCAAAGATCTGCTAGTGGAATCCTTCAGATGCTTGAAGAAGAAGAAGAGTTGGCTATTCTACGCTGCTTTTCTCACCCATTTAAGGGGACTCAAAGCGGCTGACAAAGCTTTTCTATTCTTCTCCCCACAAAAGACAGTCTGTGAGGTGGATGGGGCTGTGAGAGTTCAGAAGAGAGCTGTGACTAGCCCAAGGCCACCCAACTGGCTTCATGGGTGAGGGCAGAATTGAACCTGGTATTCCCAGATAAGAGTCCGACTCCCTAACCACTAGACCAAAATGTCTCACTGCCGGTTGAAGAGAAACTTCCCAGAAAGCTCCCCAGAAATCAGGAAATTGGTTGCATACGGATCTGAAAGAGAATATACAGTAGTTGAATTTGGATTGATCTGCATCTTTCCTGTGTTCTTTGAACTTGGACCTATCTCATAAGTGGAACGAGAGCTGGAGAAGAATACACAGAATGGTATTTCTGGATGAGAAGGGGAGAAGAAGTATTGAAAGTCATTTACAAAATTTCTGCATCTGAGCTAATCTGTGAAAGCTCGTGCTATCAACTTCTTCTGTTTGTCTCAAAGGTGTTTACCGATGCCCCATCTGTTGAGACAGCAACTCACTTACCGTATGCACGATATGAATTGACTGACTCCATGATGAAGTATGGTAGATACCTTCAGATACCTTATGAAGATAGACTGTGCATCTGTGGGGCAACAGAGGTTGAAAACCTCTCACACATTTTGTTTACTTGCCCCTTGTACTCTCAATTAAGAACAGCATGTCTGGATCCCCTTTTGCAAAATATGGCATTTTGGAATGCAGAGCAAAAAGTGAACTACTTTTGCAGGGAGAGAATGCTCAGGCAACATATAAGGTAGCTTTGTACTTGGTTAAGGCAGCCCAGCTCAGGAAACTTTTCATTGAGTCTAATGGAGTGCCTTGTAAGGGTGATGAGGATATGTAACTATAACATATATACAGACCTGATTTTACTTTTGTTTATACTGATTTTATTCTTCTATGGTTTTATCTTTGTATACTTGATACTTTATATGGTCAAGCGACTAATCAATAAAGTTAATTCAATTCAATTCTGATCCAGACTAACACACCCATGTCTTTGAACTGTTCAGAATTTCAGAGCAACTCCAAAACAGTGTGTTTGAAAAACCAAACTGATTTAACTGGACTTCCTTTAAAAAAGAGTTACTGATGTGAGTGGGCTATCCAAATTAAGATTATTTTGCTTTTAGTTTTTTTGAAAAGTATTCCTTTTATATTGAACCCGCACTTCAAAATCGAAGCAGCTTCATGGTTTCCTCCAGTGTGGTTTGGAAATAAATAAATAGGTAGCTATGCTTCATTATGTTTGCAGAAGCTCAAAATGCTCACTTGAAACTCAAGAATACTAAAGAGAAGCAGACTGCAAGGAAACATTTTTTAGAAGCCCAATTGTAGTAATAGTAAGCATGAGATGTTTTATTCACATTCAAAATATCACAGATGAATCTGAGTTGGATGCTACTCTAGTTCTGGTGATGAGCCGGTGACTAGCTGCACTGTGATTATTTGGTGAGAACATTTAAAATCTACACATGAAGCAGAAACAGTTGAAGAAGAAAGAATCGATGTGATCCTAATACAGAATGGGAAATCATTAAAGAATGGAAGGAAAAAATTGAGACATTAGTAAAGCTTTTATTATGTATTATCTAATCAAAATGGCACTGTAAAAATGGGGTACAGTGGTACCTTGACATACGAGTTTAATTCGTTCCGTAACCTTGCTCTTATGTCAAATCGCTCGTATCTCAAAGCAATTTTCCCATTAATCCATTCCAGCTCCCAAAACACCACCTCAGTTGTTTTTGTTATGTACTGTACTGTATTTACATACTTGTATCTCAAATCTTGCTCTCATCTCAAAGCAAAATATCACTTGCTCGGCGGCTTGTATCTCAAAAACCTTGTATGTCAGGGCATTTGTATGTCGAGGTACCACTGTAGTTAGTTATTTTCCCATGCAGGTTTACCAATCCAGACGGCCCAGTGGAAGCTTCTGGTGAGGAGTGGAAAGGTATTTATTTTGTAGATTTTTACTAGGGCAGATAGAGAGAAATTGCAAGATCCTATTTGCTCAGACAGCAGCATATATGCACAATTAAGGAGCAGGACGGAAGAGGAAAATGCAAAAGGGAGGACATAAAGATAAAATGAATGGCAGTTAAATCTGGCACTTTGTGTGACTAGTCCTGATGAGGTAACAAGCAAGAACTGAAGTGAAATAGTGAGTTATTACAGACCCAGAGTCTCTGTTTCTCGATGGATTTTGGGCTGCAGGTTCACAGAGGAGTAGAGTTGACAGTAACTCTCTTACCCTGTCAGCATGACTGAGCCTGGGTAGTTTTAAGTGGCTGGCCAAAGAGATACACAGAAAGTTTATTTTGGCTCTTTAGCACTTCCCTTGCCCTAAGAGGTTGTGTTAGAGAGCCATAGGAAAGCAACAGTATAACAGAGCCCTTACTGTTGATAGTTCTCTCTGGGTAGCCAAGGCAAATGGGCATCAAGACAGCCCATTAATGAAAGGCAGCGTAAGGAGGCAGTTTCAAATTATAATCATCACTTGCACCTTAACGTGAATTTGATTTGTGCAGTTTTATATAAGAGGGCAATGACATAAAACTGCATTATAATGTAAACCCAGCAGTTAGTGGAATCAGGAATTGCTTTCTGGTTCGCCTAATATGATTTGCATAACATGGTGATCTCCTGGAATGGATATCACAGTGCTAGCTGTGGGACTACTGGATTGCTCAAGGACAGCAGTTTGGGTGAAAAAGTGTACGGTAGACTCCTTGAAATAATCTGCACATGACAGGAGAGTTTGCTAACGGGGTAAACACCTCCTGTACTTTGGTTGTGATGGGGTGGTGTGTCTTTGAACTTAGGAAATGGCCCCACAGGCCTTTTCCTGTGTTTGAGCACTGGGACCAGTGAGTGGGTGGTGGCAGCAGTGGTGACAGTTGCAGAACTCCTGACACTGCAATGGGGTAGGGGCTTGAAAACTTCAGAGAGCTCTTCAGATAGCTGTGCCAGCACATGGGGGTGTGACTGCAAGACTTGTTGGAGCTGGCATGGATCAGCTCTACCCACTCCTTCCTTTGTTCAGGATCAGTGGTCCTGGACGTTCTGGATCCACTGATTACAAACAAGGGCGGGTAAGTGCAGAAATGGTCCTTGTTTTGTGTTCTCCCCTGCTCAGATCTAGAGTTGGCATCGTTGGCAGTGTATGAGCGGGTAGCCTGCAGATTTCAGTTGCGATATCATTTGTGATCTCCTGAGAAGTATACAGTGCCAAGTCTCGTGTCAAGATCTTGTGTCTTGCCTATGGTGCCTACGTGAAACTGTCAGTTGCCCCCAAGCAACCAGTGAAAGAGAAGTAGAGGAAACAGACCTGAAATTAATATTAATGACATTCATTTTATGGGCAGGAAAGCACCTGGCTCCTCTTTCTGAATTGTTGTGAGGCCTTTTGGGTTGGATATGGTGTAACAGCAGCTGTTGGGAAGTAGAGGCCGGTGTTGTATGTTACAGAGTGATTCCCAAAAGGGGCTCTCCAGTTTCTCATTCTCACAGCCTAGTGTTTGCAGCTGAGTTTTATTATGATTCTGAGAACAATATTCTGCCTGCCATGGAACTAACATTTGGGGGGCCTTTCCTGGGGCAGCCATTTCCTTTACTAGTTTCACATTCATCTTCTCACTCTCTTGTTGACAGCTAAGAACCAGAAGAGTTGTGATTTTAGATCTTAGTGTGTGCACCAGTATGAAAACGTAACCTCTTCGTTTTTGTTTATGCTTACAGTGGGGTTGCAGATTATTCAGACAAAGATCTAATGTAGTGACTGTTGCATACAAAGTTTTGTGTAAACTGTACTAATAATTAGCATGTTATCCATTGAGATACTTGAAGCAATCCCTGATTTTCTAGATGTTACAAAATTTATCTATTTACATCCACCAAAGGCCTGTTTGCTTTTACTTAACCACCTCAGACTCTCCATCCACTTGTATTTTTTTCTGGGTAGGGCTGGTTGGGGTAGCTTGAATAACATCCCATTGTCCTTAGATGCATCTTGCACTTGCCTCTCTGAAAAGAAATGCTTCTTATTTAGTATTATATGTTCCAGGAGGTATAGACGAGAACTCCAGCCCTGCCTATTATTTTGATGGGTGAAAGGGGGAAAGTTTATACTGTATATAGGATTATAGACCTAAGGCTGTTGCTAGGATTCCTTTTCTCTTCTGCCTCTTTCCAAATTAAATATCTCGGTAAGTTTCTTTTTAGGGTCATGATAGTTTGGTCTCCCTGGCTTGACTTGGTTGGAACTGGGTGTTTGAGGGAGAAAGGACGTCCAACTAAAGGCCTTCGGTAATGCTGTCTTGTCTGACCTGGGTGGCTTCCATTGCCTTCAAAGTTAATGTTTTGTAATGAATACCAATTACCGTTTTTCTCTTGGCCTCTTTCCTTCAGTTTGTCAATTTGGGGTTTTGTTACCCTGAATCAGACTTAGGCTGTGGGGTTTGTACTATCTCTTTGGAGTTGGATATTTTTTCGTTTATTATATTAAAAATATCTCCAAGCCATTTACAAGGTAAAGCAGTTCATTATAAACAAACATATAAAGAGAGAGAGAGAGAGAGAGACTTTAATAGGGGTGAACAGAGGATAAAGAATTTTTTTTAAAAAAAATGCAGCATAGTAGCTCCCGTGAGACCAAACTAAAGGAAAGATAACAGGAGTTTAACAGAGGAATTTGGAGGAATAATTGTGGGCACTCCTGTTTCTGGAGTTGATTTTCTTGGTTTTGGAGAGTTTGTTGGGCACCTGGTGTGTGGCTAAATTAGCTGCTAGAGGGGAGCTGGTGTCTAGCCTGAAGGAAGAGTTGCTTGCAGTTTCTGCCGTTTCAGAGGAAAACAGTTCAAATAATTTATTTTTTAAAGAAAGAAATAATTTAAATAGTAACCAAAAGTACAAATTATTTAAATTATTTAAATAATAACAAAAACTAATTCAATAATTTTAATAATTTTAAAAAGTAAAATTATTTATATAAGTAACAATAATGAAAATGATAATTTGAATAATTTTAAAAAGCAAACATAAAATAATTTAAACATTGAAGGTAGATAGCCAGCAGGAAGAGGGGAGCTTTCCAGCGTCATATGGACTGTCATATGTACAATCATCTGCCTGCTAGGCAGACGTCATGGGCATGTGCTTGGTGTAAGGAGCTCCTGGTGGTCAGGAAACTGTTTTCTTCCCTTTATTTCTTTCTTCATTTATATTTATATCCCACCCTATACCCGAAGGTCTCAGGACGGGTGACAACCTTTAAAACAGCAGTTTACAAATCAGTGTATAAAATACTTAAAAAGACTTTTAAAATATTCAGCACATTTAAAGGAATGTCCCAAATATTAAAATAAAATATCTACAATGTGAGGGAAGGTAGCGGAGCTGGAGAAGCAAAGAGAAGATGAGGCTTTCAGGGGATGCAGAAGACATTATGCAGCATCTAGATATGCAGATAGATAGTGCTGGGAATAATTGTATATGGTACGTATCAGTACTGGTGATGTTGGGAAGGCCAAGCAGGAGATCCTGGAAGACCAATTTAGATGGTTATGTAGAAGATTGAAGTCCAGAGCCTCCAAGATTGCATTCTCAGAAGTGCTATGTATACCACAAGCAGAACCAGTTAGACAGGCAGAGCTCAAGAGCCCCAGTGTGTAGATGAGACAGTGGATGAGACAATTTGCAGTACATTCTGATGGGAAAGTTGCTGAGATCTGTAAGGGATGCCACAGTTGAAAACAGTCTAAAATAAGTGTCCAAAGAACTTTCTGGTCCAGTTGTCTTGGATCAGTTTCAGTTATTGAGGCCCAAGGATGTGAACAAGCTACTTGCTGCAGTTTAGCCAGCTACATGCTCTGCGGATCCTAGCCCTTTATGACTGATAAAAGCTAGTTGGCAGGGTATGACTGGGTGGCTTCAGGGAGTAGTGAATGCCCCTTTGAAAAGATGGGGTGGTCCCACTGGTTCTTGAGAAGGCAGTGGTATGCCTCCTTCTCAGTACATTCTTACTGGTTTCATATGAGCTATAACAACTACCACTCAAGCATTCTTGGAGGAAGCTAATTTTCTTGACACATTTCAATCTGGCTTCAGGCCCAGTTCTGTCACTGAAACAACATTTTGGTTGTTCTGGTTAATGATCTTCTCAGGGAGACAAATGGGACAAGTGTTACTCTGTTGTTCCTTCTAGATCTCTCAGTGCCTTTTGATACCATTCAGCATGGCATCCTTCTGAAAAGGCTAGGGAATCTGGGAGTTAGAGGACCGCATAACCATGGTTCCACTCCTAGGACCGTACTAGAGAGTGGTTGTCAGATATTTCTGCCCGGTGCCTTGGGAACTCTCCATGCTCTTTAACATCTGTATGATGGCGCTGGGAGAGATCATCAGGACTTCGGGAATGAAGTGTTATCAAAATGCAGATGATACCCAGATCTATCTCTCCATGACATCTAGTGCTTGATATAGGTTATTGGAAACAGTAATGGACTGGGTGGATGTGAGTAAATTGTAGCTGAATCAAGATAAGGCATAGGTACTGTGTTTTACTAGATCTCATGTCCTTGAAGAAGGAAGGCAATCCTATTCTTAATAGGTTTGTTTTTCCCTGGAAGGGACAGGTACATAATTTGGGGACTGTTGTCAGGCTCTGTGCTGACACTTGAAGCTCAAGTTGAGCTGGTGGCCAGAGGTGTCTTATTTTCAGCTTCAGTTGCTTTGCCAGCTATGACCCTTTCTGTACAGAGACAGTCTGGCCACAGTAATCTATGCTCTGGTAACTTCCAGATGGACTCTTGTAATGTGCTTTATGCGTGGGAAGATGCAGGTGCAGCTAGATGCTAACTGGCATTGCTGGACAGATTCACACCACATCAGTAAAAGAATAGCACTGGCTGCCTATATGCTACCAATTCCAGTTCAAGGTTTTAACACTGGGTGTTTTTCCACTTAGCACTAGAGTCCCCATTAAACACCCATTAAGGGTCCTTAATGGGTGCTTAATGGGTGTTTAATGGGTACTCTAGTGCTAGTGGAAAAACACCCAATAACTTTTCTGGTCCTAAACAACTTCAGCCCGAAATATCTAAAGGAACGCCTCCTCTCATCTAGACCACCCCATGCCTTAAAATCTGCCTGTGGAGCCTCTTGGCTCTTCTACATAGCCGTGATGTGGGCAGGGATGCATGGGAAGGCGTTCTCAGTGGTAGTCCCCAAAACTATTGAATACTCTCCCTCTGAATTGTGTCAAGCACCCTCACTGTATGCATTTAGATGTCTGGTGAAGATACATCTCTTTACCTTGGCGTTTGGCTGAGAGAACAGCATCCCCTCCCCATGCAGGCACTGATATTGTTTTAGCTAATTTATAGTGATGAGACCTTTGGGTATAGGTTGGGATAAAAATATAAACAAACAAACTAATCCTTGTTTACCAACACCTGATATAAAGCCACCTGAAGTTGGGTTGTAATAACATTACTGTATAATTAATCTAAAGGGAGATAAGCCTACAAGGAATAATGAAGGGACAGATTTTGAGAAATAGTCTCACTAAATTATCTTTAATACTGCTGCTGTGTAATTGAGCATTTAGCAACTTCTTCACACTAGACAACCCACTCTGGAAATTTAAAAAAGCCATGAAGGGCAAGGGTTGATCATGCATAGAATCAAACTGAAACTCACAGGAAGTTGTCGGCTTCTCTAGACTCAACAAACTGAAAAGCCTCCATTACAGTGCAACAAGCTGCCACCTCAGGTACCTCTATAGACACAGCAATTAATCTGGAATCTAAGTTGGAAGAATGTGAGTGATTTCAACCACAAGTGCTGTGAAAATTGATCACAGCAAGTCACAAGTATTCCTCTCCACCTTCCAGAGGTCTGAAATGTAACAAGGCTTTTATCAAATGGAATTACTCAGTAAGAAATGGAATCAGATAGTCTCTTCAAAGAAAAGGGGGATATCTGAGAACAAAAGTAGGGCTTCGGCAGTTGTTAGTTTTCACAGAAACCTCTTTCAGAGTTATCAAGGATCCCGCTAAGTCAGAAGTAGCTAAGCGTGTTGCTGAAGTACAACTCGAATGAACCACAACAAATTTGACCAATGATTTTAGTAATGCTTTTATGTCATGGGTGACTTTAGCTGTTTTAATTGATGTTTTGGAAACTGCTTTGGGTTGATTTATTTTCAGGGGAAGTAGTACAGCAGTATTTAAAATAAATAAGTGATAAGAAATTATGGAAACTGCACTTCAAGGAAACTCTTGTTAAGCCTCCATAAAAATGGACGTGGAATAAATGTTGTGCCTTGTTCTAAGCTTGGAATGTGGTTACATTCTTACCCATAAAAAGAAGAGTTAAATATATCCCCTGTACTGGCCAAAAAGAAAACAAAAGCTTTAAAACCAGCAACAGGCTTTTATGAAATGGTGTTTGTTCTGGATATGCCTGGTCTGAATCAAAATATTTCAAATTCGGAATGTTTTGCACCCCAAAGAGGAGATTGTCACAATTCCCTCAGCACTGTATGGGTTAGATCAGTGGTTCTCAACCTGTGGGTCGCGACCTCTTTGGGGGTCGTTCTGCTCTTTCACAGGGGTCGTTATGAAGTAGCAACGAAAATAATTTTATGGTTGGGGGTTAGGGTTAGGTTGGGGGTCACCACAGCATGAGGAACTGTATTAAAGGGTCACAGCATTAGGAAGGTTGAGAACCACTGGGTTAGATGATCTAGTAGTGTAAATCCCAGCCACAAGTTCATCTCCATTATTCCGCCTTAATCAAAATGCTTGATCTTGTATCACACTATGTTGACCGGACCAGCTTAGAAGCCACGAACTCAGTTGGGAGTTTAGTTTTCAGATTAACGGAACTTGGATCTTGTGGTTATCTTCAAACTCAGCCTACAGGGGTCCAATGGTCTATCTGGATTGTGGTTTGTGTATAGTGTTTCATTGGCAGATAGTGAATTTGCTAATGTTTGAAGGTAATTATGCAGCTGCTATAGTTTCTAGATGATGAGGAGCTGTAGCTTTAGCTTGTCTGGCACTGTGGCCAAGGCCCAGTCATGCAAAATGTGCCCATTAATAATGTTCACTTTAAATCAGTTCACATTAACCAGTGTCGTATCTGTCAGGGATGGTGAGCTGTGAGAGTTTGTTGCTGTTATGAACATTGATTTAGATTAAGTATTGCTTTGCCTCAACCCCCCTCCCCACTTTTGGGCCTTAATATGCTGATATAATTAGACTTCCAATATTTTCTGGTTTGCAGCAATGCAGAATCTGTGACAGAAGCAAGGCTTGTATTAATCTTTATTAGGGAGGAATATATTTCTTAGAATGCAGGACAGCTACTCATCTTGCCTATCCACAGCGTATACTGGATGTAGAGGAGCTGTTATGTTGATGTGTAAGGCAAGGGACTTCAGTGATGACTGCCCTGGGGCTGGTTAGGAAACTGTGATAAGAAATGTTTCCTGTTCTCCGTCACCCACATTCCATCCTCCACGTTTGGGAAAAATGAACCCCTGGGATTATTTTCTATGTTAAAAAGGATTATTCCTCAGACCTTTGGAATTGAGATTCCGTTCCAACAGCAAAGGAAATGCTTTTCTGAGCTTATTATTGTTCAGTAAACAGAATATCTGGCAGCTCTAAAAACCTGGAGAACTTCACATTAACAAACACATGGATTGTAACAGAGGCCTGCCTAATGGGAATTCTGAGTTCTGCTTACTGTTGACTCTGGCAGATAATTTCCTTGGCCTGTGAGAAGTGGTGAGAACTACAAGGTCCTATTCCAATTCCTATGACACTCTGCATGCACCCCAAGTTCTATATTTGCAATCTTGTGCAAACTAGACTTGCTCTTAGCCTTATACCAGCAATTGAATCTATCCTTAGATACGTGAAGGAGCTTCAGCTGTTTTTCTTCTCATGTGACCTGACAGATGAACAGACACATTTGGCAGAATATGTTGGAGACGAGCATTGCTCTTACAGATAATCCATGGCTGTGTTGCTACTTGATTATGGCAGGGGTTTCCCAATAGCTGTGAAATGACTAACTCAGTTGCTAATTCAGAGATTCTGATTAGAATTTTCTTAAAATGTCTGTTGTGCCACTGGACACTCTTGGTATCACTAAACAAGGCTTGAGAACCCTAGTCCTCTGTCAGTAGAGGAAAAAGAAGAACTTCTGGCAGCCGTTTTTTGAATGGGGATCAGGGAAAAGGACAGTTTTTGCACCAAAGTAGCATGACCTCTGCCCTGAGCACAATAAGTGTATACTTTAGCCTTGCCTGTAACATAGAAATCTAGTAAACCATTAGTCTTGTTTGAATAGTCTGGCCAGGTGAAAAGGGGAACATGACTGCTACATATTTAATGGTAGCATAGAAGAGGAATTTCACCTCTGCTGAAATTCTTTCTTCGGTGCAAAGGTGCAGGATCCCCGGCCTTCCAGTCTGTCCCCCCTACTTGTGAATCAGTCTCTGTATGATGAAGAAAGAGAAAAAGATATATTATCAAAACTGAATTGCGAGGGGCCATTGTGGGAGACTGGGAATAGATTTGGAACCCAGAGGGCAGAGCTACAGTCCAAGACCTGAATATGAAAACTGCTTGCCTAGGCAGTGTCCCGACCTAATTGGGTCTACAGGCGGAAAAGGGGGTGGCATTGGGGAAGCCAAAGAGTGTTTCCATTGCTTGCATTTGCCCTCAGCCCATGTGGGGGATTCTGACAGAATGGAATGGTGAGCTCTGGAGGCTCATTTGTAGCATGGGGTGCAGTCAGGGCATATTCGTTTGCCCAGTGGGCATGGTGCAAAAGAAACAGAGAAATGCTTTTTTTTTTTTTGTTATCTAGCTAGTCTTTCAATAACTGGTTTCTTGAAGGAGAAGATTTGACTTTCCTACCCTGCTTCTCTCACCCATTTAAGGGGACTCAAAGCGGCTGACAAAGCTTTGTATTCTTCCCCCCTACAACAAAACACCCTGTGAGGTACGTGGGGCTGTGAGAGCTCAGAAAGAGACCTGTGACTAGCCCATGGAGGAGGATGGAATCAAACCTGGTATTCCCAGATAAGAGTCTGGCTTCCTAACCACTAGAGTCTGCCACAACCCTTTAATACAGTTCCTCATGTTGGGGAGACCCCCAACCTAACCCTAACCCTAACCCGCAACCATAAAATTATTTTCGTTGCTACTTTATAACGACCCCCAAAGGGGTCACGGCCCACAGATTGAGAACCTCTATGACCAAACTGGCTGCAGCTCACATTTGGGAAGGGAACACTTGGGGAAGGTGGGAGTTTTCAGGTGACCAAGCAGTTATTGTTGTAAGAAACAGGTTGGAGGAGAGGAAGGGGAGTAATAGGAGTGGGTGAGGCAGGATGAAACTGGTGTATTCTGGGGACATGGGACAGCACAGTTTTAAGGAAGGGTGATTTGACACAGGAAGGGGTTCCTGGTTGATCTCCCTGTGGAAATAGCTAATGTAACTGCACTCTTTTCTGGTGCATAGAGTCTGGAGTGAGACTGGATGTATAGGACTATTTCAGGAATACACTTCCCCTCTTCTCCTAAAGTTTTGCCCTTGAAGATATGCCGTACCTCTCAGCTGCTTACTATATTGAAGAGCGTTATACAATGGTATAAATTCCTGGAGCAAAAGAGAATGATGCCCCTTATATGTTCGTATCAGTTGTTTTAAATACAAGCTTAAGTAGTACTGCCCAGTTTTAAAAAGATAAAGTGGTATTCTTAATTTGTCAGCTTCAGAAGACCAGTGTTGCTTCTCTCTTTTAGACGCAACTGTGAAGTGGATAAAGAGGCAGGGTGCGTCTGCTACAGCACCTAGCTCTTGGGATCTTTTGCAGTCAAGATCACTTGAAATGTTGAAAACCTGTGATCTCTTTGTGGAGCTGCTGTAAAGTATATCTGTGTGTTCCACGTCTGCTAGTCATTTCCCTTCCCGTCTCCTGCTCGTGTGTGATTGGGTGAACTTGGGTGTGAGAGCATGGTAACAACTCTTTTCGTCAGAAGAAGTCACAAATAGCACAGAGTTTCAATTCATGTTATTTCTGTGTGATTCAAAAGTATATGTGGCATTGGGCCATAAACAGCAGTGTCTCAGTAACCCCACAAAAAACAAACAAACATCATTTGGGTTACTGCCATTTTCTCTATGTCCTAGCTGCTTCACTTGGAGTAAAAATAATCTTCACTGCTCCCCCCCCCCCTCCAGCCTCCTCAGAACTACGGTATCTCAGTGGCGAGGAAGCAGTTCCACTCTGTTGGGATCAGTGTCACTGGGTGCCTCTAGAGAGATTCCATATCAGTCGCTTTTCACATTTTCCGAATCCCTAAGTCTCCCACTGAGGTACGTGGCTGAGCAGCGAAAGCCGAACTTCCCTATTAGATGCTTCCCGCTGCTGCCTGAATGTACCGCCTCTGTTCTTCCCACCTGCTTTGTCTTGGATGCTTTATCTGAGCTCTGTTGGGGACTGAGGCCAGAGACCAAAGCAGAATGCTTTGGCTATTGAGAGGGAAGCCAAGTGCCCAGAGACTGAAATGCGTAACGCAGGATGCCTGAACCTGCCGTGATCCATTGCAAAAGCGCGAGGAAGAGGGAAGGAGACGGATAAAGAGAACTGATTTGCAGAGGCAGCAGCTGTTGATCTGTGACCATTGCCATCGGTTTCCTGTTACCTTGCTACCTGCAAGTTGCAATGGAGACGCAAATTGCTTAAGCCAGTATTCAGACAGTTTGTGAGGAAGACAGGGACTGTGTGGCCACTGCTTATTTATCCGAACCTTTGGTCTTTGTCGTAAGTTGTAGTCTTCTGTAGTCCTATAGAGAGTAAGTATGATCACTGTATTACAGCTGCTCGTTCTTGTCTGTCTATTGAACAAAATTAAACAAGAAGTTATGTAGGGAAAGGCATGCCTGGGCCAATCCAAAGCAACTTATCTCCTTAAAATTGGAGCGTGTGCAGAGTTAACCTACCCTGTCTCTTCCGACAGGTGTCAGAACAGAGCACAGAATGTGAGCTTGGGGAAGGAGGAATGAGCAAGGAAGAGGGCTTTAAAATGTAGTGCCATTTTTTTTTAAAAAAATCATTTTTCTTGCTCTGCTTCTCAGCACCCTGTGAGCTCTGTAGAACTGGAAAGGGTTCCCCTGAAAAGGCTGCGAAGTGTGTTTCAGGCAGATAAGTCTTTGCCTTTGAAGTATAGCAGCAGACTAAAGCGCCCCCCTCGTGTTGCTGCCAGCCACTGAGAATTAATCACAGCCACGTACAGATAAGAGTACAAAGCAACATGGAGCATTGTGCCAGAGAACGTTTGGGGAGGGGGAGCAAGAATGAGAGACAAGCCAAGGGGGTGGGCCTAGAGTAGGAAGGTCAGGAAGAACAGAGCTTGTCAGGCGAGCAAAGACGCCATCCTGCGCCGTCTCCACTGGCCGTGTGGAATGCTGGCAGATTGCTTGCATCCCTTTCCTTGATGAGGCCTCTTCTGACTTTATGAAGCACGGGGACTTGGGTGCTCAAATGACAGCTGAGCAAGCAGCGGATGAAAATTAGTACAACAGATTCCTTAATTTGTAATTATGTTGCTCCCCTCCCTCCATTTTTAGTATTCTACTGATTTTAGAATCCTGAATGTCATTTGTTATAAACGTATGCAAATAAATACTTCAAACCATAAGCAAGGAACATTTTATGTTATGTTTTCGTATGTGCACATTTTAAGGTTTCTGATAGGCAGGGAGTTAAACCAGTACTGGATCGATCTGGACTGGAGGCTACCTCCTTGTTCTTGTCCCTGCTTCTCCCCCAGCAATGAAGGACCGTGTGAAATTAAATTGAGCACTACCCACTGCTGTCCCTGTGAACACAAATAAACCTTTCGTGTTACTGCTCCACATTTAAATATCTTCAAGGGGTGATGGTGTGTGAGAGGAGCCATGTAGGTTTTTCTCCGACTGTGTCTCTGGTGGATCAGTTGATTCTGCATGCTAATGGCATGCATTTAGTCTCTTGGATGCGCATTACAAGGGCCATTGTGTTCTTGTGCTAAGGTAGCTGCAGCCTCCTTCCCCCCAAAGCATCAGTGGCCATCCAAGTTAGTGCATACAAACCCACAGATTAGCAGCAAAGAAAGGGGAAATTTGTCCTCCATCATGGCTGATCTGAATGCTTTTTCACTGCCACACTGCTGCTTGACCAAAATAATTATTTTACCCTCACTCAGGCAGGAAGAACAGTGATTCTGTAAGAAGTCATCCGCCCATCAGTGATGAAGGAGGAGAAGTCCTTTCTCTCTTTTGACGTTTATCTCTGGGTTATATTCAGCTACTATTTGTCAGAATTACCTCTTCTCAGCTCTAATTGGGTGTTTTGAGCTGGAAGGGCAAATGGCTCCTCTCAAGCCACAATTGGCCCCGTCCAGATGGGACAGAAATAGCACCATTATGATGCTGTTATGGTAGGGTCACCTCATGTATCAATCCACTTTTAACTATTACTGAGTTTTCCAGCGGTTGTGCTTTTAAGGGTGCCTCTTACTTTTCTGGATGAAGCAGCGTTCTTAGGTATGTCCAGCACACGTGCACAGAGAGTGAAACAGCTGACCATGCGTGTGTGGAGATGGTGATACGCACATCTGGGAATCTGATGGCAGCCGAATTGCCTGGATTGCGCATCGCTAAAACATGCAAAAACCAGTGCTGTGGTCAGTGCTATGTCTTGGCAGGAAACGGTAATAGTGGGGGAGAAATACCCCACAGAGTTGCTCCCTAGTGCTGTGTCTGGCTGCCTTCTGGAGGCAGCCCTTGTGGTGACGGGAGAGGACAGAGTCTTTATTGTCGCAACAGAGTGGCAAAGGCTGGGGAGGTGTGTTGAAGGCTGTAAAAGCGAGCTTAAGGGAGAAAAAATCGCTTTCCCTGTGTTTTAATGCAGCATGGGTGTGGGGCTGGTGTGTGTCGACCACCAATCCAGCCTTACTCATCCTGTGTTTATCACCACATTTGTATGTGCTCTTAGACTGTCACATCAGTCAGGTTGTTTGTCTCCAGGCGCTGAACTGTATTTTGATCATCTGTGACTCAAAGCACAGCTTAGTGCTATCAGAAGGTGTTGAGTGTTGTTCCCACCTTGCAAGCCTTGACTATCTCCAGGTTTGAGCCCCGTCATCATCTTCTGAAGAACACAGTGGCAAATTATTTTAATATTATTATTGCCAAGAACATGAATGCTCTACCTTGGCTTGGTAGTAATAAACCACTGCTCTTCATGGTTGAAGAAGCAAGGCTGCCTCCAGACAGGTGTAAAACCTGGAATTATCCTGGCACTATGTTGCGATTGTTACATGCATCAACAGCAGTCCCAATATAGCCTTGGGATATAGTACTGAAATTCCAGAGTATAGTTATAGGAAAATCAACTCCCATCCTGGGTTTTATGGATATAGCAAGAACACTTACCTTCTCTGGATACCTGCTCACACAATGCACCACCTTGGGAGTGCTCACCATACATCTACTAGGGTCAAACACAGATGAAAATGGTACCATGCACAGAGCAGCACACACTTACAGGTATTTTGTGCCATTGAAATTCCCAGATGTCCATGTTGTGCCATTGCAGGAGCAAGCGTCCACGTGGGTAAGTGCTTCCTCTTACCCACACTATTCCTGTGTCATCTGGACAACAAGCAATAATTCTGGAAGCACTTTTATTCTGGAATACCGCTAAATAGCAGATTAATTATGCAATGTCTGGAGGTGACCCAAGAGTGATTTACTCGGCTCAAATGTTTCAGTTTGGTCTTGTGGTTAGGGAACTGGCCTCTTAACTGGGAATACCAGGTTTGATTCTGCCCTCCTCCACAAAGCCAGCTAGGGGACCTTGGGCTAGTCACAGCTCTCTTCTGAGCTCTCACAGCCTACCTCGCAGGGTGTCTGTTGTTGGGAGAAGAATAGAAAGCTTTGTCGGCTGCTTTGAGTCCCCTTAAATGGGTGAGAAAAGTGGGGTAGAAAAGCCAACTCTCCTTCTTCTTGGCCAGTGTGCTCCCCAGAACGCCATCATTTATAGTCTTCGTTTAATCACATTATATTGTATATTACTTCCAATTCCCAAGCTTTCCTCCCCAAAGTAACAGTTTTCCTTTGCAGTTGCCCAATTTCCAACTTTCCCTCCTGAATGTAAGTATTTACAGAAGTGGGGCCATTTATATATTTACAATATTTACAAGGTTTATTCTCTTTCCAAATGAGAAATTCCTGGCAGACATGATATGAATGCAGTTGAGCTCAATTATCAGTATCTTTTACATTCCCCCCCTTTCTTTAGATTAGATATTGTGTACTTGCGATTGTGTATGTATCTATAGAAGACTTAAGCTGTATCCAAATATTGGCTATTTATTCTGCAATGTTTGAATATTTCTGAATAAAGCTTGGGTATTATGGAATAGCCATGCTTTATTCCAGAATATCCAAATATAACGGAATAAGTAATCAACATCTGAATGCGGCCTGAACATTGCATACAATGAACATTGTTACTGGAAAAAAACAGAGCCTGGAAACATCAGATTGGAGCACATTAGGAAATGCCAGTAATATAATTTTCTTCTGTATTTAGCTTCTGTTTATGTGAGGTAGGCATCTGACATGTTTTGCAGCCAGTGGACAATAGGCAACATTAGTGTTACCTAAGGTATGAAATCTTTATCTAGCATAAAATAATTATCTGTGCAGTTAACAATCAGGATATGGCTTTCATTAACTCACTGTTGAAAAGTTAAAGCCCAGGAATGTCTAGGGAGCCACAGGAACCTCTCTATCCCTTCACTAATCTGATCTGAAATTCTCCATTTTTTCTCAGTGTGTCAGTTATTTGCTTTGTCTTCTTTGGGACTGCTTCACATTTTATACATGCCATATGTGTGTTCACTAGCAGCTCTGCTCACATTAGGAACTGCTCAGCCAGTTCCCGCATTCTTTTATATTCACTAAACAGGTTTTTAGCAGATGAAAAATGCTAAAATCATAATAAGGGCTTCATGTTGTGAACAGCCACAAAGGCTTTTTAAAAAACCAAGCAAGGTTCTTGCTTTTAATTAGGGGCTAGGATTTTTTATGACTGTAATTGTAGTGTACTGAATTCTCTCAGTGTTCCATTTAACTTTAGAAGGAACAAGTTTCTAGACTTCATAGTTACTTGATGGCACTTTTTCAGTTGTGCTAATTTGATGTTGAGCGGCAGCCTGTCAGGGAAGGTAAATTGGAAAGAAAATATTTGTTTGTAAAATTTGTTTCCGCACTGCTCATCCCGCAGTGAATGTAAACCAGTGGTTCTCAACCTTCCTAATGCCGCGACCCCTTAATGGAGTTCCTCATGTTGTGGAAACCCCCAACCACAGGGGCGGAGCAGCTGGGAGGTGGGAGGGAAGGGCGGTGGGAGACTCGTCGTGACCCCTCTGAAAGGGTAGTTCGACCCCAAAAGGGGTCCCGACCCCCAGGTTGAGAACCACTGATGTAAACCGATCAAACACTTCTTTTGCACTATCTGCTGCTCAACCTTTTCTAAGTTCTAGGCCTGAGGTTCTGATCTTGTTAATTGTGATGTCACCAAATAAGCATTTGCAGGAAGACTCCTTTTTCTCAGATTGTGTCATTAGGTTCCCCTGAATCAAGGGCAGTTCATGGTAACTACATGAATATAACCTCAGAAGTAGAAACAGAGTAGTATGCCATTATCTTTTTCTGGGGACATACCATGGATCGAGTCTCTAATTCTCTGTTTTCTACACAGCGGTTTTTTTTTTTTTTTTACCTTGAGCTAAGGAAACTCCTGTCTACCATGGAACAGGTGCCTAATCTTAGCTCAGCAAAAACCCCACATATTGCACTGCCTTAGTGCATACTTATACATGGAAATGATTGACTTTCAGTGGGATAGTCATGTACAGGAATGGTGAGGCAGGCTGTGTTCACACCTAAGTTTTAATCTAGTTTCATCCCACTTTCAGAGTGAAAGAACATATCAATAAAGCAGTTAATCATTTTCTTCCCACATTATCTAACTAAAAGGTGAATTTCCTGAGTTAGATAAATGCAAAAGAAAACACCTTGTCACTTTGCTGATATGTTCTCCCATTCTGAAAATGGACTGAAGCTGGATTAAAACTGCAGTGTGGATCTTTGTTTTCAGGTTCTTTGTATTTTAAGACGTTGGCTTCTTGTCCCTATTTTGGCATCAGAGTTAGTGTGATTTGCTCTCTAGCCTTTATAAAGGCAAGGATTCGTAGGTATGTGACAAGACTTTCCCATAGTATCTTTCATACAATTGTCTGCATAGGGAGTGAATCCAAGTCCTTTCGCTGATTAAAACCATGATTAATTTATTTTATTGGAGCAGCAATGTTTTTATACTCTAAAAAATTTAGAGTGTCTTTTTTCCGGAAAGCTGTCATATGACCTCTGTTTTAATGACTGCATTGTTTCTAATATGGACGATTAAAGTGATTATTACTGTGTATTGTGCGCCTGTGATCTTATTATTGACTCTCTGTGCCTTTATTCTAGAAGTAATTCATCACAAAAATGTACCACTTAAATATCTAAACAAACAGATATATTATTTGGTGCTAAGTCACACTGAATTAAATCAAGCTGACTTTCATGTAGCTGTCCTTAAGATCCTAGGACAAGTGAAAGATGGAAGGTATGGTTAAGGCAGAGTGACAGCAAGAGGTTGGGCAGAGATAATTCATGATGATCTATATAGGTTTTAGGAATGGTTCTCTCTCCCCTCCCCCCCCCACCCCGACCTAGTTTCCTGCTGAATGGTGTAGTTCCCCTCCCTGCTTCCCTTCCCATAATCAGCTCTATTTGCCCCCTTTTCTGTCTGGCCAGAGTTTCTTCGATTGAAGGTTAATTGAAGGGGAAGCCTCGTGCTCAGATCCAGAGATTTATGTGTTTAGTACTTTTACAACTCTAGTGGTCTTTCCTCCCCTCTCTTTACCTGGTTAATGGGAAAGTGATGACACTGCCTTTAAGACCTTTGAAAATGTTAGTCTTGCAAATTTGGCACTAAATTTGGATGTAGATCCTCAGAGAGAAAGAGCAAATGATATTATGATTTACCATTGGTCTAGGAGCAAAGTTCTTTTCTGTGAGACCATCACCAGGCTTTTATTTAGCTTTTGTCAATTTTTTGCACGCCTCTCATCAAAGGAATTTTGGAGAGATTGGGTGGGGGGGGGGCTTAGTAATTCCACATTATAGAATTACTCCGCATCACACTGTCTGCTGCTCAAGCCCTGACCCACTTTACGTGCAGTTTTCTAGGATTCATTTGCAGGCAGTCTTAAGACTTTCCTTTCCTGAGCCCTTCTGCTGCATGTCTGGGACACATTTAAGCTACCCTCTGGAGTTAAAGGCGACTAATTTTGAAAGATGTCTAGAAAGTCTGATAGAAAACTGCTTGCTTGGAAGTACTTATCCTTTTGCAATTGTGACCTGTATGGGTGAACTGTGTCACCCTTTCTTCCTTTCTTCCTTCCTTCCTTCCTTCCTTCCTTCCTTCCTTCCTTCCTTCCTTCCTTCCTTTTAAGAGAAAGGTAATTCAGATGGCATTTATACTAAGGGGGCATTCATTATCTACTCTGAACAAAATGAAACCTGTAACCTTAACAAACTTTGGGCCTTTTGTTTAAGTACTTACGTATCTTGAGTTCTGTTTTTTCCATTTTAGTGCCATCCTTGAGATTAAACTAAGCATGATGCATTAGGATGTGTGATGGGAGGAAAGAAATGCTTTGAACTAAGGTTGCTCTGAGGGAGAAGGTATTTTTTCTTTATTTTAAACATTCTTTCCAGTGTTTTTAATCCTTCTAAAAATGTTTAGGCACTTAACATTCTGCCTGTCTGTTTTTTCCTTTCTAGTTAATAGCAGTTGTGCGCCGGAGGGGGTGGGGGATGTTACATAGCTGAATAGCCATGGGGTAGGAAGGATTAATAAATGTGGAGTTGATTTTTTTAAAGTGGCACACAGAAACAAAGATTAAATTAAATTGAATACACCTTGAAATATGTGGCTACAAATGATTGTTTTATGTATGATAAGGTTGATAGTTTTCTTGTTTCTGCTCTGAACTACTCAGAACCATTCTTGTATCCTAGTCTTCTGAATAGACAATGGTTGTATTTATTCATCATGATAAGCCAATTGCTGGATTGTTTTGTTTTATTGTATAGGAGGCCTCGTTGCTCCTGCTTGATTTTTCCTCTAATGCAGTGATGGCCAACCTATGACACACGTGTCACAGGTGACATGCCAAGCCCTTTTGGGTGACACACATGGTCACCCTGGCACCTGGGTGTGTAGTGCTTGCTTGTTCTTGAAGTGTACAAAATACTGACTTTTAATTGAAGATTTAGCAACAAAAGTCACTAATGTAAAGAATTATTTGTTTTTGCTTTTAATAAAATACATATATCAAAAATATAACTTTTTTACTAGAGCTACAAGTATCACTAAATTATGGATATTTCTAGATGTGACACAGCATCCGGGTTAAGCTAGGTTTTCTTGCGAATTTTGACACACTGAGCTCAAAAGGTTCGCCATCACTGCTTTAATGTATGTTAAGCAAAATAAACACACATCAGTTAAACTTGGCTTTCTGTGATTTCTGAGTGGTTTGCTCTTCTTTAACAAGTCAGGATTTGTAACTTAATGGCAAATCAAAGGGCCTAGGTTGTTTGAAAGTAATCCTGGGTTTGGCATCATAGATAGCCAAGCTGAATTGTGGCTTTCTGGTTTATTTCTTTCATAAAGAAAAAGAACATAAGAGGATCTCTGCTGGATCAGGCCTCAGCCTATCTAGTCCAGCATCCTATCTCACTTAGTGGTTCACCAATTGCTTCTGGGCCTTCTCAAGAAGGAAGCAAAGGCAAAACCTTAATCTGCTTTGAATTCCCTGCAAATGGCCTTTAGAGGCATCCTGAGTGTCTCTCCACCCTTGCAATGGTACATAGGCATCTATTCTAGTAGCCATTGATATGCCAGTCCTCCATGAATTTGTCCAACCCTTTAAGTTATCCAGGCTAGGTGCTTCCACCACATCTTCTGCTAGTCAATTCCACAGACCAGTAACCTTATGGGTGGGGGGAAAAAATACTTCCCCCTGTCTGTCCTAACTCTTCTGCCTGTTAGCTTCAAAGAGTGCCCCCTGGTTCTAGTTTTATGCAAAAGAGAAAAGATTTTTTCTGTATTCATCTTTTCCACACCATGCATAATGTTTATATTTCAGTCAAGTCATCTGTTAAATGTTGTATTTCAAGGCTGAGGAGGCCTAGATGTTTCAGCCCCCTTTCCACACTTAAACAGTTCTACAATATTATTTCTTAGGCATGGAGATCAGAATTGTACACAGCATTCCAAATCACTATAAGTTTATAAAGAGGCACAAAAATGCTTGTCAGATTATTTTTATTCCCTTCCTAGTTACCCCCAGCATTGAATTTTCTAATTTTACTGTTACTGTGCAGTAGGTTAACACTTTCATTGCGTTGTCCATCAGAAACCCAAGATCCCTTTCCTAACATTCTTCACAATCTCAAAATAATGTAATCCCACTTTTTACTTCCTTCCACTCAAGGACTGCTATTTATTACTACACTTTGTTTCCAGTCCTTTAGTCACTTATCAACATAGTACAGGACCTGCACACTTATTCCATGACAGATGAGTTTATTAAAAGCCTTTGATGAAGAAATTTGTCAAAAGCCTTCTGAAAGCCCAGATAGATATTAGCGTCATCCAGACAGTACTTACTTAGTCTGTATTATATGGATAATCTGGAATAAACTGTACTCTGGATTATCCAAACAATGTGGAGTAAGTGTTGTCTGGATGAATCTTATGTCAATTGGATCACCTTTATCCACATGCTTAGTGAGACTCTCAAAAGATTCTAACAAGGTGGTCAGACCTAATTTACCTTTGCAGAAGCCATGCTGATTTTCTTTCCTCTGTGTGCATACTAGTTTTTATCAGTTATGGTTTCCATCACTTTACCCAGAACTGATGTTAGGCTAACTTGTTGGCAATTTCCCAGATTGCTTCTGGATCTTTTTTGAAGGTTAGAGTTACATTTGCTACCCTCCAGTTTTCAGGCACAGAGCCTGATCTTAGGGAAAGTTTATATATTTTGCCTATAAAGATCAGCAGTATAATGTTTAAATCCTTTAAGAACTCTTAGAGGAATGCAATCTGATCCTGATGGTTTGTTAGCATTTAATTTATTGAGACACATGAGGACTTCCTCCCTGGTTGTCTCTATTCAATTTAATTCTTCTGACTCCTTCCATGAAAAGATTTTTCAGCTGCAGACATCTATCCTCTGTTTTCAATGAAAGCAGAGGCACAGAATTCATTTAGCATCTCTGCAATCTCTGTGTCCTCTTTAATTATCCCTTCCTGTCCATTATCATCTAATGGTCCAGGGTTTTTCTGATTGGATTCCTACTTCTGATTTTAAGAAATTTGATATTGTTTTAGCAATGTGCTTCTCAAAATTCTTCTTAGCATCCCTGATTCCTGGCTTGCATTTGTTCTGCCATAATTTATGTTTCAGTTCTCATTAGGACAAGCCTTCCATTTTCTGAACAAGCTTTTCTTGCTTTTAGTGACTTCCTATACTGTAATTTTAAGCCACACTGATGTCTCCTTGGACTCGGCAGTGCCCTTTCTTCTTTTAGGTGGGTATTTTTGAGGAAGAAGCATAGTGGTGTTACATAAAACAATGCAGATTCTGTGCAGTAAAGTTCTCTTAATGTAATGTCATGACATGTCAACTAGATGTCCACACTAACTGATATCAGATTATTTAGGATAAGTTTCCCATTCAAATATAAAAATAATAATAAAAAAACATTGTAATAGTTACATTGAAAACACGATTAAAATCAAGGATGGGGGGCGGGACCCTAAAGCATTCATCTCAGAAAGGCTTGGGTAAAAAGAAAATATTAACTATGTATTGTATGTCCTGTGTATCTAATTGCACAAGTTTCTCTGGAGATTTACTCTGTAATTCCTGCAAAGCAGCCTTTCTTAACCTGTTAGCCTCTAGCTGCTTTTTGCCACAAACTCCCATTTACCCCAGCCAGCATAATCTGTGGACAGGCATGATGGGAGCAATAATCTTAAGATCAGCATCAGGTGCAGGAAGATTCCTGTTCGCTAATTCATTGTTCTTAAAAGAAAACCTCCCATTCTTTATTTGTTGCAGTATTTATAATTCACTGGATGTAACGGCATCTAAAACCTCTCGAGGGTATATTTGGGTGGTGTCATGTTGAGCAGAGTTGGATACAGGGCATTAAGAAGAGGCTTTGGCTATATAGTTCACATATCCTTCTCACATTATCTCCAAAGAAGTCTTTTTCTTGCGTCTTAACTCCTGAATATTTTTAAATACATCTTAAGCTATCCCCTTGAATATACCAGCACAGGGCTTTGCGACCAGCTTATGCAAGATGGGATGGAATGAAAGTAGAATTCTCAATGAGAAATTAGCTTAAGTAATTATTATTATTTGAATAATTATCAGCATCAGGATGAGGAGAAAGGTTAATAAGGGGCTTTTTTGGGTAAATGTTTGTTCCCATGAGTGGAAGAGGGAAGGAGGGGCAGGAAAAGGAATTTTCTCCGTATAATTGTTCAGATTTTCAGGCATGCTTCACATCCCAAGACTCTGTTACTTCATGCCTGGTAGGAGATGGGTTGTGGAAAAATTTTAATGGAAGTGACTCTTTCACATGCAGCTCCACTGTCCTTGAATATCTGCTGTATTTCAAGAAATACACAAAATTTATGAAATTTTAGATATCTTAGAGCCCTAATCTAATTCAAACAAATGGAGGTAAAGTAACTTTAGATGTAGCCTGTGAACTATTTACTCCTTATAGTACCACTGTAGCTCAGTGGGCAAGCAAACTTCCTGGAAATCAGAGGGCTGCTCCCCAACCTCTCTCTGGAAGCGGGCATTTATTTATTTATTCTATGTATTTCTATCCCGCCCATCTCAGGGCAGGTAACAGCTTTTAAAATCAGATATATATTAAAACAACAATATATATTAAAACAATAGCAATGTCTGTAAAGTGGGAAGAAATCATATATTCCCATTTAGGCAAAGAGTTGCGTCTTCACTGTCTTCCTAACCACATACAGTGAAGGAGCGTGATGCACCTCAAGGGGGAAACTATTCCATAGCCTGGAGGCCATCATGGAGAAGATCCTTTTCTGGGTGTCCACCCCTTTTACTACTGAAGGTGGCAAGACAACCCGGAGGGCCTCTACTCCAGAACTTAAGGCACAGGCAGGTCAATATGGGAGAAGTTGGTCCATTAGAGATTTGGGGCCCAAATCATTTAGGACCTCATAAGTTAAAGTTAACACATTGAATTGGGCTCAGTAGTGAGTCAGCAGCCAATGCAACTCTTTTAAGACCGGCGTGATGTGCGTCTGGCCA
>MTQE01001141.1:29429929-29450919 GCA_014337955.1 Aspidoscelis marmoratus | reverse complement strand
CAGCAGCCAATGCAACTCTTTTAAGACCGGCGTGATGTGCGTCTGGCCAGTTGTCCTAGTCAGCAGTCTAGCAGTTGCATTCTGCACCAGCTGCAGCTTCCAAACTGTCTTCAAGGGCAGCCTCATGTAGAGTGCATTACAATAGTCCAATTTGGAGGTTACCAGACCACGGATAACTGGCCAAGTCATCTGTGTCCAAAAAGGGCTTCAGCTGACACATTAATCATAGTTGGGAGTAGGCACTCTTGGCCACAGTCTCCACTTGAGCTTCATGCGTCAGCGCGGAATCCAAGAGCACCCCCAGATTTTGCACCTGTCCCTTCCAGGACATTACAGCCCCATCGAGGACAAGGTGTCTCCCAACTACACAGACCCTATGACACACAGCACCTCTGTCTTGTCTGGATTCAGCTTTTCATCTAGCCCATTACTGCCTCCAGGCACACCTGTCAAGCTCTTCAGCCGCCTCTCCTGATTCAGATGGCACAGAGAGATAGAGCTGGGTATCATCTGCATATTGATGACATCTCATTCCAAATCTCCTGATGATCTCTCCCAGTGGTTTCATATAGAAATTAAAGGGCATGGGAAATAAGATTGACCCCTGAGGAGCCCCGCAAGTGAGTTTCCAGGATGTTGAGCCAGAATCTCCCACAACCACACAAGTGAACTTGCTTAGAGTAACTTCCTGCTTTATGGGGGAAATTGTTATTGGAGGTTTTGATGTGCAGATTTATAGCCAGCAGCCAGTTGTTTCTGTATGGCAAGTGGGAAAAACTACTGTACTTCTCTTCAGGAAAGGTTTGGGAATATCATGTTGGCATACAAAGTGGCGAGATAGTGATAACAATGCTGAAGAATCATCACATTTTCTCATTTCAGCTGCTGATGCAACTGCTGTTATATGGCAAATAGGCATCAGATAGCTTCCATGGAAGTATTTTTCTCTTTGCCCTGTTGCTTTCATCAGCTTACTGAAGCCTTGGCTACTGCAAGCATCACGTGAAAGTAATTACTCTTAAAGGTGCCCTTTCTCTCTGAACACCCAAGGCTCTGCAGCAAAATCCACCCTGTGCCTCTGCAGCTGCTGCCTTTGTTCTCCTGAGAATAACTCTGATGACCAATGTGTTTGGCATGTGTGCCACAAGTCAATTAGAAATCTGCACTACTGCCACTCTACTGTGCATTTTTGGGCACACACAGCCCTCACTTGTTCCAAGTCATGGCTCTGCATTCTGCTGGTAGTAAAGAGAGATCAGAGACCGGGAGACCACTGAAGTGTGGGTTGCCACTCCATGCCACAACCACACTTTCTTTTCCCACAGTTCGTAGTTTGCCACCTCTGGCCATTTATAAGTTAAGGGGTGATAAGACACAGCCCTTACAAAATAGTCAGAGGCACATTTATGCAAAACCAGGACCAACTTCATCCATTGAAGCTAACTTCTCATTAATATTTATAGCCCTTTCTGTATTTTGGAGAACAGCACACCTGTTTGTGTAATGTTGAACACAGTCATAGGTGTATTCTGCTTCTCCTGCATGGGATCCATATTAGGACAACATGGGCACACCAGTTGTGTTCTCCCCACCTTTTACGCAGTATCCAGAGCTCTGTTTTCACCTCATTTTATCGCAACAGCAATCCTGTAGAGCAGGTAAGTTTCCACAGGGGAAGTGAGCATTTAAATTTGAGCCAAGGCCCTGATTTGTAATTTCTCATTTACTGTTGCAGGACATTAAACTTTTGAGGCTGATCGTCAGAGCTGAACCCAGGACTCCTTACCTAAGCACTGCATGCTGTTTACTAGACCATTCTGCCAGTGGAAACTGCTCCAGTGGAGCAGCAAATCGTCTTTTGTTACTAGATATTCTCATTCACTTCCCCAACACCACATGGTGGATACATATAATTATAGTATTACTTCAGTAGTTAAATATTACTGCTGGAATAACTAAGACACCCTCAGATCGATTTTAAAACTAGAGTAAAAGTGCACTGATTGATTGTGCTATGTATATGGCGCATAAAAGGACATGCTAGTACAGTCTGTATGAAACTGCTGCCCTATTGTGAAATACATAATCTCCTCCTTGCAGATGGGGTGCTGTAGCTGGAGTAGGGAAAGCTGCTGATTGTGATCTCATATATTCTGGCCTTACAGGAACATACACATTTAGAGTGGTAATGAATTCCATTTTAGAGAAAACAGGAGAACCAAAGCCTACAAAGTCTAAGGTGCATCTGAGCCACTATGTCTGAACGCAGCCTAAGACAGGAACAATTGAGTTGAGATCTTCTCTATTCTGTGCAGTCAGTGACTGACCTCTGGCCCATTGTAATTTTATTGTGAATGTGGTTGAATTTTATTTTATTTTTTAAAACTATGAATGTCCCAGACATGGGGCCATAACCTGAATGAGAGAGCAACATAAAAACTGTGTTAGCAGTGCACCACTTCGTTCCCTGAAGTTTACTTTGCATGCAGACAACACTTTGGGGATCACTGTCCTTTTTGTAGCCTTGGCATTGAATAGCTTATTTGATTAGGGTGGCATTGTATTGGAATTGTAAACTGGTTGGTTATTTTAATAGAAAGTGTTATAAATACAGAGGAGTATTTGGGGTTACTTTAGATAGCAGATGTTGAATGAATGTTTCGTGTCAACATTAGTTTTATCTACCACAGAAATGTTGTAATTGAAGAAGCTGAAAAAAAAATCAACATTCAATAAATCTCAGCTGTATATACAATCAAGGTTGATTGCTAATGCAGATATTTTAGTAACTTTAGCTAGTGCCCTATTGACAAAGCATTTTTAGCATTTAAAGAGAAATAATTGAGTAGCGGAGGGTTCAGACTCTTCTAATGACTTGGATTTGATGCACAGGGCAAAGACCTAGCAACAAGTTCCTCTCTCTGGGCCTTGAATTTCAGATCTGATCAGAGCTCCTTGACCCACTGTAATAGATGCATGTGTTTTAAATACGGTATATGTGTGGTTTTCTTCCCGCAGTGTTTGAGGCAGCTGCAGGTTTTCCTGACACCGTGCTTATATTATACAACAGACGCTCCTGTAAGTTGTGACTCCCTGAGCTGTAAATGCAGATGCTGAAGACAATGAAAAAAGGGGATACGTTTGCCTGACATTAAATACAATTAGGCAGTAAATTTTAAATAAAGGAAGAACATTTGAGTAGGATGGAGAAAATGGAACTATTGGCCAGAAGGAATTCATGATGCTTTTTCAAGTGAGCTAGTGATATTGATCAATCTGAGGATCAGGTCCATAAATGAAAACGAACAAACAACCTATGAGGGTCTCCAGATCTTGATTAGATCCCAGAATCGCCTTTTAGCACCCCTGCTAGATGGCAGGATGCAATATCTTTCCAACCTACCAGGCTCTTATCTCTGTCTGGTGTTTCTTTGTGAGATGGTTCCGCTTGTAAAATATCCACACATAGGAAGCACCCACCCATTTCTCTTTTGTTATTTTTTGCATGCCTTCTACATACAGGTATTTTTGCAAGAAGAATGACCCTATGATGAAATGCCCTATAGAGGTAAGCAGTCTCTGTTATGGAAAACCTGGAGTCATTGCTAGATTTTCTGTAATAGTGATTTATCAAACTTTTCCTCAACTAACTCAGGACTACACTGAGATTGCCATGAATATGTCCAGCAATTCAGTATAATCTCAGGAATATAGTGGGTTTTTACTCACGTCTGGAGGCACCTTATGTTTCTGCAAAACAGTGAAGACTTGCAGGAAAAATTGACAGTTGTAGATAAGTTACTGTACATCCCTGTGTCTTTACTTAGCATATGTGAAGTAGCTGTATATGAGGCTTTCTTCGACTCACACTGGCATTCTCAGACACCCTCCCCACAGGCCCAATCCCTGCTCTTTATAAGAGGGCAGGCTTTTCATGTCTCTGCCCTTGTCTGTCAGTCTTTCTTAGCTCAGGGGTGTCTCTCTCTTAATCAAATACATTTGTTTTGTAAAACTGACTAAAAATAATCCAGGGCTGGTGTGTGCTGGATGTTGGCGGTGAATCAAAGGCTCTACTCTAATTAAATGGGCCCACACTTTGTTTATGAGCTGCATATATTTCCATGCTAATCAGCCACATGCCAGGATCCTGCCTCCTAAGTCTAACTTCCTTTGCCTGATTGAAAAGTATGCAAATAGATGGTTGGAGTCTATTTATTGCAGTGGGGAAATGAAGCCTCAACATGCTCTTAGGGCTTTATTTAGGGCCTGGCGGTGGGGTGTAGATGCTTTGGGGGTGGTAGGGATTAAGGATAACCCAGTGACTAAATAGTGTCAGGAGAATGGTCAGGAAGGAAGATGTTTCCCATAAAGTAATAGCCTGGCCAGGCATATATTTTGTATATTTATTTTGTTTGTGTGCCTAGTTCTGGGAGTGGTGGATTTGTTTATACTTTTACATCATAGATTTCCTTTAGGGGACCCAAGGCAGCTGGCATAATTCTTTCTTTACCCATTTTATTCTGGTAACAATCCCATGAGGTGGAGTAAAACTGAGGGGCCAGCATCCTTGCCACCTCACTTTACAATGAGAGAAATATTTCTCCCTGTAGGACAGTTCTGAGGGAGTCACAAAAAAGAGGGAGATACAGGACTGATGTGTTCAGGAAGGTTCTCTTTAAATGAGTAAAATGGAATAAAAAACAATAACTTTCCTTGGAACGTTGAAAGAACTTTAAAGAGATATATACAGGTTTCTTTATTTTATTTCAGCTTTATTGGGAAGATGTTATTCCTTTGGTGCTGCCTGCTGTTGCACTTGCTTGACAAAGTGACAGGAGAAGTGGTTTTCTGAATGAGGTTAAGAGGCAGTGGGGCCTTGTTTTATTTTCTTTGGTTGCTTGTCTGGGGAATGATTTCTTTTTTCCTGTTGCCTTCTCCCTGTCCCTCCTTTTGTATATGTGTGGAAACACCTTGGAGCCCAGCTGTGTACATCCAAGCTTTAATCCACATTCAATCCACCTTCAGAGTGAGAAAACGCATCAATGAAGTGATTCACACTTCTCCTCTTTCACAGTGAACCACTTTGGTCTAGTAGTTAGGAAGCCAGACTCGTATCTGGGAATACCGGGTTTGATTCTGCCCTCATCTATGAAGCCAGCTTGGTGACTTTGGGCTAGTCACAGCTCTGTTCTGAGCTCTCACAGCCCCACCCACCTCCCAGGGTGTTCTGTTGTGGGGAGAAGAATAGAAGCTTTGTCAGCCACTTTGAGTCTCCTTAAATGGATGAGGAAAAGTGGGGTAGAAAAACCAGCACTCCTCCTCCTCCTTCGTTTCTTTACCTTTTGGTTAAATTTTGTGCAAAGAAAACTGCCTGTCACTTTGCTGTTGTCTCCCACTCTGGAAGTAGGACTGCACTGACACACAACAAAAACACATCTCATAAGCACTTCAGGCACAGCAGTGTGTGGCCCTTAAGTTTTCATACTATTCCTAATCTACCTTTTGTAGCCTAGAACGTTCTTGAGAGGGAGAGGGTTAGCCTGGCAATTTAATGGCTTGGACATAGGTTAGGCATAGTTGGATTTTTACAGTAATCACCTGCATAACCACTGATCATATGCCACTACTTCAAAGGTGTCCCAGAAATATATTAAATCTTCCCCACTTTTGTCTCAGATATTGTTGGGCCACTATTTACATTAGACCTAGACAGCAAGATGATCATCCCCATGGAAAGAGGTAAAGACCAAAACCCTGGAACCTAGAAAAACCTGACAGAATGCCATATTAACTATTATCTGTGAAACTGGAAGGGGAGAACAGAGATCTAAGTCCATGCCCTGCTCTGGAACAAGGTCAGGTTACTTGCAGTTGATTTCACAATTCAGCTATGAAAATAGGTCTCCAGGTGTGTCACAGGCAAATAGCAAGATCATCATCATAATTACCACTAGCAGCACATATATATTTTTATTTTTTATTTTTGTTGGATGTCTCAGGAAAGGTTGCAAACACAAAAATCCACTCTAAAATATAAGAAACAACACATGTTATTAAAATTACAAGGCAGTATTACACATGAATTCAAAAATACAAAACGTACCTTCAAAAGAAAGCAGTAAAAAGAGAGACAGCTGTTCTACCACACTGTACTCTGTGGGGAGTGAGATTTTTGGCCAGGACAAGGCAAGAGCTGTGTGGCTCACCTGGAAGGCTCATTTTCTCAGGTAAGGGGGCTCTTAAACCCTTGCATGAGCTTGTTTGTTTATATTTCAGTCAGAAAGGGTCACAGTAAAGATAAAACAAGTTAGTTAAAATGGTATAGACAGAGGAGGATGGGCACAAGTGATTGAGAGCAACCCTAGGTATCATTTCTAGGCAGATTGCTGCTATGACTCATGGTGAACAGCCAGGTGGCAGCTGAGTTAAGAGAATTAATCCTGTTTCCCTCCCTTCCTACCATCAGTTGACAGTCACCCTGGGGTGCCTTTTAATGTGGTTATGGCCACTCTAGTGAAAGCAGGCTCTTTGGGATAAGCTTTATTGTCACATTGAGTATAATAGGATTAAGAATTTGTTATACTCTTAGAACAAAGGTGCTGGATGACCCTTTCCTCTTATGAAGTGCAGATTCTACTGTGTGCATAGATAAGTAACTAAATATTAAAAGCAAAAATTCCTTGCTTCTTTTACAGGTGTAACTATGTATTTAAACTCCTGAGTGGTTCCAAATTTTTATTTATTTATTTATTTATTTATTTATTTATTTATTTATTTATTTATTTATTTATTTATTTATTTATTTATTTATTTATTTATTTATTTATTTATTTACATTTATATCCCACCCCATACCCGAAGGTCTCTGGGTGGGTTACAACCTTAAAACAACAGATTAAAACAGAATATACATTAAAAGACTTTAGAAATTCAACACTCTAAAACAATACACATTATGCTTAAAATGATAGTGTTTGAGCTGGGTGGGAAATATAATCAGCTCAGCCAAAGGCCAGGGAAAAGAGATGTGTCTTCACTGCCTTCCTAAATATATATAAAGAAGGGGCAAGATGCACCTCAAGGGGGAGGCTATTCCATAGTCTAGGGACCATCACAGAAAAGGCTCTCTCCCGGGTGCCCACCAGCCTTATTACTGAAGGTTGTGGGACAACCAGGAGGGCCTCACCACTTGATCTTAAGGCACGGGCAGGTTGATATGGGAGAAGGCGTTCCTTTAGATATTTGGGGCCTAAGTCATTTAGGGCCTCGTAAGTCAAACTCAAAACCTTTAATTGGGCTCTGTAGTGAATTGGCAGACAGTGCAATTCTTTTAAAGCCAGCGTGATGTGCATCCGGCTAGATGTTCCGGTCAGCACTCTAGTGTCTGCGTTTTGCACTAGCTGCAACTTCCGAACCGTCTTCAAGGGCAGCCCTTTGCATTGAAGATGTCTTTGTTGCCAATTTATAAGAAACTTTGCCAGTTTGTAAGTTTTTAGATGTTTGGTCTTCCTGATATGCATTGTAAGAATAGTGCAATTATCGGGATTTTTTTTTAAAAAAAATCAGCATATAAGGAGAGCTGATGACAGACAAGGGTTACCTAGTTGACTTACATGATGATTACTGCAGCAGTCCCCTGCCCAGTTCATGTATAGAGAGGGTAAATTTAGAAAGGAATTGGAGTTTGCTCATAATAACCCTTTGGCCAGAGCATTGATTTATATACATTTTTATCCCACTCATCATCCAAACATCTGAGGGCAGATTATATAAAATGTAAGTAAAAACAAAATAAAAGACAATTGTTTGATGGACAGAGTAAAAGGCAAAGCTATATACTTGTACATGCTATTATTGTGTATCTTCATATAGTTATATGTATTTTGCTTTGTCAGTTTTTCTGTAGCTGCATGAAATGTGGGATTAGACTCTTTCCCCCGCTTGTTGCAGAGATAGGTAATGGAAAGCTCATTCTACTTAAAAGATCTTTATGCAGATTCTTTCCTGTTCTCTGCACCGCCTGTGAGGTTGCTAGTAATTGTCTGCGCTCCTCTCACCATCCATTTGCACTTTCTTTAGAGTTATTAACACGTTATTCAGAAGTCCCTTGCTTCATTTAAAGTACATTAGAATTAATTGAAGAGCATTAATGTGCACTGAAGTGCATAATGTAGTTTTATTCTATATGAAAAGTAGGCGGAGCTGTATCTTTGCTTAACTGTGTTCTAAGGAGTGCTTTGATTAAGAGACAAAGAAATAAATGGCATCCTAGATAAGGACTTTGAAGCGAAAATGAGATTGAAAAGGCTCTTGTTCAATGAACAGGTAAAGTTGATGGAGAATTCTTTCCTATTAAAGAGTACAGTACCCAAAACAGAATCTGGGTCTTCTGTTTGGGAAAACTCACCTTCTTTGGTTCCACATGTAGCATGCAAATCATGCCCTAGGGATAGTTTCAGAAATTAGGTCCTGTCTGATGCCTTGTAAGATGCCATTAAATTTCCAGGGAAGAGGTAAACGTGGGGGCCTAGAATCTTAGTCATGCTTAAAATTTGCCAGAGAAATCAATGGTAGGCGATAATGGCTTGTTATTTTATATGTATATATTTCTTTTATTATTGTATAGATCACAGTGGCCCAACTTTTATCAGACTGTAAAACCTTTTGAGATGACTTCAAGTGATAAGAACATTTTCTGGAATAGCTTTGCAGTAGTAGCCAATAATAACAACTTTACGGAACAGTTCAGATTTTCTTGGGAATAAACACAATGGGATTTACTTTTGACTAGCTTTAAATAGAATTGCCATAGTAAACATCAGTCCAGTTAAGAAAACTGGAGGGAGTGAGGATACATTTATTTCTTCAAATCATCAATATGTTAATTTGTTCCTCATATTCGTTTGTGTAACAAGAAAGCATCTCAGAAGTGCCTCAGAAACAGTAGCATGTGGCCCTTGTGTTCCCATACCATCTCTAATCTCCTTTTCTGATCTAGAATGTTTGTGACAGAGGGGAAAGGCAGTCTAACGTGGGAATTATCCCACTTACAAATCTTCTCTAAGCTGTCTGAGAAGTGCTTTTTATTGTGTGTGAATGCAACCTAATGTAGAATGGGGAGATGGGGCAGGGGGCGGGGCGGGCTCTAGCCACCAGTTGGATGTTACTGCTGTTAGATAAATGATTCCAGCTGTTATTACATCAGGTGTACAAAACAGCATTTCAGATGGCAAACCAAAGTTGTTTGTTTTCTAGGAATTATTCTCTTTGCTGCTAAAATATCCAATAACATTGTGCTATGAAGTGTAGAAGTCTTTTATTAAACCTCTAATGCAATGCGTTTTTCTATATTAGTCTTTCCATGCAAGTCATCTTCCAAATTTTCTTGTAACAGACATCTATTGGAGACTTTACTTCTTTACAGCCATTGAACTGATACATTATTCCAAAGCTTTGGTATTTAGCAAATGTCACCTGTATTGATTTGTGCAAATATCTGTAGCAGTGAATGTGAAAAATGTCTTCTATTTTTTTAGATCCTGGTGGACCCTGCCAATCCCATTGGACGTTCAGCATTGCAGTATGAGAATGTTGTAGCCCACGAAGGCAGCTCCATCCTCCGGGACCTAGTTCTCAGCCCAGACCTCCAGTATCTCTATGCTATGACGGAGAAACAGGTAGGTTTTCATACAAGTTTACTTAGAGGCAATGAGGCCCAGATTTGGGTAAACTGTCCTTTCTGGCTTTATAATAGGCAAGGGATATTCTTCTGGCACAGTGCCAAGCCACATGGCTTAAGGCAGAGCTAGTAGATGCTTGCATCAACTAAGTAAAATGTACTCTAAGAAAATGCTTTGGTTGCTTCATTAAAAGACTGTTCATTAGCTATTGAGTTCATGAGGGTGTAAATGATGAAGCAACATCTTGTGTAAATAATGAAGCAACATCTTTACCTGACTCATACCATAGTGTGGCTGTCCTGAGGGTTTATTTTAAATAAACAACCTTATTCTTTCAAATGATTAAATATTGGCAGGCATATGGGGAATCCTGCTGGATCAGGCCATAGCTTATCTGGTCAAGCATCCTGTCTCACACAGTAGCCTACCAATTGTTTCTGTGCATCTCAAGCAAAAGACAAAAATAAAACCTTCTCTTGCTGTTGATTCCCTGAAAATGGTCTTTAGAGACACCCTGCCTGCCTTTCCAACCTGGAGACTTAGGCATCCACGCTAGTAGCCATTGATACATCTGTCCTCCATGAATTTGTCTGACCTTAATGTCATCCAGACTAGTGGCCATTAACATCCGCTAAGGTAGTAAATTCCATAGACCAATAACCATATTAGGTGAAAAAAGTACTTCGTTTTGGTGAGCCAGTTTGGTCTAGTGGTTAGGGAGCTGGACTCTTATCTGGGAAGACCGGGTTCGATTCCACCCTCCCCCATGAAGCTGGGTGATCCTGAACTAGCCACAGCTCTCTTCTGAGCTCTCACAGCCTCACCTACCTCACGGGGTGTTCTGTTGTGGGGAGAAGAATGGAAAAGCTTTGTCAGCAGCTTTGAGTCCCCTTAAATGGGTGAGAAAAGCGGGGTAGAAAAGCCATCTCTTCTTCTTCTTCCCTTTGTCAGGCCTGACTCTCCTGTCCATCAGCTTCATTGAGTGTACCCTAGTTCTAACGTTGTTTAAATTTTTCTGTATCCACATTTTCAGCAACATAGATGATTTTATATACTTCAGTCAAATCACCTCTTAACGACTGTCACTCAAGGCTGAAGAGGCTTAGACTTTGCAGCCAGTGGGGTTGGACAGGTACTGTTAGAAGAAGTGTAATAGGGCTTGAGTATATGCTAGCCTAAAGTGATCAAGAATATTCTAGAACTACTCTTTCAAGCTCTGCAGCAAAATTGGCAAGAAAGCACCCCATGGGCAGGACTGCCAAGAGAAATTGCCTTTCCCCCTTCTTTTTACCCACTAGAACTCTAGCAATTACAGGTTTGTCATCCAGAGAGCCCATGGCTCAGGCCTAACTAGGTGAAACCTGGCAGATCACCTGTAACTTTCCCCTGCCCAAAACTCCAAAGCAGCTGCTTCCTCTCCTCAGTTAAGGGAGTTGATTCTTCAGAAATAGAAGATCCTCACTAAAGGTATTGGCTGTTGGCAGTTGAAAATTAAGTATTTGATAAATCCACTGTTTTTTTTAGTTTCTAACTTCCTGGTTCTTGAACATGGGGAATACTAGTCCAAAGCATTTGGGGACCATAAAATAGATTCTTTGCCAAAGATTTCCCTAAGGTTGTGGTCCCTCAGGGGACCAGTTATGTTTTCTGTTATATCAAAGGCAGCAGTTCTTTGGCCCCAGGAGCTTATTCAGGAAGAGAGTCTGCCCCCTTGTTTGAAAGCCAAGGTCTTATAAGTGACTGGGGCATGAACCTTTGTGGCAGTTTCCACAGTGGACTCAAGTCAGTTCAGAGCTTTGGCTTATATCACTGTCGTTTGTGAAGTATTCGGGATTAAATATAGGTGGGGAGATCACTTTTTGAGGAAATACATCATGGGAAAGTCCTTTAATGGTGGGGTGTTATTTGGTGAGGAAATCCAGTCTGGCATTCTAGTAGAGCTAAAGCAGAAGAGGGAATTCATGCCCTTGTTGAAATTCATGGGCAGAAAATTCTTCCTTTGTGACCAGGGGACCTGCTATCTGCATGCTAATGCAGACTATGGAAGGCTCCAAGTGAGGCCTGCCATAGTCTGCTTTAGCTTGTCACCAGCAGAAATATATTCCAGAATAAGGCCAAGTGTGGAAAGGGCCTTGGTCTCCTGTCATTTAGGAAACAAGCAACACAAAAGATCTATCAAAGAAAGAAAACAAGGTCCTCTCAATATGAAACCACGATGAACAAAAGCCTAAACACCAGATGGTGAAAATACAACAGACCAAATTGTATAAATAACTTTAAATTTACTAATATAAAAGTAATATCCCATACAATAAATCGTAATAAAAGAAGACGATGTACAATAATGTTATGGGGAACTAACAAATGCATATATAACAAAAAATCACTAATCAGCAAAACCTCAGGTGTGATACTTTGAAGGCTGAGTCGCATGTATCTCAAGCTTGTAGTCTGATATTTTGAGAAGAGCAATAACTTATTGCTTATTATTGAGATTGCTTTCCAATTTGGGTTTTAGCTGATTTCCACGGTGTGTACATTATAGTCTGTTGGGGAATGAGCGTATAACTTCGTTGGGGACTACTTTCAAGCCACTGAAGAAGACCATTGTAAAAATGTGTTTGGCTTTTAGTTCCCCTTAGCAGTCTGTGTATTGGACTACAAGCTTGAGCTTCACATGACTCAGCCTTCAGAATATTACACCTGAGGTTTTGCTGATTAGTGGACCCTAAACTTCTTTTCTCCAGTACCAAATCGAGATATATTTAGGAGAGCATTGGCATTTCTGCCTTTCCTCAAGTTTGTTGCAATCTACCTGCCGGTTTGTGTGTGTGTCTGAATATTTGTGCTTTGTTACTTTTGTTCACTACTGAGAACTTTTATGATCAAGAGAAGACCTCAAGCAAAGTGTAATTCCCTCTAGTGAGCCAGTTTGGTCTAGTGGTTAGGGAGCTGGATATAAGATCTGGAAGTACCGGGATTGATTCTTCACTTCTCCACAATGCCAGCTGGGTAACCTTGGGCTAGTCACAGCCCTGTTTCTGACTCCTCACAGAACCACCTACCTCACAGGGTGTTCTGTTATAGGGACAAGAATAGAAAGCTTTATCAGCTGCTTTGAGCCCCCTTAAATTGGAAGAAATGTGGGTTAGAAAAACCAACTTTTCTTCTTCTACTCCAAGTCATAGGTAGCTTTTCTTCTACTACTCCAAATAGATTTTTCCTCGCTTCCCTTTTTTCCAGTTAGCACTAAGGGATTCCTTCCTTCACTGAGTATAAACTCTGCTCTTCTTCCTTTTTCCTACTAATTTATGTAGTTTAATTTAAAAAACAACAACTTGATGACAAAAAAGGGAGATTATGGCTTGGCACAATCAACCTAATTCATTTTAGGGGCTCAATTGATAATTGTATGGGGACCTGCAACCGGCAGTGCAAAGGTTTACAGAACTAAGGCTTATCTTCCTATGGAATTCTCCAGCTCTTGCCTAGTAACACGTTTTTATTGGCTAAGAAAATCCCCTCACGATATGTCTTGCTGGACTTTTTTGCTCAATTGCATGCTCCACTGCTTAGCTTTAAGCCTGAGAGGCAATGGAATCTTTTGCTGTAAACCATTTCTTGGTGAAGTCATAGGCAACTCTCTCTTTTGCAACAAATGAATGTGACTGTAATTATGCTTCCCAGCTTGCTGTGTGTTACTATTTTATTAATTAACTCAACTTTGAAAGTGTTTTATTGCTGCCACTTGCTCTTTTGCACTGCCACTAGCTTTTATAATCGCTCTTTGCTGTGTAATAAAGTTGTTTTATAAATAAATTTTGTAGTGAGATCAGCCAAGTGTTTTCCCCACCTTTGGGATCAACTCTAATACATTTCAGGGCAAACCAAACCAATAGTCCTAAAAATCCTGCTTGTGGGAATGCTGCTAAAACACGTGCTTAGGGCAGTTCCCATAACATTGGCTTTCTTGATTAGAGTAACTTTCCTTTAATTGAATTTTGCCTTGGACTAAGCTCCCCTTTCTTACGACGTGTGCACTAGTGAGCTGAATTACTTGCAGACCCTTGAACATCAAGTCATAAGTATTTGGTTCCTTTTGTGTTTGTTCAGGAGATGAAAATAGTGTTACTTTAGCCAGTTATCCTCTTAATTTTTATGTTTGACCAGAATTTCAGTCCTTTGACTATTCCTGTCTATGCTACTACTTACAAGCAAACCTGTCATTGGGATTTGCAGAGCTACAGATTGTTACACTTTATCCAGCCCTTGGAAAATAAGGTGTAGGATTCTCAGAATCGTAAGATTTTTGGAGTTCCTGCATTAATACTTTCAAATTTTAGCAGGCTTTGCAGTCAGCCAAATGTGAAGGTGTGCTAAAGTTTAGTTTACTCTTGTCACCTGTGACATAACAGATCTCACTCATGTGATGGTGCTGGTGGCAAATGGCTGGCAGATTCAGTGAGAAAGTGCTCTTCTGTTCTTGTAATAAATCTTGAGGTGGGGGTCTGGCATGAGCTAGCTTGATACTTCAAAAACACTGAGTGCACAGCAATCCTTTAAAACAGACATGCCAGTCACTTTAACATTTCGAAAGAACGAAAAAGTTTATTACCACAAAGAAAAAGTTTAAAAGCTTTTTGCTTAAAAATTAAATACAGCAGTCTTCACTGTGCAGTGAGGTATGACCTTGTCAGGCTGTTACAAAACACAGTAATCCAGCCAAAGTTGCATAGATGAACAAAACATACAAACCAGTAGCAAATACTCTTCCAAAGTACAAAACCACATTGAGACACTTCAGTAAAACATTCTGCTCTTTGAGTTAACGCATACCAGGCTTAAGACTTTGTTGTACCTTGACATACCATGCCGTACCTCGGAATACTGTCTTTCCTACTGTACACCCCCTGAATGGCTCAGGATACCTTCCTTATATTCCGGGTTGACTTTCGTTCTTGTGATCTTAATGAACCAACAAAACTTTAACAAACTTGGAGGATTCTAGGCCAGGCATAATTTTGTTCCCACCCCGTAGTTGACATCAGATCATTAACTGACATTATATTGCTTGCAGCTGTATTCTGACCATTAATTAATTAGCAAGCAATGCTTCAGTTTGCCCCTCCTAGAAACAGCTGTAAATTATCTTGGCACACTTCTAAACTATGGAGGCTTAGGGTTGCCTACAACCTTGCTTTAACCCTTTACTGTTTCTCATGAGTCTTCGTTGGTAAACTCTGAAGTTTTATCTATCCAATTCTGCTACAGTTCCTATGAGAACTTAGTGATATACTTGACATTTTTGTCTACAGACTTTAAAAAGCTCAGACTCAATTTTGCTCATTAATTCTTGCCCAAGTTGTTACAGAATCTGAAACAGGGAACATGAAAACGTTTATATTAGTAGTTTAAGCTCCATCATTTTTCTTGGGCTGCCACATTTATTATTAGCTGGTTGAAAAAGGAATGTCATCTCAAGCATTTCTGAGTCTTAGTATTCATGTGGGTATCTTTTCAGTCAAGATAATTTCCCTATGATCCTAATGCTCAAATTTGACATGATAGATCTACATATTTAAATCTAAGACTGTTTGAGTCTGCCTCCAGACAGTGAGAGGAAAATGCAAGAGCTTGTTTGCATCACATTATTTCTTCTCGCTGTCCCCTGTCTTGGTCTGGCGTTTAGGGAGCCAGACTTTTATCAGAGAACACCAGATTTGATTCTGTACTCCTCCACAAAGCCAGCTGGGTGACCTTGGGCTAGTCAAAGCTCTCTTCTGAGCTCTCACAGCCCCACCTACCTCACAGGGTGTCTGTTGTGGGGAGAAGAATAGAAGCTTTGTCAGCCACTTTGAATCCCCTTAAATGGGTGAGGAAAGTGGGGTAGAAAAGCCAACTCTTCTTCTTCTTCCTCTTCTTGGGGGAATAGCCTGGAGGAATCACTTTAACCTACCTGTCCCCGTGTTCACCCAAGTGATAGTTAAGCAGCTACCTTTTGTCATTCTGAGGGTGTGCAGTACCCAGAAAAGAACACATGTGGTCCTCATATGTGCATGGTGGCCATTCCCCCCCCCCCGCCCAGTTTCATCCCTGGGTATGTGCAGGGTCATTTTCTTCAGCAAGGAACCTTTAAGGCAAGCTTCAATACAGGTATGTTATTTAGAGGAAATCTGTTTAGAGGAAATCTGTGTTGAGAGTGGGTTTTCCCAAAACAGGATATAATGGGATTTCAGCCATGTTGGGGTTGCCACAGATATATGTGCCAGCCCAACATAGCCACAGCATAACAAGTTTTAACGCTTTATGGATGCAGCCTGAGTTATAAAAGCAGTGAGGGCTGTGGGTAGACATATGATCCTCCAGATAAACATCCTGTGAACAAATAAGAAAGGCCTTGGCCTTTAGAGCACCACTTTCTGAAAGTGGGCGGGTGGGTGAACAAACCTGAAGAGTGCTGAAATCAGAACAAACTGTTTGAAGACCTTGGAGCATCAGATCTGCTCCTGTACTAGAAGCCTGAGGTCCCTTTTCTTTCACTATACCTAAGTGGGGCAGTCATAAGTTAGTTTGTTGCCATCTTGTCTAGTTTGGCCTTAAGAAGAGGGTTTTTACCTCTAGGCATATTAAATCATGTCTGATTGAACTCTCAGGTGTCTGTTCATTGAATGAAAAATACCTATTTGAATATGTCCTGGGGGAAACAGACTTATTATTAGGAAGCAAATGAATCATAGGTGCATCCAGCATCTCTTCTAAAGCAGACTCATTAGTCCCCTTTTGCAAAAATTCTGTCACTTGACAGATGGCCTCTGCTTGCAGGTATTGGAGAAGCTACTTCTGCAGTGTCCTGTGAAGATAAGCAGGTGCTTCTTTGAGTAAGTAGTGCCACAACTAGCATTGAGACGAATAGTCCAATTGAGTTTTATCATGGTCTGTTGAAATTTATATGAGGACTTTCTATTTGAGGTTCCACTGTGTCCATAATATACATCTAACATAGGCAAGGCTTGGCTAGGATTAGAAAAATAGAGAATGTCTAGTACAGTGGTTCTCAGCTGTGGCCATGACCCCACAATGCAGCTCGCCATGCTTCAGGGACCCCAGGGGCAGGGGCGGGGGTGGGGCCGGGGGTGGGGTGGGGCGGGGCCAGGGCCACTGGCGTCGCATTCGGTCTTACGCGACCCACAACTCCTCCTTTGGGGGGGCGAAGCCGGATTCCAGTGGGTGAAGGGGGCGGGCGGCGAGGCGCCAGGCAGTGCGGGTCCTTCACCGCCATCGCCGCCCGGCAGGCAGGCAGGCGGGCAGGCAGGCATAGCACTGGGCGGGCGCCCACCCTCAGCGGGGGGCCGGAGGAGTCCGCCGGGGTCCCAACGCCTCTTACCTCAATGTACCCGGCCAGGGTGGCCGCTGGGGGGGGGGTGAGTCCCAGCAGCAGCAGCAGCAGCAGCAGGAGCGGCCAGCCAAGCCGCCCAGGGCTGCCCACATTTGCCGCTGCTGCCATCCTCCTCGCCTCGCTCGCCTCGCCTCAAGCGCTGTCGGGGATGCTCCCGCTGCCACCTGGACGCCAACTGCCAACTGCCACACGCCGACGCTGATCTCTCCTCGCAGCGGCGGCGCGGCGTGGCGGCGCGGCGTGAGGGGGCGTGGGTGGGCCTGAGGGACATTCTGCGACCCCGCCCAAATGGCTAATCGACCCCACGTGGGGTCGGGACCCACAGGTTGAGAACCCCTGGTCTAGTATGAAATAGATCCTGCAATACAAAAGCAGTTTAGTAAGTTCTTGCTATAATATCCTTTGTCCCAGAATGTAGTAGGTTGGTTTAATGTCTCTTATATTTTAATGGAAAAGTGGTTTTCCTGCTCAAAAATCAGTCTGAACAAAGTCTAACATTTGGAAAAAGTAGTATCTTTATGATATGCTTTATGTGTTGACAGAACATAAATGAGATATGTCCAAGTTCCTCTTTGAATCGGGAAAACTTAGAGGGATTTTTTCCACTGACCTCCCTTAATCTGGATCTAAGATGATCCAGATCTAAGGAATGGGTCCTTCAACTAATCCGGATCTAGTAGATCTGGATTAAGGAAAGTAACCAATGTGTTTCCATGGGTGGTCTAGAATCCAATAGCAATGGGTGCTAGCTTGCTTGCAGTGGAAACATCGGAGCACCCATGTGGCGAATCTGTTTATGTGGGGCCTACCCGTCACCCTAGGTGTTTTGGGGGACACGGCACGCGCAGGCACACAGCACCACAGGTTGAACCAGCAAGCCCCACCCACGGGCTTGCCAGTCTGGTCTCCAGAGTTGACAAGGTAAGTTTCACATGTGTGTCTGGGGGGGGGAGGCGCACGGCCCTGGGTCTGTGGGGGTGCCCCATGGGCCGCAGCTGTCTTGACTGAAGTGACTGCACCCTGCAGAGGCCAAACACAGCTGCTTTCTACTGGGCCCAGTGGCAGCAGCAGGGGCAGGGACTCTGGCCTGCGGGTCAGTCTTTTCAGGCTAGGACATGCAGGGACGGATTCCCCATTCATATCTAGATAGGTAAGGGACATGTGGGAACACCTCCTTACCTGTCTAGGTGTGAATGGGGAATCAGTTCCTCTGTGTCCTAGCCTTACTCCACTACAGGTCTTTGGCTGTAATGCAAAAAGGCCTCCATTCTATTAACCATTTGTATCTGGGCTGTTTGCTGCTTCTTGTAGTGAGTTGCTATGTGTTTATGCTCCTCTTTCTTGCTCCTTTTACTAAAGTTAGCAGGAAATCCTGGAGCAACCCTCAATAAGAAAGTATCTCTTGTTCTTAAGATATTTAGGGATTCAAACAGTCTAGGTCTTCCAAAAGTAGAAGTGTCACACCTCAGATGAACAGTAGAAATAAATAGGTACTTGAGGAAGACTAAACAGTAGCTGGAGTTACATACTGTATCTGGCTAGCCTCAAGCATCCATCTGACTGGGGCTCAAGCCAATCACACAGATTTCACTCCTCAACAGAGTTGTAGTTCACAAAGAAAGGAGCCCTTATAGCTGTTTATAAGTCTCTATGACTTTTTGAACTTTTTATGTTCTTGAGCAATTAGATGGCCTGATTATGTTTTCTGGTCATTAACTACCTCTCAATCCCAGTGTCCATGAAGAGCATTGCAAGCTTGAGCAAGAAGACCCCATATGAACTTTCCTGTTGCTCGTGGGTTAGATAGAAAAGTGGAAGACCTCCTACTAAGGCACCAAGAGGAATGAACCACATACAATACATCTTAACCATGTCTGTTGCTTCTCAGTTCTCACCCTCCTGGGCAGTCCCAACAAGGATAACTAATTCCTGAGATAGCTACACTGAGCTAGTTGAACTTTCTGGGTGATGTCTAGGAGCAGCTCTTATGCACAGCTTTTTACCAGGCAAGTTTATAAATCATTAACAGATGAATAACTGTTGATAGAGTTAGTATTCTTCAGGAAACCTAGCTAAAAGTTCCTCTGGCTTCCACATCCACCTGATTAATGCCACCGGCATTAATGCTGGCATTCAAACACGAGAGAGAATTGGAACAAATGTATATAAGATTCAGCCATTTCAAAATAACAAGAGGAAATCATAGTATATGAGTCAGCAGCGCAGCAGGCCATTCCTTGAGTTGTTGTTGTTTTAGCCAGCCATCTAAGTGCATTCAAATAGATACATTGCCTGGCTTTTTCTGTGAAGTGTCATATGTCATTTGAGCTGCTTTGTTTAATCTAGTTCATGTAATGTTTGGTCAGCTGAAAACATCTTTCCTATAGATAGCGTATGGGAAAGATACCATAAGCACTGCTTGGCTGTGGCAAAATGCAGCAGCACTAGGGACAAGCAGAATTGCAACGGATCTTTGCTGAAGTAGATCTAGTCTGTTAGAAGCAAGCAGCCTTTAAGTGCATTGGCAACTCAATACTGAGGTACAAATAGAACTGCCATAAGAACATAAGACATGCCAAGCTGGATTGGATGCATGGTGCACCTGGACTATCAGTCCACTCTCACAGTAGCCAGGCAGCTGCGCAAGCAAGCCCACCAGCAGGACGTGAGCACCCAGCTTGCTGTGCTTGCAGTCCTTCAACAGAGGCATGTCACCCCTTATTCCTATCAGTGGCAGTAGCCATTGATAGCTTTGATTTCCTTGAATTGGTCCAAATCTTTTTAAAAACCATTCATGGTGGCTTGTCAACACCACATACTAAAGTTGAATCCTAAAGTTGAATAGTGTATTGATTTTAAAAAAATATATATTTTTCCTGTCTGGTTCTAGTATTTTGAGAAAAGGAGAAATGAACCAACAAAGGTATATTGATTGTCTTTTTCAAGTGTGCCAACAAAGGGTGTCTTGGTTTTCCTATTTGCTAACAGAAGTTATCTTGAGGTCTGCCTTATGACAAAGTGTAAGGTACAATTCTGTAACATTTTACTACAGGTAACTCTTGCTCTGAAAAGGACTGAGTGTGAGGGAGAAAGAAACAGATTTAATCAACACTGTCACTGTTAGACTAAAGATATAGAAGAGAAAAATGCATAGGAAATCCAGTTTTATATGACCCATTTCCTTTCTTTTGACTCCAAGACTTGTCAAATCAAATGTTTTCTGTAATATAGAAGCCTTTCCTCCTTCAGTGATTAGCAGAATATCCCAAAATCCCAGCTCCCATTGGAACTCATGGCTGTCTAACCCTTTCAGGCTCACATGTGTGGCTGCTAAATAGCTCCTTTCTGTGCAAGGATTGAAGAACTGGATGAAATGGCACACCTGCTACTAATGGAATTGATTCTTCATCAAAGGCTGTATGGTAAACTCCAGTAGACAAAAGGTCAAGCAGGCGTGGAAAAATCTAAGGCACCTTGATTACGCAAGGTTCTAATATTATCCGTAGAAATATTAAAATACATTCATATCTCTGCAGGAATAAGTTGGAGACATGTTAAATATTTTTTTTTTCATCTTGCTCAAGTGCATTTTGAATATTTTTTACTCAGCTGCTTCTTGGTGCAAATAGCACATTGCCTTAATGTGATTACAAGGCAGGTGGTCTCAATGGTATGCAGCATTCGAAACTGGCTATACGGAAGAAATAGTGTGAAGCCTGAAACTCTTGCATTTACAATCTGAATTGATTGGCACCTTACATTTACCCTTTAGGAGTGTCCTCTGGAATGACTAGGTGGTACTTGTGGAGGTGAATTTTGGGGTGCTTACCTTTTGACTTGTGTGAGTGCTTTAGGATTAGACAAAGATTGGGGCTTAGAGAGGTATAATTTTTTTAAAAAAAAATCAGTCTTTT
>MTQE01001141.1:29364773-29429870 GCA_014337955.1 Aspidoscelis marmoratus | reverse complement strand
GATTGGGGCTTAGAGAGGTATAATTTTTTTAAAAAAAAATCAGTCTTTTTTATTATGTTATGTAAATTATCTGAGGACAAGGGAAACTGCCTTCTGTGATGTTAGACTGTTCAGTGTTCTCTGCTCTCTAGACATATCACCTGTATCATGGTTCACATTCAGCCTGCTTCCAAGATTGAGTCTGGGTTCTTTTCCATGTAACCAGATGCTCTGCTATTAATTTTGTCCCCTCCCTCCACTTCTGTTTGTGCAGTACAGTGGCAAAATCAAATTGGGAGCAGCTGCTGAACAGCTATCCCCTGAGGGCTAGCGGGCACTTATGCTTATCACACAGAGACTGCTTCAACTGGCCTCTTACTGCTTTCATAAAGTAGAGAGCTGGTCACCACATTGTACTAATACGTTGCAAGGTTTCGCATGGTGGCCATTTCAAGCACGTATCTTTCTCTCGTGCGCACAAACACACACAAACAAAATATCTCTTAAATTCTAGTTAAATGAAGAAAAAAGGAATCAGCAGAACCCTCATGGGCAGAACTGCCTGGGTGATTTGGAATCCAGCAGAAGCTAAGCCTGCATAAGAGATTTTGCCTTCCAGGGTTCTTTTACGTAAGTCCGTATGTGTCTCCTCAGCAGGCCATGAACTCTACCCAAGGAACTTGACACACTTAAGAGGACAGTGTATCAGGATGTGAAACTGGAGTGTGCATTTTCCTTTGTGCACATTATGGGTCCTGGAAAGGAGTAAAAATATAAACAAATATGTCTTTGAAGGGCAAGAGACACAGAGATGGGTAAAAGTATGTGGGTAATTTGTTTTTTTGACATTTTAAGTGGTACATCTTGAGGGCACTTTTTCTCATGTAGGCGTTTCAGAGTATTTTGGCAATGAGATTATTTCATGGCAAGTCTAATACAGTGGTACCTCGACATACAAGTGCCCTGACATACAAGTGTTTTGAGATACAAGCTGCCGAGCGAGTGATATTTTGCTTTGAGATGAGAGCAAGATTTGAGATACGAGTATGTAAGTACAGTACAGTACATAACAAAAACAACTGAGGTGGTGTTTTGGGAGCTGGAATGGATTAATGGGAAAATTGCTTTGAGATACGAGCGATTTGACATAAGAGCAAGGTTACGGAACGAATTAAACTCGTATGTCAAGGTACCACTGTAATGCTTTCTTTCTTAGCCCATTGTCCTAGTCTCCTGGGATATAGTAAGACAATAAGTACAGGGATGGTGGTGTTTGTATTTCATCTTTATTTTATACTGTTATTTTTCGTAAAAGTTGTGATCCATCCTGTGACTTTCTGGTAAGGCGGGATAGAAATACTTTGTAAGTACGGTCATAAAAACTAATTCATCTTCTTTGAATTCTATGGTTTTATGCATCAGGACATAAGGAGAAAAACAGCTGGTCCGTAGAAGGGCTTAAAATTGGGTAAATACAACCTTAGATGAACAACAACATACAACAGATTACGCTGTTTCATTATTTATTCAACAAAAAGGAAGCCAGGATGGAAAAGCCATATGTGAAAAACTTAAGTGGAATTACATTTAGCAGCAATACCATGAAATAATTGCTTTCGGTATGACTTTATTAGTTTCTCACATTGTTCTGGAGGAATTTTGGTCCATTCTTCTGTACAGCATTGTTTCAGTTCATTGCCATTCTGTTGTAGATTTGCTGATGTGCTTGGAATTATTGTCCTGTTGCAGGACTCACTTTTGGCCTAGCTTTAGCTGTTAGATAGGTGGCCTCACATTTGACTCTAGAATACTTTGGTATACAGGGGAGTTTGGTATACAGAGGAGTTCATGGTCGACTCAGTGACTTCAAGGTGCCCAGGTCCTGTGGCTGTAAAACAGACCCAAATCATCACCCCTCCACCACCGTACTAGACAGTTGGTATGAAGTGTGTGTGTTCATATACTGTATTTGGGTTTTGTCAGTGATAATGCTGTGCAGACTTTGATCTTATCTGTCCAAAGGATATCGTTCCAGGTGTCTTGTGGTTTGTTCAGATGCAACTTTGCAACTTAAGCCATGCTGTCACGTTCTTTTAGAATGGAGAGTCTTTTTTCTGGCAACTCTTCCAAACACACAATACTTGTTCAATCTTTTTCTAATTGTACTGTAATGAACTTGAACATGCTAACTAAGGCCTGTAGAGTCTTAGCTATATCTCTTAGGTTTTTTATAATTTCCCTGAGCATTGCATAGTCTGACATTGCAGTGAATTTGCTGAGATGTCCACTCCTGGCAAGACTGTCAGCTGTCTTGAATGTTTTCCATTTGTGATTATTTTTCTCACTGTTGAACGATGGACGTCATTTCTTTTGAAAATGGCCTTATAACCTTTCACAGACTGATAGGCAGCAACAGTAGCTTCTCTAAGATCATTGCTGATGGCTTTCCTCCTTGGCATTGTGTTAATAGATGCCAGAATGCTCCAGACCAGCAAACTGCCGGAATTTCTGGTTTTATAGATATGGTCACACTTGCTGATGGTCTGTTAATCAAGGGCATTTTTAATACTGTTTTAAATATATATTTGGTTTGTTTTAACATTCTGGATTTTAAATGTTGTTGTAGATATTACTGTTTTAATATATATTGTTTTGTTTTAATGTGTAGAATTTTTAAGCATTGTTACCCACCCTGAGACCTCCGGGTATAGTACTGGATGGATGGATGGATGGATGGATGGATGGATGGATGGATGGATGGATAGATAGATAGATAGATAGATAGATAGATAGATAGATAGATAGATAGATAGATAGATAGTTGCATCTGGTTGCAACGTACCATCTTAATTCCATCACAATTCTTAATTGTGAGCCAGTTTGGTCTAGTGGTTAGGGAGCCGGACTCTTATCTGGGAATACCGGGTTTGATTTCGCCCTCCCCCATGAAGCCAGCTGGGTGACCTTGGGCAAGTCATAGCTCTCTTCTGAGCTCTCACAGCCCCACCTACCTCACAGGGTGTTCTGTTGTGGGGAGAAGAATAGAAGCTTTGTCAGCCGCTTTGAGTCCCCTTAAATGGGTGAGAAAAGCGGGGTAGAAAAGCCAACTCTTCTTCTTCTTCTATGGAAGCAGTAAGGATGTACTTAATTTTTCCCACAGTGCTTCTGTACTTTGCCCCAGTTTTTTGTTAAATAAATAATGATGTGGTGTAATTTGTCATGTGTTGTTCACCTGAGGTTGTTTTTAGCTAATTTTCAGACCTTCAGAGGCCAGATGCTTTTCATTATGTTCTGATATGTAAAACCGTAGAATTCGCAGAGGGTGCACTTTGTTTCTCTCATGACTCTAGACTGTAATTGAGTATGGATAGTGTATTGTTTTTCCTTCTGCAGATCCCTTTCTCTGTCTTTGGCTTAATAGGAAACTGCTCTCATCCACTGATTCTGAGGGTGTTTCCGCATATGCCGCCAAAAAACAGATCTAAGAAGATCCGGTTTTCGGTGATCCGACCTCCTGAGGATCTGTCCCTATTTCGGACGGGTCTGAAGAGACCTCGCGCATCCGCACATGGGTGGGGAGGCCAGATCCGGCAAGACAGATGGTCTGGGTGCGGTGCGGAAGGCACAACACCCATTCCAAAAGTCTGTTGGATTCCCACGCTGCCAACGCCACCCCTGGAGCCACGGGACTGGAGCAGGCAGCTGGAGGGAGAGACTTCTGAGGGAGAAACTTCTGAGGCAGGCTGCCCTGCTTCGACCCCTTCCAACATGGCAGCCACCAGGACATCCATCCCTTCACCTGGCCGCGGCAGAAGTGTCCTGCTTCTACACGGACCAGGCGAAGGGACGGATTGAAGACCTAATTTTTTAGGTCTTCGTTTTAATCCAGTGTTCGGTGGCAAGACCTGGTTTAGAGTTGGATCTTGCATGCTGAAATACGGAAGTGGCCACCACGAAGGGTCCGGAAAGAGGTCTCCAGTGCAGAAGGTAAGTATGAAAGTGTTTTGTATGTGTCCTAAATGTATGTTTAAACCAGTTTCCGCAGCAAATGCGGAACCTAATTTACCTAAGTTACCTAATTGGAGTATTGGTGGAAAGTAATTAAATGAGCAGTTGTAACAGGGCTTAGCAGCCCTGAAGGAGGAGGGGCTTTTAATCAAATCTGGAGGAGCAATTAATAAAGAGTATATTCCTGTTGTCAGATTAAGAAGGCTTTGGAATATGGGCAGTGTCTGGAATTGGAACCAGATAATGCACAAACTATCTTAAGTTTTTTCTCATAAGGAAGGTTTCACCCCACTGGGTGTGGGCAATAGTTAAGACTCCTGCATTCTACCTTCAAGACTGGCCTTTTTGTATCAGCCCTAATTTATAGGATCATAATTTGCCTTAACAAAGAAAAATAAGATACTAATTATAAATAGATTACATTATGTTCCAAGAAACTCCAGCTTATGTGGTCAGGCTCAACTGTGCCAATGTTACAAATTATATAAATCTATTTATATACTGTCTATTTGGTAAAAACTAGTTTGAAAAAGCAGAGTGTGGGAGTCCATGATAATAGTGATATTAAAGGTTAATTGAAGAAATAAAGACACCAGTGAAATAATTTTGCAGTTGAGATTTTCGGGTGCATCGAGGGTTCATTATGTTGAAAATAAGGCTGTAAAATATTGAGAGAGTTTGAAATGTTTGCTGTTTTATATAAAATATGGGATGCATCTTAGACAGTCAAGCACCTGTGTTTCCCACCCTCATTTCTTTTCCAAATATGTTAACAAGTCTTTATGGGAGATATGCAATGATCCTGTATTTGTATTCATTACTTCTAAAGTCCTGGCTTGTGCCTTTAACTCAGTATCTCCATTCAGTGAGACCTGTGGAGAAGTGAATTGCTTAGTTTAAAAGGCTACATGATAGATTTGGCTTCTAAGACAAGCACACGTTTCTGTTTCCAGGGAATCATGCCTTTACTGTTCACTCCTGTATTTTAGAAATGAAAATTGGTAAGAAATATGCTTAGAAGAAGATTTAGGGCAGGCCAGGACTCAACTAGCAAAACAAAGATTGCTGGTCTGATTAGGGTATCCATCACATCCTGATGAATCTAGGGCCCTATTCACACTATTCGGCTTTATTCTGGAATATGTTCGAGAACAAGGGCCTATCATCGATATGCTAGTGCAGGCTATAGTAGGCCTTAGGCATGGCCTGCGCACCACAGACCCCTACCCTGAGATATATTCCAAAATACAGCCAAGTTTAAATAGGCCCTAGTTCTTCTGGCTGCCTAGGTTTTAAGAGATGCCTTGCCAGATGGTACCTATTTCAGTTTAATAGTTTGTGTTCTCCCTAATACAGTTCCCCCTCTAGTAGTATGGATGCATCTCCAATTAGCCGTGAATGTTTCCTTCTTCAGCCACCAACGTGATCCCCACATTGATGTGTCTGAGGATCTCTTTTGCTACCCTGTGGGTGGGACTCTTGGACACCGGCCATGAGTTTTCCACTGCAACAGCATACTGACTGCTTAATCAGTTTGCAGCTTTTTACAGTGGCTGTGTAAATTCTGCAAGTTCAGCTAAGAGGCTGCTGGTGAAGGGGGTGCAGCCAATTTGAGAGGGGTCTGGAAAAACTGGCAACCATGCACAAGCAGTGGTACTGTTGAGGGCAGCCTGGTCAGTTGAGTTGTGTGGCATTAATCCAGTGGGCACCCACATTATCATGCCAGTCTTACAGCTGCTGTTAAACAAGGTTTAAACCCTAACAGCTTAAGCATTACCTTCCTGCACCAGGTTGTCAGGACTAAGTTGTGGAGCAAAACAACTTTTAATGGAAAAAGCAATTCAGGCAGGAAAAACATTCAGTGTCATAGATTTGAGTTAGCAGATGTTATAGAGGCGAACACTGAACTGCGCTTCAGTACCAGCACACCTGCATGGTGTCATTACTGAGGCAACTGGGCCCAGCACGCAGCCACACCTGAACCTGTGCCAGTGCTTTCATACTCCATTCAAACCTCTACCACCCAGAAAGAGGTATGAATGCATCATGTAAGGATGTCCTGGCTGCCGATTAGGTAACTTGTAGAGCACAGGAACGTGCTCTGCCCCTATCCTGGCCATGGGACAGTCAGGCATCCACAGGGATGCTTCTAGTATAGAAGCTTCTCTGCACAATGTGTGTGCTGCATCTAGGAACATACCCAGAATGTTCTATTCCACAAAGTGTGAAAAGACCTTTTGTCTGGATTCAGCTTCAGTTTATTGGTTCCCATCCAGGTCTTTACTACCACTTCAACCACCTCTTCTGATTCAGATGGCACGGAGGGTTATTTTGATGAGCAAATATATGTCTTCCTCTCTGAGTTTGTTGGAGGAAGAGCATCTTTTCAACAAGGTTTTAAAGGGAAACACAGGTGGCTGTTGCTTGCATTGATACTACTGGTACATTTTTTGTTATCGAGAGTGGAATTTGTATGAAGGAGAATTCGTGGAGCAGCTCTTCACACTGAATTTTGACTAAGGCAACCTGGAGTATCTTTGTGCATAAAACAGACTGTATGCCTTTCAATCTTCTTGTCTTTCACTTGCTGTTTCCATATTCCCCTTTCAAAACTGCCATAGTTGTGTTAGTTTCTCAGCAGATGTTCAAAGGGGCTGCTGTGTGGTGGGGTCTGGACTAATAGCCCCCGTGCTTAATTTCCTAGATGCAGGGCTGCCCCTGGAGAATGCAGAAGAACTTGAAAGCATCAGCATGGGCCTCTCCCTCCCTCCCCTCTCCTCTGATCACCAGCCTCAAAGAAGTAGCAGGGCGCCTCAGATCATTAACACTGGGCTTAGAAAGAGCCTTGGGCTTTGACCTATATTTTGTTGACCCTTTCATGCCTGCTGATGGTGTTTGGGTTTTTAATGTTGTGATAGCAAGGAGTGGGATCTGGGGAAATGATTTTAATCCTCGATCAAAGTGTGCCTCCAGCTCTTCTGTTTCTTCCCTTCCATCTTCCACCATATACAAAGAAACACTGTGGACCCTGTGAGATTTCGAAGACCTTGGCTGCCCTTCCCACCCTCTGTCTTACCTGCTGAGAAGGGCCTTTGTCTCCATTAGGTGATTCTTTGTATTGCTCACATGTAGCCTTTTCACTCACTCTCAGCTCTGTAATAATAAAGATGTCTGCTACTACCACTGGGCAACGTTTGCCCATCAGCAGAGCTGGTGTTTCTCCCAGTTTGGTATATATTTACGTGCCTTATGCCAATAAAAACGTTGAGGCTGCACCATACTTTTTAACAATATAGGGAGACTGCTGTATTTGAAGACAGCTTTCAAGTGGGCAACTTTCGTCTTGAGACAAAAAGGGAATTATTCTTAAATCCAGGATTGTTCCATCATTCACCCCCTCCCCCCAAAATATGCTTGCTGTAAGGCGTTTTTGGAGGGGGGGTTGAATCCATGGGAATTCTAAAAGGAGAGCTTAAGAGCAAAAAGGAGTGATGTTTTCCTCCAGACTGGTCTTCTTTCAGCACTGTCACTTCACAGTGCAAAAGTAGTTTCAGGTGGCATGCAGCAATAGGGCTTTTTCTACCAGTGGTCAATCACCCACTACCCACCTCCCAGCATTTCTCTGAGAGGCAATATGTCTTCCTCCCCAATCTTGTGGCTTCCCCCCAGTTCTTAGCATTACCCTGAATGAGGATGGAGTTGACGGTAGCTGTAGTCCAGTGACTCTGGAAGGCCCATTCTTACTGGGAAGGGCTCCATTACATCCTTATTCCGTACTATTTACAGAGAGGCTATAGATTAGAACATCAGTGGCAATGACGTTTAGTTGTTTCCCTTTACATTTCTCTTCAGAACAACACTGCGTGATAACATATCACTATTCAGAGGTGGATAATGGTAGTATTACAGAAAGGCCCTCCTTTAATGACCAATTTCATCCCTGCCCCTCATTTGTCAAACCTTTTCCCCCACATGGGAAAAGTGAGGTAACTAAACTAAAGAGACAATTCTTAGTTCTTTCATAGATGAAGGCTTTGTTCAGTTTTGTGTAGATTTGGGTTCCATGAAGTTCCTCAGTAGAAGAAATAATAACTCCCTGCCCTTTCTTCAGGTGACCCGTGTGCCAGTGGAGAGCTGTGAGCAATATACAACTTGTGCGTTATGTCTGGGCTCCAGGGACCCTCACTGTGGCTGGTGTGTCCTACATAACATGTAAGTATACAGGATTTTTGTCTTGCATCTCAGACTGTCTCTGAATATAGTACTTACCCTGCAAGACTGCCCATTATACAAAGTTTACTTGCTTGTCTTTAGTCTTTAAGAATCTGTAATTTCCAGAATTAGTAGCTAAGTTGCTACTATATCTGTTGAATATTTGTTAATGTAAGACACAAGATCCTTGAAAGACCTATGATATTTTAACTAAAGACAGTTCAGTATAGTGAGTGGGTGTCTGTAAAGCCTCTATGAATCAAACCTGACTTGAGGATACCCGGTAGTGACAAAATGTAAAAATATATTGTGCAGAGCATCAAAGTGATACTGTTCATACCTATGCATGGTCTGCATAGTACAACCTACTCGTGTCATGCACAGATTTATCCTATAATCCAGAATATATTTTAATAAATTATATTTGGCGTTTTCTAAGCCTGATTCCCCAACTTTTATCCCCTGACCTGCTATCACCTCATTTTGCTCATTCTCTGGTTTACTAAAGCTTGCAGCTACTTATCTTGAACTCTCTCTCTCTCTTTCTTTGTCTCACACAGAGGTACACTCTTGGCAAATTAGTTGCTTTGCCTGAATTGCTAGCCTAGCTGCTCCCGCTGAAGCCTATTGTGCATATTCATCTCAGAATCTCATGCCTTGAAGAGAGAGAATATAGTTTGGCTCAGCAGATCTGCGGCTGGCTTTCCAATGACAAATGGCCCTGTCCGCTGTTTTTGTCAGCAGACGTTCTTATCCTACTGAGCTGCCATGGGCATGAAGGTGGAACTGGCACTGCCTGGATAGAGAAGGGAGTTGGTTAGTGCTCTTTGCTGCCTTGAATCGAGCAGAAGTGAATCTATCTGTCCAGCATGTTTATTAGTCTATTGTTGCCTCTGTGTTACATGCTGCAGAATTGATTGGCAGCACTCTGCTCTGAACTGCCACGGATGCTCTGGACGGCACATCAGGGGTTCTGAATGCCAAACATGTGGGGTGGATAAGGATGTAACAGCAGCAGGATTCCTTTTCCCTCAGCATAGATTTTAAAAGGCCATGTGTATAGAAATAAGCTCACAATACTGGGGCCCAGGGCCCAGCATTTTTAAGAACTCTATGTTTCAGATCTTGCTCTATGTTAGTTTTCTTTAAAACCTGTAAAGTTTTCATTAGTTGTCTCACACCCATTCTTGGTCATTTTGTTAGGTAATTTAATAAAAATATAGAAGTTTTTTTTCTTAACACACCACAGCATCTTAACAGGGGTTGATTTTTGATTTATTATTATTATGAAGTACTATGACAGTAACAGTAATATAAAGTCACTAGATATGCCATCTCTTTGTTTTAAATGACGATATCCTTGTCTTGCCTGTACTTCAGAAATAACTTACTAAAATGTGTTTTCCTATAGTTCTGCTTCATACCAGACAATGCATAGGCTTCCAGAGATCGACTGTTTCGAAGTATTGTGTCTGTTAGCACTTTGCTACAGATGCCAGATTGTTTCCTGTTATTCTAGAGGGTTTCATTCTGAGAATGAACCTGATTTGGGACACTTAAGAGGCTGTCTCCCCACTACTGATAATCCACAAGCATCAGACAGTATTCTTGGGAACGAACTAAAAGAAGTAATCTTGTTTTTGCTTCAGAGAAACAATAAGAGGACTCTGCAACTATAAATGCTGTGGGCAATGTTGTCTGTCTGATCTGTAGTATGTTCTTCACAGGCCGACATCATAACATATTAACTCCTGTCTCTTTTTCTCTGATCTCATTAATATTTGTTTCTTCTCTGAAGATTGTGAGCGTTTACCATTTAGCTCCCTTCTAGCAATCTAATCTAGCCTGTAACCCAAGGCCCTTTAACCCAGCAACTGGGGCCTCCGTGTGGGAACGGAATGGAAGCATGAAAACGAAGATATGAAAAAACAACAAAGAGGCTTGGGGGAGGGGGGGTTCCATTAGGCTTAGAAGGAAAACCTCCTAAGATGCAGCAAAGCCCTGACTGTTTAGCCATGTGGAGCATTTTAATTAAACTCAGAAACATCTCTTTCCCTGAAGGGCCCGAGGGAGATGGGTGGGATGGAGGGTGGCTCAGGAACTCAGCAATGCAATGTCACACTGGCACTTGCTCAGGAGATAAATCACTAAGATTACTGGGACCTCGGAAGGCGCATGTGTATCTGCTTCTCTGTATTGCCCTCCGCTTAATTAAAATGCTTTTCTGTAATGAAATAATGTTATCGCAGATACAGGGAGGAGAAGCGAAGGAAACGCATTTAAACTCATTAAATGGAGGCAGCATACCTGGATAGAAGTATAATCAGTGAAATGCCTGGTAGATCTGGAGGGTAGATGAGAGTGATGTGTAATGCAGTTTTTATTCAGATACTTTAAATTGGTTTTTACGTCTTATATGCTTAAGTGTCTGTAGCCTGCCATGAGACCTTAGGACATAGGGTGGGATAAAAATGTAAATAAGCAAAGGTGTTGGCACTGCAAAGTATGTCAGGAACAAGGAATATGGTAGCATATTTAAGCAATGGCTTGCTGGAGCAGAGACCTCAACGTTCGGTGGGGCCCAACTATGTGTGGTTTACAGCATCCAAGCTCCCTCTGTCCAGAAAGGATCTTAGCTGGCAAGTCACCCAGAGCTACTAAGAGGTGTTCCTGGCCACTGCCTCCATTTAAACTTCTGGTGACAAAATCCAGGACTGGGGAGTACAATTTGATCAAGTACTGGCTCTTTCTTTATTTCATGGACTTGGGAGTCTGAAGCACCCAATACTCCATGTTGTCTGGATTCAGCTTTGATTTATGGGCCTAAGCACCCGTCATGGACTTGAACCACTCCTCCTAATTCACATGGAATGGAGTGATAGAGCCTGGTGTCATCAGCAAACTGATGGCTCTTCACTACATATCAGTTGATGCCCATTCCTAGCAGCTTCGTATAGAAGTTGAAAAGCATAAGAGATAAGAGATAAGATCAAGCCCTCTAGAACCTCACATGCTGTTTCCCAGGATTTTTGACGAACCTTTCCTACAACTGCTTTCTGGTCTTGTAAATAGAAGCATTACCTCTGGCTTCTAAGCCCTAAAGCCTTTCCAGAAGGAAACTGTTCTGTGGTATCAAAAGCTACAGAAAGATTTTAAAAATTCAGAAGGGTCTCACTCGCCTTCCTCTATCCCAGTAAAGATCACCAGCCAAGGCATTTTTAGTGCCATATCTGCATTTTCTTGCACCTTGCCTAAGGAGGGTATACCAGCAACTGGGCTGTAGTTATGTAATATTTCTGGATCCAAGGAGGTCCTCTTGAGAAGGGGATGTGCCTTCAGGTTCAGTGAGACAAGAGACTCCCTGAACTCACTTGACCGGAACCTGCCAGCTAGCTTTTGTCATCCAGATTCGGCATTCATCATAGAATGGAATTGGTGTGGCTCACTGGCATGGAATTTAAGATGGTATACACAGTTTTTTTCTAGTCTTGTTTCATCCTCACAAACCACCATTTGAGGTAGGTGAGGCTGAGAAGCAGCTACTGAATTAATTCTCGTTCCTTTTTTCACATTCAGCTGATCTGTCCTAAGGCTTGGCACCTTTTTATGCTGATCTCTGAAGTCCACATTCTAGATGATCCCTGCCCTTGTTTTCCCTTGGTCAGAAGTTTTGAAATTTGCTCTCTCTCTTAACTTCAGCATCAACTAGGAAAAGAAAACTGAAATTGCAAGTTTTGGACAAAAATTCAAACAAGCATTCATTATATATGGAATAGTAGAAAATAACACATACCATTTGTAACTTGTTAAAAAATAAGCTTAATTTTGCCTTATTCAGGATGATGATAATGTGTGTAGAAAACAGCCCATAATGACACAGAACATTCATGACTTGTTAAAAATATTGTTTGGACATTTATACAATTTTGGAAACTGCTTTAAGATATTAGAAACAACGCAGGAATTGTTTAAATAAATAAGTAAGAAGCAATTATGCAGAAAGAAAAGGACCTTTTATTAAAAGAAAGAAGATGATCAAGGAGATATTAACTAGTGTTTGTGATGACTCCGTTTCTGTACTTTATCTTACTGAAATTGACTTTTATGTCTGTCATTTCTTATGAAATTTGTAAGGTGCTTTGATAACTCTTTCCACACCATAAAGCTATGATTGTTGCAAGTACAATACTCTTCATCACTAATATGTTGTGCTCTAATTCCCCCTAGCTGTTCTCGAAAGGACCGATGTGAACGAGCTGATGAACATCAGCGCTTTGCCTCGGATCTACGTCAGTGCGTCATACTCACTGTGCAGCCCAAGAACATATCTGTTACTATGTCAGAAGTCCCGGTAAGTCACTCAGCTTTTCCTTCCTTCCTTCCTTCCTTCCTTCCTTCCTTCCTTCCTTCCTTCCTTCCTTCCTTCCTTCCTTCCTTCCTTCCTTCCTTCCTTCCTTCCCTCCCTCCCTCCCTTCCTTCCTTCCTTCCTAGGCAACTCCTGATAGCAGACTCAGGGAGCGTGGAATCCTCCTAGCCTGCTCTGTCAGGTAGCCTCCACTCATTTTCCAGTCAGATGTGTGCAGATATCTATGGCCTATTTTTCATGTCACAGCTGTTTCCCCCACCATCCGTACACTGTCAGTGGCTGTGTGCTGTTTTTGCTTCCTGTGTTCTTTGTGTGCATTACTGCAGGAAAAGTCTTATATCCAAACTTGCATGGTGTGGGAAAGTAGGATGAAGCTGATGAGCGGAAGAGTTAGGACGGACCATTGCTTAGATCAGTGATGGCCAACCTATGACGCGCATGTCACAGGTGACACACCAAGCCCTTTTGGGTGAGACACATGGTCACCCTGGCACCTGGGCGTGTAGTGCTTGCTTGTTCTTGAAGTGTATGAAATACCAACTTTCAATTCAAGATTTAGCAAATGCAAAGAATTATTTGTTTTTACTTTTAATAAAATACATATATCAAAAATATAACTTTTTTACTAGAGCTACAAATATCACAAAATTATGGATATTTCTAGATGTGACACAGCACCTGAGTTAAGCTAGGTTTTCTTGCAAATTTTCACACACTGAGCTCAAAAGGTTCGCCATCACTGGCTTAGATAGTCATTGGTGATGATGACAGCCAGCCTGAATAACTTGAAGAAAAAATGGATAAATTCATGGAGGGCAGGCATATCAATGGCTACTAGAATGGATGCCTAAGTACTGCCTCGAGGCTGGGGATACATACATGATAACTATTAAGGCCATTTGCAGAGGAATGAGAGCAAGTGAAGGTTTTGCCTTTGTCTTCTGCTTGAGACGCCCATAAGTAATTGGTGGGCTGCTGTAGGAGACAAGATACTGGACCAGATGGGCTGTGACATGATCACAACAAGTCTCTTCTTACGTTCTTAGGTAACCTGTCAGTGCCATTAAATAGGAGTCCTTTTCTGCTCAAGCAGTGCAGGATATGTTAATGATCTGCTGTGTATTTTATTAATGAACTAACACAGTATATTCCATTTTTTCTTAGTTCTAATTATCCATTGGATTGCCTCCGTGAATCTTAACAGCCACTAGTGGTTTTTACTTTGAGGGCATCTACTTTAGGCTGTTTAGGCCCCTTGAGTTTAGGTTTGGGTTTTAAATATGGTGTGATATTAAGTATTAATGGAAAACTGAGAAAATCTTAGCTACTTGGTAGTGTAATCATCTTCCTCCTGTATTTTCTCAGCTAGTTCTTCAGGCCTGGAACGTTCCTGATCTCTCTGCTGGTGTGAATTGTTCATTTGAGGATTTTACTGAGTCTGAAAGTCGCATTGAAGATGGCAGGATCTTCTGTAGCTCGCCTTCTGCAAAAGATGTCATTCCTATTACCAGGGGACAAGGTGAGTTTGGGGTTACTTGTCAGCTTATTCCAATTGAATGTAGAACAAAGGTTCTCTTAACGTTTCATTGGATGTTTCAGGACATAAGTGTTTTCCAAAAACATTTGAATGCTAGTTCAAGCCTAGGTTTACATATACATATAATATGAAGTACTGATGGTTGTCCATTTATTTTAATCTTTTTTGCTGCTCTTCAAATGTTGTGAAAAAGCTCTTTCTACAGCACTTAGATATGATTTTGCAAGGGTTTGTAACTTGTAAAGCTGAGAGAAATTGTAGGTCCTGGAGGGCTCATTTTCATCCTCTGATTTGTAAAGTAGACTTTGATGGCTCTTGAAGAAGTTGACAAAACACAGGGAGTCAACCAAACCCTTTGCTCTTTGATGGAATTCAATACAAGCCTATTTCCAGACAATGAAGAAGTTGCACTATGCAAAAAATATTTTGCTCTTTCTCTCCCTGCATGATTCTTACACAACCAGTCTAATCTTCTGAACCCTGCTGATCAGCCTTATTTCAGGTTTAGATACTGAAGATATTTTTGGCAGAGAAAAAGTAAAAATATCAGGATTTCTCGTTCTTGCAAGAAGGCTCATCATATTTATCAGCAGGAAAGGAGAAATTTGTGTAGAGAATAGGAAGGATGTAGGAGAGAGGAAGAAATAAATGGCTGAACTAGGTGTATTTACAGTGGGGATGGAATAATCTATTATAATTTAGAAGAGTCTGTGGCTGAAGAAGCAGATCATCTCCCCTTTCAGGTACTATGTAGCTTAAGTCAGATCATTTTTGTGTTTTTATATTGCTTTTACTACAGGGTGGAATATAGCGTGGAATAAAAATTATGTACAGAAGTAAATAAATAAGGAATTATTCTTTCATTACACTTGTTATAATCTCATGCAACCTTTTAGTTCTGTATTGAACAAATTCATTTATTACCTTACTCATCTTGGCTATTCAGCAGGCAGTGCAGGTGAAGCAATTTCCTCTTTTATATTGACTTCCTTTTTGGTCAATTTACTGGGGTTCCTTGAGACTCCCTCTCATCTCAGCTAGAGCTTTTCCAGGCCTTCTTCATTCAAATACTCTGATAGAATCTTATGAACTGAGATGTCTGGGTGAATTGGGCATCTGTTTTATTCTGTTCCAGGTGACAAGCGAGTGGTGAAGCTCTACCTCAAATCCAAGGAGACAGGAAAGAAGTTTGCCGCTGTGGATTTTGTTTTTTACAACTGTAGTGTTCATCAATCGTAAGTGATATGAATCACTTTCTTCCCCCTCCCACCAGTCAACAACCTGCAGCTCACTATAACATATTTAAGCTTTTGTTTCAAATTTAGTTGTAATTTAATCTGTCACTATTACCCAAACCGTATTTAGTCTTACCCATGGTTCACTGAAACAAGCCAGCTTCATAAATTTCTTTGTTGTTGGTTTGTTCCAGAAATATAATTAGGATTAACCATGATTTTGGTGATAAGATTTTGGTGATAAGATTTTGGTGATTTTGTAGTTGACCTAAACTAGAAGCAGTAACTTTCCAGTTGCAAAGGAGGAGAAAATGTACATGCTCCAAGCTTACTGAGGCCTCATCTCTGAACATGTGGTTCAGGGATGCATTTGAAGAGAACCGTACATTCCTTTTCAGGTAGCTGAGTAAACTCATAATTCTTGTGTATGATGGGAAAGATTCCTTGGAAAGACAAAGTTGTAATTAAAACAATTAAAAGTACTGTATAGCTTGAAGCTGTATTATAGAAAGTATTTTCAAAGGCATCTCTTTAAATTAGATGAGTTCTTCAGAGTTTAAAAAAGAAGGAACAATCATGAGACAAAAGAATCCCAAAGGCTGCCAAGATACCTGCAGCAAAATCTGTAATTTCAGTGCAGAAGACTGCTGATGAATGTTCAGGGATTCTGTGGAAATCTGTCTGTACTTGTCTGCTAGGAAGATGCATGTATCTAAGAGAATTCTCAAGAGTATAGAAGCTGGACAGCAGAAAGGCGTAGTCAGGACTCTGATCGGGGCAGCAGAATTTGCAATAGTCAGAAAAGAAAGTTGCATAAATACTCTTACTGACAAAAAGATGCTGAAGCTTCTGTTAGGAAATCAGACCTGTTTGGGTTTCCTTCATAGTGAAAACGTGTGTTCCTCAGGAATATAAGGGGGGAAGGAGAAAGAACTGGTGGCAAAAGTTTTCAGATGCATTTTCTCCCTTGGCTAGATTTTTCTCTTTTGTAGTTTTATAAGTCTCCTTCACATTTGATTTTGACATTTTTAGATAAAATGTTATGAGGCTAACCAGTTTCTTCCAGAAGGGCATACTGAGCAGATAGACTTTCTAAATCTAAAGTGTACGCGTGACATAAAAAGTGAAATAGCTTGCAACGAATAACAACTGTGGCTGATTTATGGCCAGGCTGAATTTTAATTTTAGATGGATTTTAAAAAGCAAATTATGGTAGTATTAATATTTATAAAATCATTTTAGAGCTATTGATGACACTAGGAAGTTAATAATGGGGATTTATTTTTTGTTTCCTCATTTTACCGTTTTTGTCAGGGTATAAGAAGCTACATAAAGGAGGGAAACCAATCAAGCAACATGCATGATAAAAGGGAAGGAATGAAGAAATGTTTGTTATTGTGAGCTTTATGCAATCATTTTGTGAGCCAATTACATTTATTTATTTATTTAAATATTTATACTTGTCCTTCACTCAAGGGTCCTGGGGCAAGTCATGACAACAGAAGGATAAAATCCCTAAAACAGCTTAAAACATACTAAAATACAACTCTTCCTCCCTGGCAGTACAACACTCAAAGGAAGCTAAGCTAATGTTGATGCCTGGTGCACTCCTACAGGGAGGCTGTTCCCACATCTGTGGCCACTACAGAAAAACAAACCCATTACTTATCACCAGCCCTTGCACTTCTGAGAATGGTGGGATTTTAGGTAGGATCACATCTTGTGATTTTAGAACTTGGGCAGATCTATATGGAAGAGGGTGCTGCTTCAAATAATTGGAGACCAAGCCATTTAAGGCCTTATGTGTTAACATCATCTTCACAGCAAGCCTAAACTGGTGCTGTTCCGGGTATCCTGAGAGGCAAAGCTGAGTAATCACTGGTCCTCCCAGTTCACTCACCCAGATTTGAGTAATATACTCCAGGTCACCCCTTTCATCCATAATCAAGTCATGGTTGAGAGATGACATTTAACAATAGCATCACAAAGCCAGTAGGGAGTCTCACAGGCATCTCCATGTTCTGAAGGTTGGGAAGCATCACTGTATCTCCCCTTACCCATTAAAATTGAAATTAGACCCCCGTGATTTTCCTTTCTTCTCTCACCCAAACACCTGGCTTCCTCTGATTAAAAGACTCCCTGTGGCAGAATGACCTGGCCTTTGCTCAGTCAAGGTGGTCATCCATGGGACAATGCAAACTAAACTTGATCCATCAGCAGTGTTTATGCCATAGATTGTTGACCCAACTGGAGAGGGATTAGTTTTGTATCCTTTACCTTGCTTCCCACAAGGTAATTAAAAAACTGCATGACTTCTGCTAAGAAGATTTGCCTAGGGAAATAGGGAATTTATGCTGTGCAAACCGAATAATAAAAGATATATCTGTTTAGACATACACATTGTTTTTCAGTTTGACCTTCAAGTGCCACGTGTAGCTTGCTATGGTTTTATGTGTCCAGTTATTGCCTGGTTGTGTTAGGATATGCAGATACCTTCTTGGCAAATTACTTTACAACTATTATTGTAGTGTTTAACTTCTAAAAAGGTGGTGTTTTCAGAACGTTTGATGTACACGCGGAGTCCATGTGGTTTGCCTCACATGAGTTAGTGCTGAAGTACTTGCTCATTTCCATTGTATCACCTATTGGTTTAATGAATAAAATATGCTTTATGTTTCTACATTTTTGAGAGAGGAGAGGTTATGAGTTTCTGTTTTTATTTATTTTAGACTTCTGGGATTTTATTTGTAATGAATTAGAGCTTTTTGTAAGTTTTAATGCACTTAGTAAATTTAAAAATATTTTCTTACACTTTGGGGAGCATATATTTTATTTGCTATAAGTCTCCCCTTCTTTTCTTTTTTAATGAGTAAAATATAAATTTTAAAAATAAATTAGAACATCAGAGTGCATGCTATGAAGTTCAAAATAATTTGCTGTGTTGTCTGCAAGTTTGAATCCTTATTAGTGAGCATGATAATATACCAGATGAAACAATACATTTGAGAAACATTCATTCCTTTAATGGATATTTTTGAATGTAGGGATGCATTTGAATACTACTAAATGCACTTACTCATGCATGGATTGGGTCAGACACACCTTCCGATGAAGTCCAGTTCCTAACTCAAGGTCCAGGAAGAGCCCATCAATCAGAGAGTGGGTAATCCCATTCTCCATGCATTCCTTTTAAAAAGTCATGGAAGGGTTAACATTTAGGTGTATGAACACTATGTTACTAGTGCTCAACAATGAATGATTTAGAAATATTTTTTCAAAGATTCAAGGATATCAAGAATATCGGGATTTGTCAGCTGTATTTTAATCAGTTCTCCAAGGTATTTTCTGTTGGTTCTCTGACTATTTTCAAGGCAAATGCATTTCAAAAATAGGCTGATCATACAATGAATAGAAAGATGGCCTTGCTTTTTTGTATTCTAACATGGTAAAAAATAGTGATTTCCTGCTTATTTCTTAATGGGCTGCTAAAAACAAAAAGAAATTAAATGGTATCTCTGACAGTTCTCATGGTAAGATACTGACAAATCTCCCAGGAGAATGAATTAGAGGAAGAAAGCAGTCAGTTGGAACTCCACTGTACAAAAAGACCTGAGCTGTTAAAAAGTTGTTCATGGAAATTTGCCCTGGAATTTTGCTTTGAATACTATAGAAAACATTTTCTGACTCTTTTGTGAGGTGTCCATAGCAAATGGGGTATGTCGCAGCTCTGCCCAAAAAGAACAAGGAATTTGTGACCAAGGTCCTTTAGGCCCCTGCTGAGGAGGAGGAAATATTTTTTATGTCTTTGCTAGGAAAAAGATTCAATCTGCTCTCTATGCTGGCGTACATAAGAACATAAGAGAAGCCCTGCTGGATCAGACCGCAGCTCATCTAGTCCAGTGTCCCATCGCACACGGTGGCCCACCAAATGCTTATGGGCATCTCAAGCAGAGACAAGGACAAACCTTTTCCTTCTCAAATCCTAGCAAATGGCCCTAGAAGCATCCTGCTTCTCCACCCCCCAGCCTGAAAGATGTATCTAGACACATCTGTCATCCATAAATTTGTCTAACCCCACCTTAAAGCCATCTAGGCTGGTAGCTCTCATCACCTCTTCTGGCAGCAAATTCCACAAATCAATGACCCTCTGACTCTCTTACCCATCAGCTTCATAGAGTGCCCCCTGGTTCTAGGATTGTGTGACAGAGAAAACAAATTTTCTCTATCCACCTTTTCTGTACCGTGCATAATTTTATATACTTCAGTCAGGCCCCCTCTTAAACACCATCTCTCCAGACTGAAGAGACCTAGACACTGCAGCCTGGTTTCATATGGGAGGTGTTCCAGTCCCTTAATTGTTCTGGTTGCCCTTTTCTGTACCTTTTCCAGTCCCACAATATCCTTTTTGAGGTGTGGTGACCAGAATTGAACACATTATTCCAAATGTGGTCTCACCATAGATTTATAAAGAGGCAAAATGACTCTTGCTGACTTGTTTTCTATTCCCTTCCTAATTATTCCCAGCATTGAATTAGCAGTTTTTTGCTGCTGCTGCGCACTAGGCTGACACCTTCATTGAACTGTCCACCAGAACCCCAAGATCCCTTTCCTGGTGTGTTGCAGAAAGCTCAGATCCCATCAGTTTATAGACACAATTTGGTTACCCATTTACCCAATGCTAAGAGATCTCTCTGGAGCTTTTGGCAATCTTTTTCAGTTTTTATTACCCTAAATAATTTAGTATCATCAGCAAACTTTGCTATTTTACTTTGTATCCCTTCTTCTAGATCATTTATGCACTTTTTACCTCTTTCCACCCTGAGAATTAGCCATTTATTACTACTCTTCCTATCCTTAAGCCAGTCACAAATGAAGGACAGAACCTGTCCTTTTATTCCATGGCTGATGAATTTACTCAGTAGCCTTTGATGTGGGACTTTGTCAAAAGCCTTCTGAAAGTCCAGATAGACAATGTCTACAGCTTTGCCTTTATCCACATGTTTGTTGACACTCTCAAAAATTCCAACAAGTTTGTAAGGCATGATTTACTCTTTGCAGAAGCCATGCTGGCTTTTGTTGAGCAATGCTTGCTCCTCCATGTACACACTAATTTTATCTTTAATGATGGTTTCTATCACCTTACATAGAACCAACATTAAGCTAACTGGTCCGTAATTGCCTGGATCACCCCCGGGTCCTTTTTTGAAGATTGTTGTTACATTTGCTACCCTCCAGTCCTCAGGTGCAGAGCCTGGTGTTAAGGAAAGATGATATATTTTTGCTAGAAGGTTGGCAGTTTCACAATTGAGTTCCTTAAGGACTCTTGGATGAATACCATCTGGTCCCGGTGACTTGTTAACGTTTAGTTTATTAAGGCATGCAAGGACCTCTAAGTTGGTTATCTCTGTCCAGTTTAATTCTTCAGAAAATACAGGCTCAGCTACTGGCATGTATCCTCTGTCTTCTTCCATGAATCCAGAGACAAATAATTTGTTTAGTCCAGTGGTTCTCAACCTGTGGGTCGCGACCCCTTTGGCTTTCCTAATGGTCATCTTGCATTTGTGTTGCCAGTGTCTATGTTCCCTCCTGTTCTCCTCATTCGGAGAAGCCTTCCATTTTTGTCTGTTTCAACTTCAGCTTTGGTCATATGTTCTTACCTTCCACCCAGGGATTACTGGGACAAAATGGCTGCCTAATCTACTTTGATGGTCGACGTTTTTAAAATGTCTACTGTTGGTCTACTGGCTGCTAAATCAAACCCACAGAGCAGTGTACTGCCAGGATGGGTCTGGGGAGGGGCGGGGCTATGAAGCGAAGAACTTTTCTTCCCGGTCATCAGAGCTTTGGGGGGCTGGTTTAAAGCAGTATGAACTTCAGGACCAGTGCAAAGGCTATCTTGGGACAGCCATTTAAATGCTTTATTCTGGAACAGTTGGATTGCTCCAGCTGGTGGACCACTTCAGCTGATCTGGGGGCACTGGAGCTCTTCACCTGCTGAGTTGGGCCACAGCCTGTCTAGTCCAGCATCCTGTCTCATGCAGTGGCTCACCAATTGCTTATGGGCTATGGAAACATAAATTGTTTTGTATCCATTACTGGTGACTATCTTCTGGAAATACTAATATCTGGAAGGAAGGCCTGGCAGACATTACCTTTTCCTATAGGTACTCCAAGTATTTGATGGGGAGCAACTGAGGCATTCTTACTAAATGTCCTGTGGATATGTTGGGCATATAGACTTGGCAGCTTGATTAATGCCTCAGTTAGTTGCTTTGTCAGTATACTTGGAAGAAAAAGCATTCAGGATGGAATGGTCTCTTGGCTTACATTGTGCTTTTAGTGAAAGAACTGCCATAATTTTCAAAATTAGCATCCCATCACAACTCTCCGTATGACTTATTCCCCCTAAACCATTTTGCCTGTTGACAGGGTTAACCCACACAATGCTTGCCAAGGCTAGATGTATGCTATATTAAGGAATCTTGTCAAAACTTATCTTGCCTTGAATGAAAAACTTCAACAGAAATCAGCAAGGAAAAAAAGTGCCTTCACATGCAAAATTTTTGTAGTCTTCTATTTAAGCTTTTAAATCCGATAGTTGTTGATACCTAATTATTGGAATCATTACTTTTATTGTGGACTGTTGTGTTGTAGAGTTTTTTATGAAGCAGCATGATTAGAAGTGTTATAAATATGTAAGGATTATACCTCGCCTTAGTAGACACAGAAAAATTAGACACTATCAACATTCCTCTAATGCTTACAAAATAACACTGCCTGTTGAAGATAGATTTGATAAGATCTGAGACAGGAGTAGAAACATTCTGTGTGCGCACTGTGTTCCCACAAATGTTGGCATTTTTTCTTCAACTATTTATAGATTTATAGAAATATTCAGGTTTTGGTTGCGTGTCCAGAGGTATTATATCCTAAATTCCATAATAGAAGATCAAACTTTTTTTTATTTAATCATTCTCCCACTGGCAGATTACTTAGAAAGTTGCCCAAAGACAGATTTTTGCAGTGTTTGTAATTTCAGTATTTGTATATTTTGCAGAGGGTGAAAGTTGTACATTCTTTCAAAGGCATTATTGTATATTCCCATCTATGCGTGCAAACTTGACATTATTGATTTGATGTAGGAGACTTCTGTATCTATTTTAATTTTTTGCTGTGTGCTTGAATTCGCCTTCCGCTTTTGGACTTAAGCTGGAAGATGGTAGGTTGGCGTAGGTAAGCACTGCTTAATGGATCAGACGCACCAATAAGTCTGCCCATGCATTATTTTCCTAGCAGAGACCAATCAAATGTTGTGGTTGTTCATGAAGAAAAGACTTTCATCTACTGCAAGGTTTGTTAACCTCCTGGTGCCATTGTGCACGTCTGAAATATTAAAGTCATGTCAAGATCCACGCTGTTTCTCTTCCTAGGCTGTAGTAGTGGGGTCAGAAGCAAAGCACTACAGACTGTAGGTGAAGGGGGTCAAGACATCATCACTCTCCCGGGTACCACAGTGGCAACACTTGACCAGTTATTTGGCCTCAGGATCTGTTTTTCAAACAGATACTTTTGATACATGGATTTTTTTTTTACATCTTTTAGTCCCAGTTGGTGCCATAGTTCACTGGGTAATAAAAATGCTGTATAAATATTGAGGTGACTGCAGTCTTTGGTAAGCCATATTTAGTTTCTGGTTGGGAATATAGCCAGATCTTCCCTGTTGGTGTGATGAAAGGAATGGAGCTTTGCTTCTGAGGGATTGAGTGAGAGGCATTCTTTCTTCTTCAGTAGAAATTTATAGTGAAGAATGTGCTGCAGTTTTCAGTCTAGTACATGGGGATTCTGTATAATTCTGAAAGTTTTGTTTCTCCCTTCTAGTCTGAAATCTGGTCTTAATAAAGACTTCAGCCTCTTCTTGAGATTGTTCTGTAGGAAACAAAGCCCTTTTTAAAAGTAATTGTGCAGAACTTAGTAAAGACTGCTTTGATTCTCAGCTAGGCAGAAGGTAGGTCCCAGAAAGATAAGAAGCATAAATGTATGTCACTTTTTAATGAGTAAATTTTAAATAAATAAATTTATTGATTTTGAATGAGATCCTCAAAATCAAGTACCTAGATTTGCAGGGTAAGGAATGATTCTGTATAAATACAAGGATGTATCCAGATGCTAAGAGAAAGATCTTGTTAGATCCCACAGTTTTTTCTCACTTTCCTTGTCAGACAACAGTGCAAAATTACAGGACAAGCCTGGGCCCTTACCTTGTTGGGTGCTTGCTCCCATGATGCATCCAGTGACAATACCTGGAACTGCACCAAGTGACCACCCCAATACTTGTGCAGTGGGAATTTTCAGCCTGGTATCACCCCTGCACTTGCTCAGTGGGTATGTCCAATGTAAGAATCTCAGGAGCAAGACCCAGACAAGGTAAGCAATATCTCTATGTGGAAAACCCTGGCTTCAGTGTTCTTTTGCCTACAACAGTGATATTTATTTGAATTTTATTTATTTGAATATCTCCACATCCATTTGCTAATCTGAATACAGTGCCAGGATAATCCCAGGTTTTACACTCTGTGTAGAAACAGCCTAAGCCTACACCAGATGTGTGCTGATAGGAGAAGAAACATCACTAGGGCCCAGAATTTTGTCGTATATTTTTTTTCTGTTTAAATCTTCTGTTGATACTCTTGAAACCCACATTTGCATGGTATACATTTATGATACAGGATTCTTGTTTTGCTTGCTATTTCTGCCATAACATGCATATAGACTTCATTATATCTGCCACCAGCATTATCAGAGGGGCATCAATACATTTGATTTCTTTGTCCATTGCTAGACACCACAGTTCCATAGTAACTACTATAGAAATCTGCAGCACGAGTTAATGCTTAAATGGTTTGTTATTAGAATGTAATAGTCATATGAGGTGAAGAATCATATGCACGTAAACTATTTTCAATACTGTCTTCTATGTCGCATATCATGAAGTCATAAATAAGAAACAGCATTTCTGAATGTTGCTGCAGCAGGATGGAATCTATGATAACTCCACACTAGGGATGTGCAAGAGTATTTGTAACATTCAATATTCGTATGGATTTGGATGAATTCACATGTTTGTATGTGAATGGAATGTTACGACATTCGTACATCGACATTCATACAGATACGAATGTTTCAGAACATTTGTACGAAGCTTCGGAGCATTCGTGAAATGGGAAGGTAGAAAAGCGGCTGTGCCAGTCACATCTGCAACAGATCTAGAGTGAATTCATTATGGTTTGAGAGCAGATTCAAAGTGGATTCAGGGCGGATTTGACACTTTCAAAGCAGATATGTTACAGGATACATATCGGATATTTGTACAAATTTATATGAATACATTGGTATCGAATAGAATCCTACTACATTTGAAGGGATTTATTCAAACGAATACAAATTTTCTTACATTCGATTCGATACAAATCAAACACAAAAAAAACACTTGTGCACATCCTTACTCCTCACCTCTACCACTGCTGCAGGACCATTTATCCTAGTGAAATGACTTCTGTTTGAAGTAGGTTCAAGCAGCCATGTTTTTAAGACTGTGATGTTATAATTGCAGTGCTGTAATGGATCAGTGTTCTGTCAAATCCAGTGCTCTTTTTTTTGATAGCATGAGCTACTTAAGAGACCCACAAGGGTAGGGGTAGACAAGTTTTTATTATTTCAGTAAATGAGTTTCCCTGCTATTTCTAGGAATAACTTGGCTGCCCTCAGTAGTGCCATTCCTTTTTTAAAAATGGACAGAATGTACTCTTTGGCATGATGTAGCATTATGCCCAGGACATTCATTTTTTAAAAAGAGAGCTAACCCCATTGGCTAAGGCTTTCTAGAAAAAAACAATACAGCACTAATCTTCTAGAGAAACATGCCTTTCTTAACGTATGTAGGATCAGGAGTGTTGCGCCAGTAACCTTTTAAATCTACAGGAAAACAGATTCGAGCACCCTCCAGAATTGCATTTGCTTATTTCCTCTGTTTATATGTTTTCATCTTTTTCTTTGAGAACAAAGTTCTTCTTCATCCCCATACTCTGTTTCCATCTTATTTATCTCTTCCTCCATGTTTTCTTGGCTCGTTCTACTCTTGTCATTCTGTTTTCTGCTTACTTTTCACTGGAACACTAATAATGTGTTCTTGGTTCTGGGATAAGAATAGTACATGCTTTCTAGATTGAGTGAACATATTATATGGAAAGTAGTTGTGTTGCTTCAGATGTTACACTGAGGCTAAGAAAAAGAAGGAAGCTATAAAACCAGGGCCATATGTGAAGCTCTTGGCAATCACTGGTCTGTTCCCCTTGAGTCAGTCGTTAAGAGCAGTTTTTCTTCTAATCTATTGTCCACAGCTAGAGAAGAGACTAGCAGGCAAACAGTTAGTTCCACTGGAGGCGTTAAGTAGACCATTCCTAGATGTGGCCTTGTAAGAGCAGGGCACCAACACTTTCAGCTGGCATTGTGAGGAGTGTGAGACTTGGATCCTTAAATAGGTTACCATGGAACTGGTGTAGTGAAGACAAAGAAAACACCCACCTACCTACCTCCAAGGGTTTGACCCAGGGATTCATTGGTACGTCTGTCATGTTGTTCCTTTCCTACCTCAAATCAGGATAGCAGCAGCTGGGTTTATGCTTATTGGATGAACATAATCAACAGCAAGGAATAAAGGGAGTTATAGTTCAGGGAACACCTGGAGAACTGTGCATTAACTGTTCCTGATAGGTGATGTTAAGGTTTACTATAACGTTCTTTTAAAGATCTCTTAATCATCTTCTCTTATTTAAGGGTAGATTATTCTAGCTGGGAATTATATGTGAGGCATGTATGTTTGGATTTACACACCACTGAACTTAGTGTCTTTTGGGTCAGCCAGTCTGGATCAAGAGATGCCCTCTGGTCTGAATCACAGACTGAAACAGTGTCATTGTCTCTGTGACAACTGTTCCAGTCTGGCCACTAAGCTGGCATAGAATTGGCCTCCACAAGTTCTGACGGCCAGGAATGAATGTTTCTGGCCTCAGAGCTCCTGGGGTACCTATTTTGGTAGTGCAATAATCACTAAACTGGACCACAGAGGCACGTGGCTTCTGCGCATCTCTGTGATCTGAATTAACCCCTGCTAGTATGCTGGTGGACCTGTTTAATCAAGTCAACTGGTAATCCAGATCAGGAGCTCATGATCTGGTTTAAACTCTCTTTGGTGCAGATGGAGCGTACTAGCAGGAGGTGGGGCCTCTCTAATCCACATTAGAATGTGGACAAAAGAGGCCTAGAAGAGGACTTTGGAACCATTTATTGTGTATCAAAGGTAAGTGCAGAAAGGCCTTGAGATTCACTTCTGAGAGTTATTGCCCACTCAGGTTGGAACTGCAACCAGGGCTGCATTAATTGCTACATTCTCTGAATAAAGATTTAGTTAGAGACTGAGAATTAGACCACATTTCGTTTATTTGCTGAGTTTTTTTTTCATTACAATTCATTGGGGAACTCTCTCCCAAAAAGTCATTTTTCTTTTCTTTTAAGAATGTACCTAGATTTTTAAAAATTAAAACTGATTGGTGAAGATGTAGATTTTTTAAAAATTTATTGACAAGCCCAGTTGCAATGCACTCCTCTTCTACACTTTTCCAGGATAACTGAATCCACTATGGCCCCCTGCCAAACCACCCACATGATTGACAGGACCAATTGCAGCATTCCTTCCTTTGAATGTAAGAGAATCTTAGAGTAAAAAAGAAAGTCATGACACTTCAGTTGAGTTTTGTAGTAAAATACTTGGAACACATACAGTGGCATGGAGATGTTTCCCTTGCTTACAGAAGCCTAAAAGAATGAAAATTGACAGAGGTCAGGATGAGATCGATGGGTAGCAGAAGGGAAGACAGGAGAAGATGAAGAAACATGTAGAAGATTAGCTGCCCCAAAAGCAATTCTCTAGAATTCACATAAAATTTAGAGCAATAAAGCAGAGAGAACAAATTTGTTGAGGACCCTGGAGCAAGCTAAGAAGCAGCCAGGTGTCAGAAGAAGCTAAAGCTAAAGCTCTGCTGGAGAGTAAAATCAAAAGAGCAAAGCAGTAGGCAGTACAGTGTGTCCGGTTTCTTGGTTCCTATTTGCGTATTCTCCACAGCGGGTTAGTGGATCAAGCACACAGGTACAGAATGCCTGATTCTAGTAGTCTCTGCTGCACAAGAAAGTTCTTTGGAGAACAGAGTCTAGATGTTAGGGCTCTGCAAGTTTAAAAATGCTTACTATTTAGTTAGATGATGAAGATCTGGAGGTCAGAGGCCTATTTGCACTAGGGCCTCTGGAATGTGAGTAGGGCACCCTGGAACAAAGCATTTGCTCTGCTAGGCCGGCGGTTCCATTCGGAATCGCCACAGCCCGTCCCAGGGTGGCCGACTTGCATTCCGGGTGTAGAGCTTGAAATCACACTCTGCACCCGCTCCCGGCCGTCCTGGGCCATCCCACAGCTTTACGGGAGGAAGAGCATTCACACTCTCCCTCCCGGACAGCTGCTTTGTGCAGTCGACTTACCCAAGGACCCCACATGATCAACTTACATGCAGACGCAGAGTGCCACCGACCGTGCCAGGAAGCCCCGCCCCCAGGCTTCCCAGTCTGAACTCTGGCAATGAGAAAGTAAGTCCCTCACAAGTGCGTGTCCGGGGACGCTCGTGTCCTGGGGTGGGGGTGCCCGGGAGGATTCCTGCTAGCTGTAGCTGACCCGATTGGGTATGCTACAGCCCACAGTAACCCGGGGAAAGGACAGGACCAGCCTGCCCACCCCTGGGTCTACTCCGACCCAATGATGGCAGTGCTGGGAGGGGTGTCCTGCCCCCGTGATGGCCTTTTTGGGCTAGGCCATGCTGGGACGAATTCCCCGTTCACATCTAGGTAGGTAGGGATGCGTCCCCACACGTCCCTTATCTGCTTAGACGCATATGGGGAATCCATCCCCTTGTGTCCTAGCCTTCGTGCACTCCAGCCGTTTGGCTGTAGTGCAAAAAGGCCTCTGGATGAACTGAAAAGCCATTTTGAAACACAGTTCTGTAAGCAGTGTTCACATTATATCATTAAGATCTCTCTTTGAAGTCATAGAGAAACATGGATAAGTGCTGTATCTGCTCATTTGCTTTTCCTCCCGAGACAAAATATGGTGTATTCCCTACGGAAGATTATGTATTTATGCTTAACCAGTTACAACTCTTCCGGTATTTCACACTGGTGTCCACTAGATGGCACCATATTCTCCACTTTCCAAACTGTCCCATGAAGCTTTGGGAGTTGTATTGTTTTTATTACACAAGGAACCAGTGATGGCTGGGATAGTGCCAGATCATAAAAGCCTGTCCTGGGTTAGTATAAGAATTATTTTTTTAAAAAAATATAACATTCCAGATCCATAAGGGTTTGTTTCCAGTGCTGTGAAACCTAAGCTGCCGGGTGCAGTTCTGCACTTCAAAATGTGCAGAGGGGCATTGCATTTCCAGCCAGGGACACAAACAGCATTATCCTGGCTGACAATGTTATGCCCCTCCACACATATTTGAAAGTACAGAATTATACATTTTTTAAAAAGAGAGAGAGAGAGAGAGATGGAAGATGGAGAAGGTGGGAGAGGATGGCATCCTCCCTCTAAATGCAGAAGAAGAAAAGGATGGGGGAACCCATAAAAAATACTTATGCTTTTATCCCCATCTTCAGCACCCTAGCCGGAAGTGCAGCACCGCCTTGCCCATTTGAAGGTACAGAATTGTGCATTTCTGGAAGTCTCAGAGAGAGAAGGAGCATCCTCCCACTGAATGCAGAAGAGAGAAAAGGATGGGGGAATCCACAACAACTGCTAAATTTGCCTTTGCCCTGCCCTCAGTATCCAGGCTAGAAATGTTATATCCTGCCCTCCATGCATTTAAAGGTGCAGAACTGCACATTTGCACAGATCTTGGGTTTAACAAAAACGAAAGGGAGAGATCTGTGCAGTTCTGCGCCTTCAGATGTGCTTAGGGCTACGTGTGCTATCGGTGCTATCGTCCACTCAGGCTCATAGATATGTGCACAGGAGTTATTTTGCTTCACAGGGAGTGTCTTTAGGAAGTGGGAGGTAATGAAACTTGGATGGAGCAGATGAGGAAGCTTACACACAGAGACCCCGTGAGAATGCTCGTACATCACATTTGGGTTATGATGTATGTGTGCAGCTGGTCAGACTGAGAAAGGGAGCAAGAAGGGGACTGAAAAAATGGGGGGGGGGAGAGGTCCTCCAATGCTCTGTGATTGTGCTTCTGGCACAATAAATAAATAAGTAAAAATAAAAATAACTTGCAAGGTGATTAGTAATTCTCTTTTTACATTATCCAGTCCATTTTACATTGGGTTAGATAATTTGAAAGAAAAACTGCTTGTCACTTTGCTGATGCCATCTTTGAATCTGAACATGGATCAACGTTGGATTGAAACTTAAGGTTTAGTTTGGTCCATAGATAAACTTTAGAATTCAGTTTCACAAGACATTCTGTACATGGTCCACGGTTCTTGATCCACTGCGACACTTCAAATGTTCTAATATATTCCCAAACAGCCTTCAATTTTTATTTATTTATTTTTTTGTTTTGAGCTTATCTACTGCACCAATCACTGGCAATTTTTATCCTTAGAGCTGAAATTTAAGGTACAAAAGGAACTGCCTTATACTGTAGATGGCTTTGTCTATCTTTCTTCCCTTTCTCATATAAATATAAAATATAGTAAAAAATAGAAAAACTAAAGTACATTACACAATGGAGAGGAGAAACCCCAATAACCTAATAGAAAAAGAAAAATATTTAAGAGTGACTTCTGATCTCTTCCTTGACTACATTCATAGATCCAAGTAGTTTAGAGACAACACCTCCTTTAACTTTTCCAGTCTATTAGTCATCAACTCCCAAAATCAGCAACTCTTTTTGTTTCTGACACAAAGTCAATAAAAGGTTTCCAAATGTCAAGAAAGGATGTTAATGTTCTTTCTTTAATCAAGTATGTCAGTTTGTCCATTTCTGCCAGACCTGTCAGTTTCAGCAGCTAGGCTTCCATATGGACTTAAGAACTCAACATTACCCTCTTTTCTTTTGAAAGAAGCTGAGTGGTAGTCGTTTTGCATGCTCTCAGGTAGAGAAGCCCTTCAGTTAAGATCATTTTTTAGGGGAGACTAGGTGTTTTTCCACTGTCACTAGAAGTACCCATTAAGTACCCATTAATGGGTACAAAAATGCCATTAAGTGGGTACTTAATGGTTATTTCTAGTGACAATGGAAAAACACCCTATGGGACTGTGGTGCCCACACTAAATTTTAGTGCTGGGAGAAGAAATTTTAAAAGTGTAATGAAAGCGTATCCAATGTGCTTTGAGGAAGAGTCTAAACTGACAGCTTAAACAGGTGAGGAGGGGGCGAAGCCTCCCTAATTAGCATAATGGGAGGGGGAGGAGCACACTCCACCAATCAGGCGGCGAGTTAGACTAGTGAAGGGGTATAAAACCCGCCTGCTAGAAGAAAAAGATTTGTCCTTGCTTTTGGGGTTTTGGGGGAGGGAGACGGGTTAGACTGTCTCTTTACCTCAGGGAGAGAACCAAGCATTGGTCCCGAACTTCTGAGCTGGGGATAAGGCCAGAAGGGGTAGAAAGGAAAAGGAACTGTGAAGTTAAGACTTATGCGTGAAGACTAAGAACTAAGGGGTGTGGCTTAGTACTGTCTGATGTGTATTCATCTTCAGAACTTTTATTGTGTTTCCTGTTACTAAGAATAAAAACCTGTTTATTTATTCCTTTGAAGAGTCTCTGCCAGCTTCCCTTATTCAAACTCAGAAGGGGTTGCAGTAGCAAAGATCTCTTTAGAGAACCAACCAAGGAAGCTGGGAGGAGTTAAAATAAAACAGCAGCCAAAAGTTTATAGAGGCTGGCAAGTGAAGAAACGTAGAAAGCATTGTTGGTGTCCGCTTGTGGTGTGCGAGGCTAAAACCAGTATATAGACACGCTACCAGAAACATATATAAAAACACGCTACCAAGATTCTAAAAATTATAAAAGCCCCTTTACTGTGTTTAAAGACAGGGGTGAAGAGTGTGAGTTGGCTCACGCTGGGGGATGGGCGGGCGCCACAGGGACATTCTGAACAACCTCTATTTTGAAGTGTAGAGATAGCTCAAAGAACAACTCTTTGTATGGATTTGTGCATATGGCTGGAAGGAAGGGTAATATGAGTGAATGCTTCCATTCACAAATCACCAGGAAGATCTTTTCACCTGTGCTGCCCAGCTTATGATGCTCTGTTTCTCCTGGAATTAGATATGTATGTGCCTGTTCAGTTAATGTTTCATTACTTGCTTGAATACATTTATGCTTTCAGCCTTCTGTTGGGTTTTGATTCCTAGATGGAGTTCACCTAAAAGCTCCAGCTCTGATTTTGCAGCTTTCTTTTGCTGTTTAAATAATCCAATATTTAAAATTAATTTTATTGTTTGTAAGCTCCCCATAAATCTTCATAAAGTGTAGTATGTTGTTGTTGAATACCATTGAGTCATGGCTGACTCTGTGGACGCCTCTGTGCAGTTTTCTTGCGAGAGATGAAGACATGGTTTGCCAGGGAGCGGCTGGGGAATGAACTAGCAACCCTTTGCTTTTCAGGCTGTTGCATTATCACTGAGCTACAGCCCCTCTGAAAAGTACACTATGCAGATATTTTAAATACATTTTTACAGTCACATGTGTTCTTAAGTGGACTTGTCTTTGTGTGTGTTTAAAAACTTGGAGCAGAAGATTATATTCATTTGAACAAATGCAGAACTTGTAACCAGAGTGAAGGGTTGCACATGCAATCTGTATGAGTGGGTAGAGGGGGAAATTGAAGAAGGCTTTGCGATATATGACTGTATGACCAGATGAAAGGCATCATAGTCCCAAAATGTTAATTTGACTCAAACATTTTATAACTGTATAATTTTCTTATGAATGACTCTGCATAGTGACTTAAAGGTTTTTTCTTTCTGCAGTGGAGGGCTTTTGTTATGCATCCTGTATGTAAGAGCTGCCTTTCATAAACCCAAAATAAAGCCCTGTGATTCAACCCACTTTCAAATAAATATGTAGAAAAGGAGTTCAATAGACGCAGTTTTGAAGAAGAGGTCACTGGGGTTCACATTTGGCCACATGGAATGTATTACAAGGACTAGTGTAGGAGGGAGGAGGATTAAGGAGTGAGAGCATTAGATTGTGACACTGGTTAAACTCTGTTTATGTAGTCAGAAGAGCTGGTGCATCAGTCTAAGGAATTGTTCTCATATTGGTGTTAACAGGCGCCTCAATTGTCTCTGCAAAGGAACTACCAATGAACTGTAGGGAATAATGATATAAACAACATGGGTTCATCTCTGATGGTTTCCCCTTTCCTCATTGTAGTCCTAAAGCGGGATAAGCAAGAAGGATGATCACAACTCACAAATGTTCTACAGTGATAAAAAGCATCCTCTTATTGTCCATGTGAAACAAGTTCTTGGGTTCAGACTTCTTTTAAAAATTCTGAAGGCCTGACTAGACCCAGATAGGAAGGGCGGCTAATGCAGATTGTGTGTGTGTGTGTTTTCAAGAGTCTATATAAAGTCGGTAGTCAAAGCATAGAAACGTTTAAAACTTAAAGCACATTTTGGTTCCAATCTCTGCCTCCTCACACTCCTTCCTAGCAGTCTTGCAGCCAGGAAAGGGTAGGGTGCTGCAGTATGCTGTCCTACTAGTTATCTGCTCTTTTGACTGCAGTGCATGCTGGGAGGGGTAGGGAGAAGTCTAGGTGAGCATTATCTTTAATCTTTGGCACTTTCTGCACTGGGCTTCATTCCAGTTTATATTGCAGAATAGGGGCCTGCCATCTGCATGCTACTGCAGACTACAGCAAGTCTCAGCAGCACCTGCCATTGTGTGTAGCATGAGAATAGTAGGTGCCTATACTGGGATATAATCTGGAATAAGGTTCAGTGCAGAAAGAGCCTCTGTGAGCTCTCACCTTTGTAGAGGGTTCAGTTAGCAAGGTGTTAGACCTTGCAAACTCAGCTTTATTTGTTGACAGGTTCACATACTGCAAAACAGCATAACCAATCTGTCCATACACATGCCTAGGCTCTGACACAAATTGCCAAGTTTTGCACTCCTTAACCTTGCTTAATGTTCTCACGTATTGACACATTGTCACAACTTTCCTAGAAAAATCATCTTTGAAAGTAGTGTCTGGTTTGTAGTGCATGGAGTACTTTGATGTTCTCCATATTCCTCCCAAATAAGGCTTGCTGCACGAGTTCTTTCAAAGACTATTCATATTCTGAAAAGCATTCAATGATTAGTTTATTGTTTTAAACCAGTTATTATTTTATTGTTGTTGTCCATTCTAACATCTAATGTTTTTGTTACCAACCCTTAAAGCATATACCAGTTGGGTGACACATAAATAAATAAAATGTGTAAATGTTGGTTTGTGCTCTTTTTTCTTGCAGCTGCCTATCCTGTGTGAATGGATTCTTTCCTTGCCACTGGTGTAAATATCGTCATATTTGTACTCACAATAAGGCTGACTGTTCTTTCCTGGAAGGACGTGTCAACATGTCTGAGGTAAGCTGCTGACTTTGCCTTTGCTGATTCCACAGAGCTTCATTTTCCCCTCCCATTGCCTTGTTCATAATGGTATTATAGCCGAATGGTCATATTCTATTTTAGAAGCATTCAATCCATAACTCAGGAAGAAAAGGCCCCTCTTTGTGAAGTGCTGGTTGATCTGTAATCTTCCATAACTCTTTTTTAAATTGGCAGTTTTGCGGTATGAGCCTATGACAGTCCCAAATCCATTGCCAGCGACTTGACTTCATGTTCCATTTGTGTAAACTGCACTCATATAAAATTGGACATACCATCAGCAACCAAGGGTGTCATCACACCTAGCATTTGGGGGTCATTTATTTCCAAAGGAACTGGTGAATGGAAGAAAAAAACCCAAGTCACATAAATTTTTAAAAGTACCTAAAAGCCTCTTACTTTCATTGTGCCGTGGACTTGAAGCCTAGCAACTTGACCACAGCAACAAGAGATTTTCGGTCGATCTGATTGGTCAGCAGCAGTAGCAAGCTGGGATTGGCACAGGAGCTGCGTAGCCATCCAACCCCATCCCACCTCAACTCCTTCTCATCCTGAGAGTTATTCTTTCGCATCTGCAAAAAGGATGCATAAACAGAAACCTCAAGACAGGGTAAAGTTTTTAATGTTTATTTTCTGTGTGTCCCAGGGATTCCAAAATCTCATCAGCAGGTCTATAACCATGCGTTACCCAAAAAGGGCCATAGAAATAGCCTTGTTTCTTTCTCCTTAGCATAGGACTGCAGGCCTGAGAAGAGGAGTCTGACAGTGCTTACTGGAGAGGCAGATTGAGAGGGAAGAAATTGACTGGGGAAATTCTTGTGACAGGGCGTGCGTGTGTGTGTGTTTGTGTGTTCTGCCGTTCTCCTGATGATGAAATTAGGATTTGCTCAGTGTGCCTATTTTATGTGTGAGTCTTCCAATCAGGGTTTAGGAGAAGAAGATGTCAAGATTCCCATACAAGGGGATAAGAACTCCATGGCATGTCAATTTGTCTAGAGACTGAAATGGCCATTATGTATTCTAAGCTAGTGCTTTGCTGGTGGTTCCTTTCTGTGATGGGATTCTTTGGCTAACTGTGAGCAATAAACTGTGACATCGACCACAGGACTTCCTGCAACAGCCCTCAGGTCTGTAAGGGGAGTTACAGTCTGGTAGGTAGATTAATATGTAGTTCAGATAGTGTAATATATTGTGGTGAATTGGCCACTTGCTTGCTCTTGTGTTCGCTTCAGAGCAGCTTTCATCAGTATGATGCCCTTTGAATATTTCAGATTGTATTTCACATAAGTAGGACGGTCGGTGTAATCCAAAACCTCTACAGAAAACCAGGTTGGCAAAAGCTGCTTTGGACAAGCGCTTTGGGTTTTTTGCCATAGCAATTCTGTGTATTCACCGAAGTTAGACCCTTGTCTTGCTACTATGAACTGTACAACCTGCAAAAATAAGAGCCCTCAACCCATCCCATGTATATTAAAAGGACAGTCTTAAGAATAAGACTGTACTTGAGATATGGATTTGCTTTTAGAGCTAGCTTTCAAATCCAGTTTTTAATGGTTGGAAAGGAAATGGGTATGATTTAAAGGGGACTGATTCTAACCTGTATAGGATGACATTCTTTTATCCAGTTGTTTATAAGGTTAAGGTGATATTTTGAGGAATCTTGATGTGAACCCTTAGCTATTTTTCAAAACTGAGTATGTCAATTCCATTGACTTTCTGAGGTGAAAGATCTGCTTGAAAAGCTCTATCCAGTCCTTGTTCTGCTTGTTTACTCAATTTTCTTAGTGGCTTTCCTAATCCTAAATTACTTGTGTCATGCTTAAAGACATATGTGTGTGCGCACACACAATCACACCGACACACATACTATACTGTGAGACAATTTCCATAAAATGAGGTAGCAGCAAACCCACTAAAATCACATTGAACATGTGTAGGAAGCTTTGGGGCAATTGGAATCAAGGGTTACACTTGAAGAGCTATGATCAAATTATCAATGCTCCATTTTTAATATTATTACTGCCTGGAAGGCATGCTGTGACTCTCTTTTTCTGACTATGTGGGCACTGGGGTTAATAATTCGGGTAATGATTGAAAGGCATTAGGCACATGTTCAGAGATAGTGTATTCTCAACATGTTCCTATGAGGAATCAGAGCATTGAAAACAAGAACTGGGGTTAAACCTTGACCAACCCTTGCTCAAGGCAAGTGTTGTTTCATTGAGTACCCTTACTATGATGAATATTTACAACTACTTTTGGTTGGCTGTTTTAAAATACTGTACAGTAGTCTAATCATATGTTTTGTTTTCAGAACTAGGGCTTAAACTATGCTGGTTGTATTTCTTAATTGCCTTTTTTAAGCCCAAGGCAATTTATGCCTAATATTCTAACATCATGCAGTAGTTTGCATTAGAGAAACAGATGTTTGTAGTGCTCAGAATTGTTTCAAGTGTGACTCTACTCAAGATGTGCAAAAGAGCTACAGAAAAGATAGTTCCAAAGTCAAGTGTATAATGTCACCGAGGAATGGGCTTATTTGGGACTATTTATGGTTACTTCTGCTTGTAAACAAATTATTACTCCCATACCACAAGCACTGCATTAGCTGATAATACTGCACTGAACCCATTGCAGTATGTTGGCGTAAAACCCATAAAGCCCTAAATGGCTCTGGACCCAGATACCTGAAAGATCACCTGATCCCATACCAGCCACATCAGAATTTGAGGTCCTGGAAATAGTTCCTGGTTTTGGATCCTACTGAAAAATGTTTTAATGTACTTCTCCTAATATCTCTAAAATGGTTGTAGCTTATATCTTCTTTGCGGAATTGACAGTGGAATTTTGATTTTGGGTGTAGACTTCTTTCAAAAATTGACGTCTCATAGACTTACTGTCAAGAATATTTTCAGAGGGATACAGCCAAGCACAGTAGCATCTAGGTTTACTATGACATAGTATATTTTTGATATAGTAGCTCAGAAATGATGTGGATTACTTGGGTAGTGTAAGTCCAGATTTGCAGTATAATACAGGGAAACTTCAAGTCATTCCTTGTACACGTGAATGGGTTTATCCCAGGTAGTGCCAACAGCAATTTAAATAAACTTTTCCAGGTGCTCACAGCTGGTGTATGCTTTGCTGTCATGGCAGGTAGTTGCAAAATAACCTCATATAAGCCTTGTACTTCATAGTAATAAAGCCAACAGTCAAAGGGACTATGCACCCAAGAGGACTTTATATCCGTGGTTCTCAACCTTCCTAATGCCTCGACCCCTTAATGGAGTTCCTCATGTTGCGGAGACCCCCAACCACAGGGGCAGAGCAGCTGGGAGGTAGGAGGGAAGGGTGGTGGGAGACTTGTCGCGACCCTTCTGAAAGGGTAGTTCAACCCTCCAAAGGGGTCCCGATCCCCAGGTTGAGAACCACTGCTTTATAACATATTTCAGGGAGCCCCCTCATTGCATGATACAGGAAAGCCTGGCAAAAACAAACCGAGATACATCATGGACACATTAAAAATGTTTTTGATCACCTTAGCATTTCCTTCTGGACAGCCTCTCTTGAGTTTTTAAATTTAAATGTTAATTTAGAAATTTGTTATGTTTTAATTTAAGGAAAACCATTGAAAGTGTTGTTAAGGTAGGGATAATTTGAAAATAAGCTACTTCTATGTTTATGTTATTTTATTATTTATTTAAAACATTCATATACTGCTTCTCATTCAAATTTTTGAAGTGGTTTAAAAGAAAAAATTAAAATGGGTGAAACCACACACACATACAAAAATCAACAGTTAAAAACATACAAACTGGATAAGTCAAAAGAATGTTTAGGTAATTGTAGAAGAGAAAGCATGCCACAGGGAAGGTGTTACCACAGAAAAAGCCCTGACTGTGGGCCATTTTAAGATGTATTTCTGTATTTTGTGGGGCCTGGAATAGGACCTCACCAGTTGATCCCAGGATTTTTTCAGGGTTGTAATGAAGGGAGGTGGTCTTTAAGGTATGAATAACTCAAAAGGTTTTTATGGCAAGGATAGAACCTCTAGTCTGGCTCACTAGCTAACTACCAATTAGTGCAGTTGCTTTAAGCACAAGTGTGACAAGTGCCTTGATAGGTATCTCAGTCAGAAATTTGGCTACCATGTTTTACACTAATTGCATCTTCCATAGCAGGCAAAAGAAGTAGCCCCACAAAGAGTATATTCCAGTAGTTTAAACATGAGGTAGTGAGATCAGTGGACAGAGCAGCATTATCCAGGTAAGTGTGTAGCTGGTATAGAAGCCAAATTTGGCAACAGACAGCTTGCAACTCGTAAAACCACTTCCAAGCTACACACCTGTTCCTTTTGAAGGAGCACAACCCCATCTAGACTGGCAACATTTCTAGTTCCTGGGCCTTAGTCTTACCTACCCACAAAGTCTCCGTCTTGTCAGGACTCAGTCTTAGTTACTGGCCTTCAGCCTGCCATCCTTGTGTTTAGGCACTGGTTCAGAACTTTCACAGCCTCTTCTGATTGAGATGTTATACAGAAATAGAGCTGTGAGTCATCCACAAACTGATGACATCCACATCCCGGACTCCTGATAACAGCCCTAGAAGCTTCATATAGATGTTAAAAAGCATTAGTGATAAAATTGTATCATGCAGCATCCTGCAGCTTGGCCTCCAGGGCACAGAGTTACAATCACTCAATACTACTTTATAGGATTGCCTTTGCTGGTAGGAGGAGAGACACTATAGTAAGGTATTCCCCACCCCCATGTCCTGGAAGCCATCCAAAAAGAAATCATAGCCAGTGGTACCAAAGATCACTAAGAGATCAGGGATGATCAGCAGAAAAGCATACCCACCTCCCTTTCTCCACCCCAAAAGGTCATCCATCAGGGCAGTGAAAAGCCTTTCTCTGATACCCTTAGTTTAAGCTGCCTGGATGAGGTTGTCTGATACCAAGCCCTGCTGGATCATCAGGAACCTGCCTCCTTAAGTGTTTGCTGATGGACCAGCCGTGTATCTTGTATAGAAATCTGAAAAATACTGACACGCAGATCTAAATTATTTGTGAAAATCTCTCACATGCAGTCTTCAATGAACATAATATTCACTTTTGCCTCCTTGTGATCTGGCCAAAGTGATTTCTAAACAGTAGTTGTTAAGGTGAGGTTGAGGAAGAGGAACTAGGAAGAGAAGGAGAAAATACTTTCATTAACTTCTATACTTCTTTTCCTCTACCATGCCCTCTTCCCATACTGGTGTAGGAACTGAAGCTGGCTTGAAGTTAGGGTAACAACAGCTTTAAGCAATGAACTATTCATTTCAATGAAGGGTGAAATATAAATTGTTAAATAAAATAAAATGAATCTTGCATGATCAGGGGGAAAAAAAAAGAATTTTCAAACACAAACCTAACTTTGCACGTCTCTAGTGAGGAGGAATTTCTGTTTTTTACAGTTTGCATTTTTGCCATTTCTTTAATTATTTATAGAATTCAATGTGATTCTGTTGCTGTTTTTGATTACTGTATTTTAAGTTGGTTTGTTCTGTACTACCTTGGGCAAGTGATTGAACAAATAGAAATTGTGACATTTCTTACAAGGCATTTTAGTTTTGAGCTTTGTGCTTACACTCTTTGAAAAGGTATTTGTGGGTCAGAAATAGCTTTGCCATAAGGGATCAAAGTCAGGATTTCTATATATTTAAAAGTTAATACCAAAAGCAATTTTAACAGAACTTGCCTGCACTTCAAGCTGTACTAACAGTTGAAAGCAGTTACCCTTTCGGGTGAAACTGAAGTGTCACTTCTGTCTCCTCTCCTGTTTTGTGGTGTGTGCTTAGCCAGGCAGCTTAATTTACATGAATGAATGGAAATTGAGAAGTAATCACTCTACCTTAGGGATGAAGGAGTGCTCTGACCTTTGACCTGGTGATTGCAATTTGTGGGCAGTTTCAAGGGTCTACAGAACCCACCCACCCCCCTTTATAGCATCCTTCAAACCAGACTTGGGTCAAGTAGTTCAAATGGAAACTGTCTTTGATGAGAGAAGACCAATAGCTGGCTTCATAGCAGTTTTGTAGGCTGCCTGGCTGGGTTGACATGTGCACCTACACGGTATGTTTGGGGAAAGTCGGCCTCTTCCCAAAGCAGTTGCTGTGTTTGCCTCTGTAGAGAGAGGATTCCATAAGTGAGTGTGGCTCCTGAGAATGTCCTAAGGGCTTCCATGGTGCACTACAGGTGCCACAAATATGTGTCAGCAACTGACCACAGGGTCTAGGCAGGCTGGTGTTGTTATAAGCACCTGACATGCTTTGTACTTCAAAAGCCTAAGAACGGGGTTTTGTCCACTTACCTCCCTTAATCTGTATCTAAGATGATCTGGATCTAAGGAATGGGTCCTTCAGCTAATCCAAATTTAGTAGATCTGGATTGAAGGAGGTACCTGGTGCGTCTCCACAGGCAGTGTGGCACCCAATAACAATGGGTGCTAGGCATGCTCACAGTGGAAACGCCAGAGCACCCATGTGGCAAATCTGAATCTACCCAATTGGGGCCTGCCCATCACCCCACCACGGAGGGGTGCCACAGGGGTGTGTGCAGATTCCACAGGTGCTCTGGAGATTCTTCAAAGATTGTGGCACATCATTCCGGGGATTCTCCGGAGCTTTAAACAAAGCTCCGTAGAAATGGCATTGCTCCGACAGGTCATCTTCAAAGCCTGTGCCATTCTCTGGAGCTTCCTTCGGAGCCATCTTCAGAGATTATGCACAGGCTTTGGAGCTTTGGGTTTGGGGGCATCCCCCGTGGGTGCTCCCCTGGAGCTCCCTAGACCCCATTGCCCGATTGCGGTGGAAACACACTCAGTATAATCTGAATTTGATGACTGAAGACCCCATTGTAGACCCCGTTAATGGGGTCTACAGGAAATCCGGATTATAGGTCCTGAAACACTCATTTAATCGGGATTTCCCTAGAACTGGTGGAAACTGTAGTGGAAATGGGGTCCTTAATGAGTCCCTAATGGGTACTTAATGGGTACTTTGTGCTAGTGGAAAAACACCCAACTTTAGCTTAAGTACTGTGGTCCTGCCTAGCCATCTTCAGTTCCATCTCATGAGCTTGGCTGGTGTGGACGTAAAAGATACTGATCTGAATTACATGAAATTGTCATTCATGACCCTAAAGGGGACTGGTGTTTTACACATTTTAGCCAACCTGTCCCAATTTCCTAAGAGCAAAGTAAAGGACTCCGTATGGGGTGAATCTTTTGCATTGCACCACAGGTACACTTCTGTAATTCTATGTGATAATGTCCTTACCTTTTCGTTAATTGTAGGTACTTGACAGAGGTAGTTGGAGAAAGTAGGTTTACTGTATTTCCTGCTATTTCCAAAAAGAAAAATTCATAAAATTGGCTTGCATCTTACTTTAGATTTATTTTTTCCTGGATATTCTTTGCCAAACATATGCCTATCATATGACACTAGCTCTGCCTATCTAAGCCATCTGAATCAGGAGAAGTGATTGAAGCACCTGACAGATGCTTGGAGGGGCCAGTAAATTGGCTGGATGGGGGCCAATAAATTGAAACAAAATCCAGGCAAGGGTCTCTTTCCATAAAAAAGGGAGGCATCCTGTTCTTGATAGAGTTGCTTTGACTAGTGCAGAATTTGTGGGTGCTCTTGTACTCTGTGCTGATACACTTGAAGCTTAAGTGGATGCAGTGTCCAAAAGTGCCTATTCCCAGCTATGACTGGTTTGCCATTGCTGGCCCTTTCTGGGCAGAGATGATCTGGTCACAGTAATCCATGCTCTGGTAACTTCCAGACTGAGCTGTTGTAATGTACTGGGGCTGCCCTTGAACACAATTCAGAAGCTGAAGCTGGTAGAGAATTCAGCAGCTAGACTGTTAACTGGTACTGCTGGCCCGAAATACTTCATCGATCCTTAAAGAAATGCACTGGCTGCCTGTTTGCTGCCGAGCCCAGTTAAAAGTTTAAACATTAACTTATAAGGCCCTAAACACTTGGGCCCCAAATATCTAAGGAACATCCCATGCCATTATATCAGACAGTGAGACCGTCTTGGCTGTATCACCCCCTCCAGTAATCAAGGGGGTGGGGACACCTAGGAGGGCATTCTTGAGGATAGCCCCCAGATTATGGAATAGCCTAAATACATTTAAATGCACACAAATTAAATACATGTAATGGTACTATTTTATATGTATTTAGACATCTGGCAAAGACATACTTCTTTATTCTGGCCTTTGACTGCAGGAATAGCATCCTCTCCTGATGCAGGCACTGTTACTGTTTTACGTAATTTATTGTATCTGTTTTTATGGGAATTTTATTGGGACCTACCCTGAAATCTTTGCAAATAAAATGAAATAAATTACGGATGTGCCTTACATGCCAATTCATATTACATGGTGGGAACTATGGTGCCTATCTTTTAAAGCGGTGGTTCTCAACCTGGGGGCCGGGACCCCTTTGGGGGTCTAACTACCTTTTCAGAGGGGTTGCAACGAGTCTCACATCGCCCTTCCCTCCCACCTCCCAACTGCTTCGCCTCCATGGTTGGGGGTCTCCACAACATGAGGAACTCCATTAAGGGGTCACAGCATTAGGAAGTTATTTGTACTATCTGTTTATCTTTTCAGTTGAACTGTGGTCTCCCGAACTGCAGAACTTCCATCTCTTGGATTTGGAACACGCAAAACAATTTTTTAAAAGCACTTCTGAGTATCGTTAAGGGATGTGTGTGTGAACTTTGCCGGCTTGCTTTAAAATTAACTGCTTCATCTCCCTCTGGCTTGAGTCTATCTTCTCTAAGAGAAATGTCTATCCTGAACTGTAGGGTACCCTCTAGTGTGTTTTAGGACATTAGCTGTTCTGCGTTTGTACCTCCTGGTGATGGCTCACATGCCATCTTCTTTTGCTTGAACCAGTCCCAGTTTCCAGATCAGTAGGAACCAGTGGGTTTTCTGGGTAGTGCTTTACATATGTTTCACTCTGAGCACTTCTTTGCTCTAGGTTGTGCTTTTTCATGGATCAGCTCTCCACAGGGCTACATTTTTCTCAGTTTTATGTGCTGAGCTATGCCCAGCTTGACAGCTGCTCTGTTGCCTGAGATAAATTCCATTCTAATCTTCTGCTTTGAGTGCTGGTAGAGCAGAGGGGCCCTCAGCTATATTTTTCATGTCTTTCTCCCTGTGTCATTTCCCACCGTGACTTCTGTCTCGCAGCAACTTCAGGCAGATGAGTGTTGGCTCTGCACCGAGGAGGTCAAGCTGCTGGCAATAAACAATTAATTTTGCCCTTCCCTTCTGCCCCATCCTTTATGATCTCCAGGAGCATCTAGGCCCTCCAGAAAAGAATCACAGGAGATTGGCACTTACTGATTCAGCACCCAGACACTGGCAGCCTTGCTTCTTTTGCAAGGGGCTGTTTGTGTGGGAGGAAAGGAGGAATTTGTTTTATCTGTTATGGGTCAGAATTTGTGAACTCTTACTAAAGGCAGAAATTGCTACGGATGTTGGTAAACTTCATCCTCTAGACCTGGAAATAAATGGATGAGTAAGAAAAGTAGCCGACACATTCTGAATGCAACTGCTGAAGAGTTTGCTTATATTTGTAAGCAGGAGTTGTTTCTCTGCTTTCTAAGAATATCTGCAGCGGTTGCTGGTTTTCTCATAATACGACCTAAAGTAGGCTAGACACAGGTAATGTAGTCACCTTCATCTTACTGATTCATACTACCTTTAGTTTAGGAGTATGTACCAGGAGAGAATGTATGGCTGGCTATTTTATGGTGCAGACTTGAAGGAAACATTGTTTCTTTTTCCAGTGTTTATTGTTGACTGGGTGAGATTGGTGGCATCTCTTTTTCTGCTGTCCTTCACAAGCTGGCCTCCACAACTATGGCCATGGCTCCACACGCAGTATAAGAGATGCCTGTGAGCAGGCTCATCAATGGACGTGCCCTCCCTGCTTTGTCCCTAGACACTTTTTGTTTCTATGTCCAGTACAGCAGAGCATCCAGAGATGCTCTGGACAAAGTGCTTGCCCATCATGTCCATTATTCTTGCCCTAGGTACCTTGGCTAAACATCAAACGTTCTGGCAGGCCTCTTCTCCTATGAGAAATGGAGATGCAAAATCTTTCATTTCTCCTATGAGAAATTTCTCATATGATGTAACATTTCTCCTATGAGAAATGGAGATGCAACATCATGGAGGTGCATCTTTCAGGCTGGGGTGGCGGAACTGGGGCGCTTCTAAGGCCATTTTCTGGGACTCTAGAGCAGGAATAGGTTTGTCCTTGTCTCTGCTTGAGATGCCCATGAGCATTTGGTGGGCCACTGTGTGCATCAGGATGCTGGATAGATGGGCTGTGGCCTGATCCAGCAGGGCTTCTCTTATGTTCTTATAACACCCAAGAAGGTCCACTGGGGTGGTGATGCGGCCTACGATTAAATTGCTTCTAATTATAAGGAGGACTGCCTTCTAGGGATGTGCAAGAATGTTTTTTTGATATTCTATTCGAGTCAGTTCGAATACTCAAAAATTCAATTCGGATTATTTAAATCCAAATTTAACAAATTGCTTAATTCGAGTCTGTTCGTTTGAATTTTTTATTTGAATTTTTTCAGATTTGCACTTACAAATGTTGACAATATATGTAGATGCCCATACGCATCTTCTCGACATCCGTACACATCCATACGCGTCCGTACATGTGTGTGTGTGCATCCCGTAGTTATCCAGTACGAAATCTGTTTTTGTCCCATACGGATCCGTACAAATGTATGTGGATGCAGGAAAGGTGTGGATCTTCAAGTGTGCATCGTATACTAGCCCTTACACATACGAATGTCTGGATAATTGGAATGAATAGATTCTAAATTCGATTGAAATGTTTAAATTTGAATTTCAGGGCATTCTGTTCGAGTTTGAATGTTGAAATTCGGCACATTCGATTGAATTTTGAATGCCTACGAATATCCGTGCACTTCCTTACTGTCTTCTCCCATACAGATCTATTGGTCTGCTAAGATCTTCAGAGGAAAGTTCTGTGGAATTACTAGCTAGGAAAGGTCGTTCTCTGTGGTGGTCCACAAACTCTGGAACAGCCCCCTCCAGTGGGATTAGTTGACTATCATTATTTTTTATCTTTCCTGAAGTTGCCTGTAATTAGACATTTTTTTCCTTTCTTTCCCTTTTCACTACTTAATCTTCTATTTTTTATTGTTATATACCGTATATATTTTAATTGTACACCACCGTGATACTACAGTGTTGACCCATATAAAAATCCAAATAAATTAAAAAATAACCATGCATTCTGTTTGAATACTTTCTCATGAGTAAAGTGAAATAACAGCAGTGAGCCTTCAGTGTTTTGCAAATTCCTTGTTCTCAGCTAGACAGTGTATTGCATGGGGACCATGTAGTTAATAAAAGATTCATTTTTAAAAGGAGAAAAATATCACGAAGTATATATATGGTTCTTGTCCTCTGTGATTCTTTCTTGACAAAACCATCTTTTTCATGGCTGATGGATGTAGGGAATCTGGAAATTGAAGGGGATTCAAAGCAGATGGACAGAGGGTAGGATCACATTTCTAACAACCTTTAAAAGCAAATCCTGTTCATGTCTCTGCCCCCCACATGTTGAAGCAAACCCTGCTGTGTTCCTTTTAGTATATATGGGGTGAATTTACGGTCTTACTTTCCTATAAATCCGCACAGCTGAGGGTGGGGTTTGTGAGGACGTAAAAGAATAAATGGAAGCAAGATTGATCCACAACACGGGGATTAAAACCAAGAAGGCCCTCCCACACTTTCCCACCCATCTAACTACTGCAGGTGGTAGGACTGCCAGGAGGGCCTCACAAGCGGATCTGAGGGCAAGAGCACATCTGTATGGGAGGAGGTGTTCCTTTAGATATTTGCGGCCCAAGACATTTAGTGCCTTATAAGGTAGCCTCAGTACCTTGAACTGGGCTCAGTAGCAACCAGGCAACCAGTGCAGTTCTTTTAGGATTGGCATAATGTGTGTCCAGCCAGCAATGGCAGTTAGCAGTCTATTTGCTAGATGTACTTCATGACACAGTAAGATAGAGCAGGCTCTGGCTCAGAAGGCCAGTCAATAAAATGCCTGTGTGCTTGTGGCAAAGAACTTTAGCTCAGGTGATATATTTTGCCTGTCTCTGTGTGTGCAAAGACTCCTTTTGACTGAGGTTACATTATCAGGCATTCCGCTTGGCAGTGACAATTTTACTAGTTTGTGGACTCACAGTATTCAAGATAGGTAGTTTGTTTCCCAAAGAAGACAAAATAATAATTGGACGCCATTTCATTCATTATGGTGAAATGAAGAAGGGTGCTGAATGCCTCTTGAGAAACATGCAGTAAACTGACATGGTGGAACTTCAAAAACCAAGAACCTCCTTGGGTTGGGGATAATAGCTGCACCAGTTATGTGACTTTGTGCTTGTGTGTTGGTGAGAAATGAACGTACTTGAGCTGCCTGTTCAGTACACTTTTGCAGATCTTTCTTTTGCACCAAGCTCCGTTTAATAGAACATGCACTTGGTGAGCAAGATTAAGCTTAAGTATAGGTTGGGGAAAGAGCCAGTTTGTTGCCTGTTAAGAGTCTCTAGTGTGCCTACAGGCTCCAAAGCAAAGTTTCCCAGCCTGATAATACTTTGATTCAAAACATGTTATTCTTTCCTTTCCCCTGTTATTTAAAGGAGGCGTTTCTTTGCTCCCGGGCCCAAGTTGGCTGACCTGGGAATTGCATCAGGCTATTGTTGCTGAATTGGTACCCTTCTGGGATGCAGGTCTGTTTTCTTGCCTGGTCCTGTTTATTTTTATTTTTCCTTTGCTCTCTCGTGTTTTGCCGCCTGCCTTGTGGGAAGCCATGATTCTCCTCTGAGAGTAGCCAGGGTGTTTTCAAGGAATGCAGTTAAGAATTTGTTTCGTCCTTGCAAAGGTGCGACAGCCGTTCATTGAAGGAGACCGAGAAGGTTATGCTGTGATTCAGGTGTTATCTGAGTTCTTGGCTTGGTCAGCAATAAACTCGGTTCCTGTCAGGCAGAGCGGCAGCCTTTCCATCATACTTGCCCCACTTTCCCTCGAGGAATGGGACTGATGCAGGGTTTGGCTGCCAGCGCTTAGCGTGCCTTGCTGACAGAGAATCATGAGCGATATTAGTGAGCCCTGTTGGTGGAGCTGGATGCTGCTCAGAGAAATGTCTTATGATTGATACTTGCTTCATAGAAGTCATGAGGATACTTTCTTTGCTCTTGGATAGGGATAGGTTTCTAGGTCAGGTGTTCTGACTGTGCCTGATCCTGAATATTTATTTGGATTGTGACTTGGGATTTCATAGAAATCTTCATTCTCTTTGACATTATTCTCTCTGGGTCGTGTGGCAGAACTGAGCTGTTTTTCTCATTCATTGTTTGCAGAAGACACAAGTTTATGGTAGAAACACTACGTTCCTTGGCTGAGAAATGACACACTATCCACTGATAGCATACTACCCACTGCCTTTATTTAGTTTTATTTCTTCCACACAGCAATCTTGCAGGTAGTTTAACGGTAGTGACTGGTTTCAACCAGAAATTTAAACATCCTAATCAAAATGCAGCCTGCTCTTTGTAGTACACCGTATGCCTTTCACTGTATAGTGTGCTGGCCTGTCCTTTTATGGCAAATGTAATAAGTCAGAACCAGGGAGCCACATGTTCGATACAAAGAGATTCCTTTCCTCTCTGCTGGTCTTTGTGGCCAGTTTGGCAGCCTACATTGCAAGTTCTTTGTCTTTCTTCACTGCGAATATGCTTACTTCTAGTCAAATGAGATGCAAATTTCAGCAAGACAGGTAAATCCGAGCACACGCTTGTGCGCCATTTGCTGCAAATCATGCTTAAACAAACTGTCATTCCTCTGGAGCCATTTTAGCAGGGGAGAAGAGGCATGGAGAAGAACAGTATTACAGCACTGGAGAGCTGTTGGCTGGAAGACCCTATTAGATAATGTTAACAAGGACCAGTCTGTGTTGTAAAGGAATCTTTAAATTAAATGTGTATTCAAGGATTGCACTGCAATACAGAGTGAATGCAGGGGCGGACTGGACATCAGTCAGTGTAGGAAGCAAAGGAAGCACACTCAGACACACACACAAATAATAAATCAAATGTATGCAGCAGTAACAAGTTTAGTGCATAGTAAAAAGTTAAACACTGGCATGCTGGTGATACTAACGTTTCCAGAAGAATAACAGCTACTGAATTAAGACAGTATAAAGCTAAGCAAGCAGTAAAATCATCAAGCAGTAATAGTAGATTTCTAATAGTCCTGGGGAATGTAACTGGCCAATAGACAAATCTAGCAGGCAATTATACAATCACTCTGTAAAAGCAAAACTTTATAGACCAAAGCAATATCAGGCAATGTATGAATCAGATAATCCAGAATATGTACAATAGGTTCAGTGTCACAAGTACTCCTGCGGATTTGCTGAGAGGAAAAAGTAGTGAGGATGGAAGAGGCACGTGAGACTGAAACAGATTACAAGTTGACAGTGAAATAAACTAAATATTTAGATTGAAATGGACTCTTACAGTAAAAAATGAATCAACAGCTGATGTCAAGATATAGCAAGGCAATATCTAGTAATACCACAGAATCAAACAGCAATACAAATAATCAATGAGATCCTTAGGAAGATATGAGAGTTAAGCAGCTGTTACACACACATCCATAGAGGTCAGGCAGAAGGGAATGATAAGGAGTTAAAATAGACTTCAGAAACCTGGTGGATGCAGCCATTTCTGGCTTAAGGGGGTGGAACATAGGAAAAAAAGGGCGGTGAGGAAAGAAAAGCAGGAAGGGGCAGAGGAAGCCTTAGGCTGTGTCTCCTCATTGACAAGAAATGTCTCTGTAACAGAAGGATAATCGAAGGAAGGATAATACCTGGAAAGTTACCTGTATAAGATCTAAGGATTGCCTCCTTCCATAGCCACCTAGTGGCTTAACAAGCTGGTGCACCATATTATAACATCTAAAATGTGCTCCAGCCTGTGAGCTCAAATCCCCATAAGGGAAGTAGAACTCTGATTACAGGCCGCAGGCACCTGATAAACTGCAACTACAGCAAAACTCGTTGTGTCCTGCCTGGGCCAGTGGTGGTCTTGTAATATAATAAATGTCTTGTTTAATGATAATGACTGGAAGAGGTAATGAAGAGGGATGGGAGGAGACCCAGCACAAGGACTGTCTTAGTAATCAGTTATTTCCTCTTTGATGTGGATAACCTCCTCTGAATTCTGTTATTAAATTCCACTTTGCAGTGGGTTCCTAATAAGGGGGTCTGTTGAGGAAACCTAGCCATGAATCTTTGGAGGGTTTTCCTGACCAAAGTGAGGACATCAGTCTGTCCTTCCTGTCAGGAGTTCCTCTCCTGAAGCTACCAGATAATTGGCAGCCTCTTCACTAATAGATCTAGCCGGAGCAAAATGCCTTCTTGTCCAATGAATCTGGCCTCTATCAAGGAGCTGTGCTTGCTGCCATGCGGAGCACACTTCTGGGGAAAAGGGGGTGGTGCTGTTTTTTTCAAACTGTAAGAACATATAAGAACATAAGAGAAGCCCTGCTGGATCAGGCCACAGCCCATGTAGTCCAACATCCAGTTGCACACAGTGGCCCACCAAATGCACATGGGCATCTCAAACAGAGACAAGAACAAACCTTTGCCAGCTCTCAAATCCCAGCAAATGGCCTTCGAAGTGCCCCACTTCCCCCCCATCCTGAAAGATGCACCTAGGCATTCATTCTAGTAGCCATTGATACATCTGTCATCCATAAATTTGTCTAACACTGCCTTAAAGCCATCTAGACTGGTAGCTGTCACCACCTCTTCTGGCAGCACATTCCATAAACCGATGATCCTCTGGGCGAAGAAATACTTCCCCTTGTCGGATCCGACTCTCCTACCCATCAGCTTCATAGAATGCCCCCTGGTTCTAGTGTTGTGTGACAGAGAAAAGAAATGTTCTCTATGTACCTTTTCTATACCATGCATAATTTTATATACTTCAACCAGGTCCCCTCTTAAACACTGTCTCTCCAGACTGAAGAGGCCTAGAGTTTGCAGCCTGATTTTGTAAGGGAGGTGTTCCAGCCCCTTAATCATTCTGGTTGCTCTTTTCTGCACCTTCTCTAGTTCCCCAATATCCTTTTTGAGGTGTGGTGACCAGAATTGTACACAATATTCCAGATATGGCCTCACCATAGATTTATACAGAGGCAAAATGACACTTGCTGACTTATTTTCTATTCCCTTCCTAATCATTCCCAGCATTGAGTTAGCTTTTTTCACTGCTGTCTCACACTGGGTTGACACCTTCATTGAACTGTCCACCAAAACTCCGAGATCCCTTTTCTGGTGTGTTGCAGAAAGCTCAGACCCCATCAGTTTATAGACATAATTTGGGTTCTTGGCCCCGATGTGCATTACTTTGCACTTGTTAAGATTAAAGCACATTTACCACTTGGTTGCCCAGTCACCCAGTGCTAAGAGGTCCCTTGGGAGCTCTTGGCAATCCCTTTTGGTTTTTACTACCTAAATAATTTAGTATCATCAGCAAACTTTGCTATTTTACTATGTATCCCTTCTTCTAGATCATTGATGAATAAGTTAAAAAGCATTGGTCCCAACACTGAGCCTTGAGAGACCCCACTTTTTACCTCTTTCCACCCTGAGAATTTGCTGCTTATTACTACTCTCTGCTTCCTGCCCTTGAGTCAGTCACAAATCCAGGACAGAACCTGTACTTTTATTCCATGGCTGGTGAGTTTACTCAGTAGCCTTTGATGTGGGACTTTGTCAAAAGCCTTCTGAAAGTTCAGATAGACAATGTCTACTGGTTCGCCTTTATCCATGTGTTTATTGATACTCTCAAAGAATTCCAACAAGTTTGTAAGGCATGATTTACCTTTGCAGAAGCCATGCTGGCTTTTGTTCAGCAATGCTTGCTCCTCCAAGTGCACACTAAGTTTGTCTTTAATGATGGTTTCCATCACCTTACATGGAACAGACGTTAAGCTAACTGGTCTGTAATTGCCTGGAGCACCCCGGGTCCTTTTTTGAAGATTGGTGTTACATTTGCTACCCTCCAGTCCTCAGGTACAGAGCCTGATGTTAGGGAAAGATTATATATTTTTTCTAGAAGGTCGGCAGTTTCACATTTGAGTTCCTTAAGGACTCTTGGATGAATACCATCTGGTCCTAGTGACTTGTTAACATTTAGTTTGTTAAGGCATGCAAGGACCTCTAAGTTGGTTATCTCTGTCCAGTTTAACTGTCTCAGAGTCCTCTTCGAAAGGACATAATACCTCAGCATATCTGGCTGATTGTGGCTTCTTCTGATCAGCTATTCTTGAGGCCGTTCTAGTTACTCCAGAATTTCATATTTTTGTATGGGGCCGTGGCCGTCTGTTTTGGACCAAAAATCTGGTCTTATTCTTTTCTTGTAAATTGTAGTTTGATTTTTCTTCATGCTGTAGCTGACCAGGGAAGGGTCTGCTAATTAGGTCCACTCATCCATCAAGCTTGTTAGTCCTATCTTAGTTTGTGAGATAGATGGATAATATACCACTGAACGTGCATTGGCATTCTTTCCCACTGTCTGAAGCAATGTGGAAGGGCAAAAGTTCAAACTCTCTGTTTTTACCCATGCCAGCCTGTCTTATGTCTGCTGCCTTTGATTTTATGGCTTTGCTGTCTTCGCCAATATAATTCAATATCCAGGGTGTGAGGCTAAGACTTTATTGCACCAAGATGGGTTATTGTGGAGGTGGAAGGCTTATTGTGAGCATGTCCATCTGGAGGTCAGAGCCCCTCCCATCTTGCAGAGGAGCATACCTTGAGGGCTTCTAGAGATTTTTGCACATCATATGAATTCTGTGCCCAGTACATTAAATGGTTTCATTCTGTGGGTGATTATGAGAAGCTGTATGTGAGACTGGCCGTCATTGCCATCTGCTCATTGAAATGTGTTTTGTATGGTGTTCCTGCTATTTCAAATATGTTGGTTTCCCCCCTCCCTTTTCTTTTCTTTTCAGGACTGCCCACAGATCCTTCCATCCACTCAGATATATATCCCTGTGGGTGTAGTGAAACCCATCACCTTGACAGCCAAAAATCTGCCACAGCCGCAATCTGGACAACGGAATTATGAATGTATATTTCATATCCCTGGCAGCCCAACCCGCGTCACGGCCCTGCGCTTTAACAGCACAAGCATCCAGTGCCAGAACACTTCGGTGAGTTAACTACATATAGCTGCCTTCTAAAAAAGCTGCTCTTGGGTAACCCAGCAGAAACCTTCTGTTTATCTTTAATACACAAGTAATCTGAGATTTGCAAGTCTTTGAAAGGAAATTGTGTGGTGCTTCCTCAGGAAAATGTGTCTTTGATGACAGAGCACCCTGGTTTTATTCTAGCTTTTGCCTGCTACTTTCATAGCTGATTAAAACCTATAAACTATATATTTATGATATATGTGTAACTTTGAAAGATTTGTGATTTTTTTGTGTGTATGGGGCAGTTTCTGGCCACTTCCTATTTTTTATGTTTTTCTTCCCTTTCTGCTGTGTGAAATTGTTCTGATCAGGATCAACATCCCCTCCTTCCTTTCCTGCTCTGCCAGAGCTACCTAAAAGGACTTTGCCTTATTTTGTGAGCATTTCCAAAGAAATTTGCTTATGAAAGCCAGAGAAATCTACCTAGCCCTGAGCCAGCTTTGCTGGTGTCCCAGAGGTATTCAGTCATCCTCCTAGCTTTCGTTATGCAAAAGGAATTTAGTGAGCACTTAGCATATCCAGCATTGTGATCCTTCCCACAAGCTCTCATGAGTCTCGGGATTGTATCTCTTTGGTTTCTGCTCTTTGGCACATTTCCCGTTCTTGCAAGTACTTACGCCTCATCCTTTCCTGCGCACAAAATAGTGACCTTCATGCCTGACTTTTTAAGATTAGGGATGTGCTGAGTGTCAGGTGCCGTACCTGACCATCCTGGCTCCTTGCAAAGGCTTTGATTCCCAAGTGGGAAGCAACATCCAAGAGGTGAGCTCCCTCATCTATTTCTTGTAGCATGGTCTGGTACCATTTTAACGCCCTGCATGGAGTTCCTCCATCTCAGTGGTTCTCAACCTGGGGGTCGGGACCCCTTTGGAGGTCAAACTACCCTTTCAGAGGGGTCGCAACAAGTCTCCTGCCACCCTTCCCTCCCACTTCCCAGCTGCTTCGGCCCCATGGTTGGGGGTCTCCACAACTTGAGGAACTCCATTAAGGGGTCACGGCATTAGGAAGGTTGAGAACTGCTGCTCCATCTATTGAGGCATGGCATTCCTTTCCTGACCTGCTAGACTGTCTTCCAGCATCTCCTTCTTTACATAACAGTAGGCTCTAATCTTTCAAACTCTGATTTAAACTGTTCAAACTTTTTAATTTTTTTTTTAAACACACTTAAATTTCATTGCAGCCTGGTGTTCCCTGCTCCTCTGGGCTAAAGTTATTCAGGAGCTTACATTTGTTTGAAAGCCTTTGCTGATAGTTTTGATGTAAACTGAGGTTCATGGATCTTGGCTGCAGTCACACTTAAGGTTTAATCTAGCTTCAGCCCACTTTCAGAGAGAAGAGACACACCAGCAAAGTGACAAACTGTTTTCTTTCAGTGTTAAATATCTCAGAAAATTCACCTTTGGGATAGATACTGTGGAAAGAAAATGACTGGTCACGTTATTGATGTGTTCTCTCTCTGTGAAAGTGGACTGAAGCTGGATTAAACCTTAGGCGTCAGCACAGTCCTTGAGAATTAGTTTCCTGTTTATGCTTTGGCAAGAACTTGTTGTATAGAAAAGTAATGAGTTTATTGCTCCCACCCTTCCCAGATCCTGGGGCAGGGCCAAGTGACGTGCATGAAGATGTCTGTTTTGATAACTGCTAGTGCTCCTTCAAGGCTTCTAATAGATAAATAATAATAAATAAGCTCTAGAAGGACCAAAAGTGTGTGATGCTGATTCTCGGATGTATTGTTACAAGGCTCAGAAGGTCAGAAGGGACAGTGCAGGAGCAAGATGAGCTAAAGTAAGCACTCATTTTACTCCTGGGCAGGTCTTTCTAAGTGTTTCATCTACTGGTAGCAACTCTCCCTCCCCTGTTTAGAAGAGGCAACATTATCTTAACTATTTTGAAGTATTCAGGACCATATTTTATATACTTCTATTAACTGTTTTCTCATGATTTACATTCTTGCAAACAGCATTTGCATACTCCTATGGGAAATCCAACATTTACCAATCAGGTGTAAATAGTGAATAGTTTGCCCCTTTATAGAGGAGGACAAGTGGTTCCTCAGAAAGCAAAAAGTGGCCCTTTGTTCTAATAGAGAGTGAAAGTTTAGGTGAAGCAATATGTCTTTCGTCAGCATCTGAAAGCTGTACTTTTAAGCATCTCACAAATGGCAAAGCATTCCATAAGGACCAGTTACCTTTCACGCTGACCCTAGGTTGTGATTTTAAGGTCCAATCAGCTTGATGCTTTTAGATAAAGCCACATTAGCTGTTTCTTTTCCTCTACAATGTAAAATAAATAATTATTACTCCAGAACTCCTTTAACCATCAGTCATCTTAAGTAACCAATATAAATAGATCTCAGTTGAGATACTATTTCTCAAAGTATATTTTGGAAGATGATTTGAGATGGTACATGACCAAACTTTTTATTTGTTTTAGATAAATGTATAGAGGGAAAAAAGGAGTCAATTTAAATATTAAGTAGTGAATCTAGGTGGTACCCAAATATAGTGTATAAAAAAAATCACCAAGGTGTTATGTGAATTATTGAAGTTTGACGAAAACCTGAGTTAATTGTAACCAATGACATTACATTGAATTTTAAATACAGGTTTGCACATATAGCACAATTAAGAAGTACAATTAATGACCTTCATAACCTTGACTAAAAAGACTCTGCTCCTTGCATCCATCAGCTTTGCTTCCAATATATTTCATAAAACAAATTTGATTTTTTGGGTTCGTATGTTATGCTGAATTCCTCTTTAGCATTTTTATTTTATTTTTTCTTTATTTAAATACTTAACATTAAACTAATCAACAAAATTCTGCCAAAAACTACCACCCCTCCCACTCCTCAAAACACTAGTATTGTTTTCTTCATCTTTTATACGCATCCTCTTTAACAGTTGTTTCATACTTCCGTATAGCTAATTTTTATCTTCCCAATCAATATTTATCCTCAATATTTTATTCTACCTTCTCTAATTTAGAAGGGTGTAAGAGCATAAGCCTTAGAACAAGTCTCCGGGATGTTGATGCGATGTAGTTGCAGTTCCCTTTCAGCTCTTTTGAATGAACTAATGCGGGTTGAGAGTTCAACATTTGGAGGTTCATGTTGGGTGTCTGTGATGTCCCTCTTAGTGGGTATGAGAAAGAACAAACTCAATAATCTTGGAATACCAAGGTAATAAGGAGCATACCACTTGGTGTATATCTTCAGGGAGCTGAAGAGAGAATTGTATTCCTTGCAAATGTATTATGAATCTGCTCTATCAAAACCCGCTCTACTTCATTTTGCTTAGCTTTGTAGTGCTGCTTTTTTCTCTTTCCCTGCTTCTTTCTTCCTCCATTTTTCATCCTTTTAATAAAATAAAAATTTGTGTTTTCAATAGAAAAGAAAGCTAAGAAAGAAGCACTGATGTGTCTCCCAGTCTGTAGCTAATCAAGCCATCCTAGTCCCACTGTTAAAGATCCAGGCTTTTAGCTTGACATGATTTCATATAAACTTCAAAGTCTTTGCATATTTTCTTTTGGAATGATGAATCAAGGTGGAATGCTGTAGGTGCTCACTATCCTCCATCTCATTATTTTTTTTCCCGGGGCTTGAGTACTCAGGGTCAGGGTTCTCTTCTCCCAGTCGCATCTCCAAACCTTGCGATTTCACTACAGCACACAATTGAGCTTATCTCGCTGTAAGGAGATTTGGGATGCTGTGTACTGAAGGACACAGTTTAACAATAACTGCTGTGGTTGAACAGAAGCTGAAGCACTGGCTTAATGGGTCTTGAAGGTTGTATCTGAAAAGGCAGCCTGTGGGAGAGGATTCCTGTATCTATAGCAACACAAAACCTGTAAGAAGGGAGGGTATATTCTTTTCTTATAAACGGGCGATTGGATTGGGCATAGAAGGCCACAAGGTAACTTGAATTCTGTCAATGCTATTACTGCTTGATTGACAAAATAATGTTAAAGAAAGAAGCTCTTTGGAACATTTCCAGAACAATTCTGAGAGGCCTTGCCCTTTTGTAGGTTTTGCTTAAAAGAATGCCATGCAACTATGTGGTATAAGGAGCAGAGGAGTCACATTTAAGCCAGCTAGTTTATTTCTGCAATTGGTATATAAAGATGTCTCCTAGGGCAATGCAGGTTCATATTTTTGCGCTTTGATTCATTGGCTAAACCAGCCTGAATGGACCTGGTTTGTCATTGGGACTGAATGAGTTTGGTTCAGTTTGGCCATAGGGAATGAGCATTTTGTAGTTTTAGGCTGTGTATGTTGTGCAGCAGCATCTTGGTGAAAGCTCATTTCTCTTCTCTTCAGTGAGTTGATAACAAGACATACAACACACACTGTTCAAGGGATTTTTTTTTCACACTACTCATACCCCACAGGATTTTTTTTCCACACATCTTGTACCTCAGTGTGAGGGTGGCAGGCAGTCCCTTTTTTCTCCCTAATCCCCCATCGAGGCAACTCTACAAGACCAAGGGAGGAAAACGGAAAACTAAAACACCTGTTGTGTGGGAAGAGATGGGGGGGGGGAGTGTGTGTTTGTATATGTGTCTGTCCAAGTCAAGCTGCCTGAACTCTAATCCAAGGTCTATTGCACTCAGTGTTTAAGACGGAAACTGCAACATCCCTGAAGCTTTGTGCCAGCCTGTCTGCCTCACCTTCCTTGAATTCAAGCCTAAACAACCCTGGCAAGGCCACTATGCAGGTCCCTAATCAAGTGCTGGGTGTGTAGGTGTAGGGAACTGCCTCAAAGTCCTCCCAAAGCAAACAGGATTCCAGGATACAATTAAGTTTTAGCTCCTTCAGTCTAAGGATGTCCATGACTGTGTTACATGTTGGTTTTCAGCAGAGGATTTTACAGTGTTCCTGTACTGCCCATCCTCTCCACGTTTTTGTTTGTTTGCCTGTTTGTTTTGAGTAACAGAGTGCACACATCTGCATGGTGTTTCTAGTGCAACGTGAATGCTGACACACACACACACACACACACACACACACACACACACACACACCCTGTAGCAGTGCTAATCCAGGAAATCCAGCCGTGACAATACGGTCATTCTAGTTGCTGACACCCCTTCATCTGGGCCTGGTACTACTGGACAGGGCCAGCAAGATAAGTGTACAAAGACCCCGGGTTTTCCAGAACAGTTTCAGTTACCTACATGCCTGGTAATATCTGTTCTGCATTAGCTTGCTGGGAACACCAGGGAGCTTTTCAAGCACGCAGAGGAGAGTGAAAGGGTATACAGTGAACACCCAGAAGTTCCAAGTGGGCTAATGCCAACTGGACTTTGCCACACATGCCAGATTCTGAATTCAGGCCAGTGAAACATGTCCTGCAGCCCATGGTGTAAGAGTTTTGGCCGACATTTCCCTTTGCCACCTGGAGACAGCCACAAATAATTTGCATTTTTATTTTGTCTCTTTCAGAAAAACAGATATTAAAATTGTACCATTAATGGCGTCAATATTTAAGCTCCATTTTTACATCAGTTTCTCTTCTAGAATTTTCTAATTCAAGAATCTGTTCGCACTTAAGAGATACAAGCGTTTTTAACATTTAAAGGCAGCTAGCCAAGCAGTTTTAACGCTTTCATGTTAACACTTTTCCAAAATTTTCTCTGTTCTCTTGCTTTTTAAAAATCCATCTGCTTTCATTGTATTACTTCACACTTTACAAAGTTGGTTAACTTTGCAAGGTGACATGAAACATTGAAAACAGCTTTAATTTTGTGTCCCGTATTGCTACTTTTTGGTAGTTTACAATAATGGGAGAGTGTTGTGTTTGTTTTTTTTAGGCATTGATGTTGATGCATATGACTATAAAATGTGATACATCACTGAGTCAGGAACAAATACATTTTCATACAGTATATATTTCACCCAAGATAATTCTCCTGCCCAAGATTTGTTGATAGCTAGTTTAGATGGCTAATTAAAAGAATTAAGACATTGAGTGACTTTGGGATCTAGTACCTGCAGATTTGGTTCTAGCGCTTGCTTGGATGGTTTCAAAAACCTTTGAACCAGTTAAGGACTGTGGCCCAGATGACAACATGGCTGTGTTTCGTAATATCAGGTGGTATGCCTCTGGCCATCTGCTGGAAGTCTGAGCAGAGCAAGCTGTGTTCCCATGTCCTGCCAATCGGCCCCTGTGAAAACAGGCTGCTAAACTAGATAGTCCATGGGTCTGAACCAGTGGGAGATTTCTTATATTTTTATAAATTATGGTGGCTTGGAGGGAGGTGGAATATCAAATTCTAAAAATGCAGATCCTGTGAGATACAGAAGTGCAGATCCCTGGCCACTTCCCAGAAGGATGCAATGGTAAACCACATCTGTATCTCTGCCAAGAAATCTGCATTGAAGTGCCCGTGCAATCAGCCATGAGTCAACCACAACTCACAGGTACCCAGCAGCAAGAGCAATAGGAGATGAAGATTAGTTTCAAACTGTACTCAGCAAAAATAATGCTAGGCAGTGACAGAACAGATATATATGCAAAACAGATATCAAACCCCCATGTGTGTTCACGTATGTGTTGGCGTTTTGCTGAGCCTAGAGTATGTTTCTTGGACCTCATAAATCATACTCACAAAGCCCTATTATGCACCTTGCACATCTATGGTTATGTATATATATATATATATATAGAGAGAGGGAGAGAGTGCAAAATAGCATTGAATCTTACGAATCCAGGAGTGTTTCTTGAAAGGAAGCAAGATTTTTTTTTCTCCAAGTAGCACAGAAATTTATCTTTCCTGCAATACCGTTTAAAGTGAAAGGGGAGTATCAGGAGAGTTTGATAGGATCCAATTAAATTCCAGCAGATAAAATAATGATGAATTGCAGCAGAGCCCCAGTGAGACACGATGCACATTACTGCCATCCCCATAGTGCTGGGAACACATTGAGGTCATCAACTGTAGAAAAATAGGACACAGTTGCAACTGTACCATTCGTACAGAAATCAGTCAAGGGAAATGGGGCTGGAGGGTGATTTTGTAAATGTATATGTTCACAGTGTGTGAGTTCACTAAAACAATGTTATGCATTAATCCAAGATTTGTATAGAGACTCTTCTCCTTTTATGGGAGACTTTTTCTAAATGTCATATACTTTGTATATGGAATGACAAAAGGCAGATTGGGAGGTTGATTACCTTGTGAAAATCTGTTCTGGACGGATGACAGCAGACTATGACAGAGTATATCCTGGTGCAGGTTGCTGGCATGACTGACAGGGGGCTCTTTCCTGGAGTATATAAACAGTACCCTCCGCCTCAGAGCCAGTCTTCCAAAGGGAGTGTTGAGTGCTGTCTCCATAAGAGCTCTACAACATAAACACAAAGAGAACTATTAGAATACATCCCCATAGGGTGGGGTGTAGTCTGCTGTTATCTGTCCAGAACGGATCTTCACGAGGTAATCAACCACCCGTTCTCGGACAGATGCCAGCAGCCTATGACAGGAATGTACCACAGCTGCCTCACTCAGGTGGGTAACAAATTTTCTAGCATACAGCCTTCCAGCCACCTAGCTCTCTTCTATCCTGGTCTTACCTTAAGACTGGTGATGTAAGATCTTTCTTCTGAAACTTGCCTCCTGCGCTCTGATGTCATCAAGCTGGTAGTGCCAAGTGAAGGTGAAAGGTGATGACCAAGTGACCAATTGTCTTCTACGAGGCTGTAGCTGCATAAGCCCTGGACATTGCACAAGATCTCGTGGAACGTGCTGTAACACCTTCTGGGGGAATCAAGCCTTTACTTTAGTACGCCAAGCAAATACACAATTTAATCCATGAAGATAGAACTTTTGGAGAGGCCTTCTTCCCCAAGTAGGAAGCGTGAAAACAATAAAGGCATAGATTTTCTAAAATCCTTGGTTTTTGCTAAGTACTCTTGCAATGACCTCTTAACGTCCAAGTTTGCAACCAGTGAGTCCTGATCCCCCACCAACGTACAGTGTAAAACAGGTAAGCAAAGTTCCTGTGACCTATGAAATTTGGAGTCCACCTTGGGCCTAAAAAGTGGGTCAACTCTTAAAAACACTGAATCCTGATTAAACACACAAAACTGTTCCTGAGTAGATAGAGCTACCAGTTTCGAGACCCTTCAGGCTGGGGTAATAGCAATCAAAAACAGGGTCTTAAAGGTTAAAAATTTTAAGGAAATGTCTCCAGTGAGCTCTAATGGAGGTCTCACCAAAGCATCCAGCACAATGTCTAAATCCCAGGAGTGAAAATGGTGAGCTATGGGGGGAGCCTTAGCTTTGACACCTGCCTAAAATGCAGACATAAGTTTATGCTTATGGAGGTATAAAGTTCCCAGAACCTTAAGTATGGCCGATAAAGCAAATACTTGTTTACGGACAGTATTGTAACTTAGACCTTTATTGACCCCTTCTTGCAAAATCAACAAAACAACCCCCTTGATGATGGCCCTGGAAATCAGTGAATTAGTAGCTGAGCATCTTGCACCTAACGAACCAGCCTCAAAACTCCGTCTCACTATCCCAGGGCAAAATATCATTCAAAAGCATTTGTTAAATGGGGGTGTCAATTGCTGGAGTAGCTCAGATAGAGGAGGCCTGATCAGATGGAAGAAAGAGTTTCTTGGGGGGAACCAGGGAACCTTCTGGATGTAGCTGGCTCTGCCCACTTCCGGGTCAAAATTTGTACCAGAATAGATGAAATGGGAATTGCCAAGTCTTTAGGAGGTGGGAATTGCCTGTTTCATCTGTTCTTCTGGAACCTCAGAGGCCTTTTGTATATTAAGATTAGCTGTAATGTAGTTAACCACTGAAGATATCAAATCAAAGAAAACAATCTTGGGATAGGGTGTGCAAGAGCATCCTCAACCTTTGCCCCTTTCTCCTCCAATGTTGCTCTGACTCCATGCTCACACCTGTAGATAAACTATTTACAATATTTACATTATTTACATTAAGAACACTCCCATCAGAAGGGGCACCAGAATCTGCAGTCTTGGTCCTGTTAGACTCCTGCATACCCTGGGCAGTAAGTGGTTCAGTAGCCCTTTTGGGTAAGTCTCCCTCCTGTCCACCTCCAGCGAAGTTCTGAATAGAAGACTGTGCAGAACCCTTTGGGTCACACTGATCCAGCCGCCCTTCTCCTATGCTCTTTTGGGCTCTGCCTGACAACAGCCTCAGAAGCATTATTGTGAGAGTGTGAGTGAGAGCGTGGATCTGGTGCCTTTTCCTGCTATGGCAACCCCTGCTGGATGAGGAGGATGTAGAAGAGGAGGGAGAGGAGGAGCTGGAGAATGAGGGAGACCTTTTCCTTCTCTTTCTCTTAGATGCCACTTTAGAGAGCTTCTTTGCAAGCAAAAGCAGCAGCTGGGTGTTAGCCTCAGGGCTGGAACTTTGAGACCTTCCCTTTCTTTTATGGTGTTTTTTTTCTTGGGTGCTTGGGGTGAGAGGGACTCCTTAAGGCTTTCCGAGCACCCTGCGCTTCAGATGACTCACGGCAGTGGTGGGAGTGGCCCCGTTCCTTTTTTCCTCCTTTTTTCATTCCCCACTCCACCGAAGAAGCTTGCCGTGGTGAGGGAAAAAGGGAACACCTCCTGCCTGAGGCACTTGGCCTAGTAGGGCTCCAGGGCTGCTGGCAGTGGCGTTCTGGGTTCGGGCCCTCCCCACCATCAGAGGAATGGCAGGAAACAGAGCACAGGCACACGACAGGTTGTGACTCAGAGCCTTTGCGCTCATCCCAGCCACTCCTGAGGGAAACAGCTGCCTCCTCTTCACCCGACTGCCCTGATAACTCCTGGGCCTCCCTGTCAGAAGCAGCTCAGCTGTCTGAATGACAGAAGAGGAGGGAAAGACTGGTAAGAACTGAGGGCCCCTTTTGCTCTGCTCCGGAAAGCTATCGCTCCCCAGAACAGAGCTCTTACCTGGAAATAAACGACAAGGATTACAGGAAAGTTGAGGGCAAGACTCTGGCCCTGTAAATGGGGGTGAGGCTACATGGCCACGTGAAGGGGAGGACCCGGTGGCTGCGGTGGCTCCCTTCCTCTGACAGCCAGAAGGCCAGATCGTCAATTGGGAGTATATTAGTGGTCAAAGGGCTATTGGCCTGACATCTCGGAGAGCTAAGGGTTCCTCCTCACCCTAGGATAGTGGAGGAGACTGTATATTGTTCACCCCTGTCTGAATCAGCTCCATCAGATGAGGCGGAATAAGCTGAAGACATTTTAAAACTTGCAAACGGATGACTCCATTCAGACAAAAATTGGTTTAGCCAGCAACGTGACCAAAGGAAGACTGGCTCTGAGGCAGAAGGTACAATTTATATACTCCAGAAAAGAGCGCCCTGTTCGTCGTGTCAGCAGCCTGCACCAGGGTATACTCTGTCGTAGGCTGCCGGCAGCCATCTGAGAACAGAGAAGACAACTTCTTCTTAATATCGTGAATAGTAATTTTTTGCTAATTACTTCAAATGAACAGAATAGGCATTAGAATAACCTACTAAAGTAACAACAATGGCTTATGCTGACTCATCCCTTTTGAATGCTACAGTTTAATGAAAGCTCTGATTGGTGAAGTTGCTGCTGTTCCTCTGTCTACTGAAGTTGCTTTAGTCATTACTTCTACCACGGCTGTCACTGTTTTGAGCTTAAATGGCTCTGACCAGATATTTTCATTGCCATGCATGTAGAAGGAACTGCTACTGGTCACTGATAACAGATTCCATACTGGTCAGTATACCAGACCAGCAAGCATCCCAGGAAGCTCCCTTCTACCTGAGGACTCTCTTAGATGTCACTATCCTTTGGAAGTGAGACTGCTAATACACTTGTTGACCTGATGTACTCTCCAGTATGGAATTACCCTAAAAGTCTCAAATTAAACATAGAAAAGGATACGGGGGTTTTATGCTTTGGTTATTTCTTTGTTATAAGCAGCAAACAATGCTTAACCCTGTATCTTCTGCTTTTGGAGAGCCTTGGCAATGCTGAGTGGAGTTAAAATTAGAGTTAAAATTCTACCAATATCTTGAGGGCCACTGCCTTCCGTCTCTGCTGTGAAATGCAGGCAAAGCCATCATTTTGTCTTATTTTAAGCTGGACTAGTCTGAGCCTTCTTGAAGATAGCCTTGCAAAAGATAATTAGTAGCATGTTACTGTTCTCTGAAGGTTTCTGTAATGTTTTCATCACTCTGTACCCTTTTGAAAGGAAGGATGTCTTGCAGTCTTGTGGACCCCTTACCTTTCATGTGGAAGAAATGTAGTGTTAACCCAAATACTAACTGAGAAAATATTGAAAACTTGAATGTTGTGGGGATTTTTCTTTCCCCTCTCATTTCTGCATTCTTCTGTAATGGATTTTTATACTACAGTTGCGTGTGCATCTTCTCTTCTTTTCTGGGCATTTCTCTGTCTTCTTTTCCAAATCTATACTATGTCTCTGTTTGTCCTTCTGTATCCATCTGCTTCCTTGCTTTCCATGCTGTGTGCCCATCTGTATATGTTTCTGTCCACCTGCGTATGTGTGTTCTGTTAATTTTTGAAAACAAATCAGCTGTTTTGAGTGTAGAAACATTTGGTGTCGACATTAGAAACAAGGAGCATTTGTTATACGCTTGCAACAGGTGTTGAATTAACAGAGAGATTGAGGTCAGGGGGTGAAAACCAGATTGCAACATACTACCCACTTTGACCTTTCTCCACTAATGGACAGCCTTGTTCAGTCAAGGAGTTTGTAAGCAAAGTGAATCATATTTATGATGCAATGAGTTTCTTGATTCATTGGTCTTTTACTCAGTCAGCTTTGCTGCTGTGAAGAGGAAATTGCAGGGGGAGATCTAGGGCTAAATTATTCATTATATGTTTCTGCAGTGAGATTTCTCAATAGCTTTTGTGTGGCAAAGCACTAGCTAGACCATCTATCTTATCATATGAGCTCAGGTAAGTTATTTTTGTGGTCGTATCCAAGCAAGGTCTGGAATGGCTACATCCAGATGTGAGTTACTTATTCTGCTATATTTGCATATTCTGGAATAAAGCATGGATTTTCCCGAATATCCATGCTTTATTCCTGAATATCCAAATATAGTAATATAAGTAATCAAAATCTGACCACAGCCTTAGAAACTATAATGGAAGTTATATAATGGGTGATAAGTTACCCATAAAGAAAAGGCCATTGTATGCCTTGTGTAATAAGAATGTTCTGATTCTACTACAGTGTAATGCTAAATTTAGTTATAAAAGTAGTTGACCCCTATACAAACCCAGGAATTAGAGGAGAAACTGGTATTCCAGTTGGGGATAAAAAAGCAAAAGTTTGAGGCCTTTGCAGTTTCTCTTTATTCATTTTCCAGCAAGAGTCAAACTGCCTATTAGTAGTAAAATTTCCTTCCTTCCTTCCAACCAGCTGGCTTACTTGTGCAAGGAGATATTTCCATGTTTCTTCCCTTCCATGCCTGTTCTCTTTCTCTCGCATGTGCCTTTGTGGCTCTGAGCCAGGAAAAAAAAAAAAAGCAAAGGATATATTCATCATTAAAATGGCAGGAACAAGAAAGGTGGTTGTTTTTCCTAAGGCCACTCCTGTGTAAAAAAGGAGAAACAAAAATCTGGAGAGGATAGTCTGGAAAGATATTTATTTATTTATTTAGATTTTTATCCTGCCCTATACCCAAAGGTCTCAGG